>CM077087.1:142928227-143409764 GCA_039513925.1 Platanthera zijinensis | reverse complement strand
TGAGGATTACCAGCAGATGAACTCAGAATTAAGGTACAGGGGTGGGTGCTTCATCCAGCAATAGGTTAACAACAGTTTATTAGATTTCTGGGGAAAAGAGAGGGAGTTGAAGAGATTTTTAGGAAAAGGATTTTGAAAAAAAAGGGGAATGGAAGAGTGAGATGGGATGAGGAGTGAATCTCAAACTGGTCGACGATCTTCAGGTCTGAACTATCTGGCAAAGTCGTCTTCGAGGGAGCTCGTTGATTTGTTGGATCATCAGAGAGTCAACAGAGATCAGAGATTTGGGGAATTGGGGTTTAAAGGAAATCAGACTTTCATCTAGGTCCCATATCAAAGCTTTAACCCTTATATGGGGATATACTCGGAGATTTCGAAGGTTATAAGGTAGTCAGGGGATGTCTTTTATTTCAGAATTTAAAGGTTATCATACTACCCAAAGTAAACTGGGTCAAAAACAAATAAATTGTTTTATGTGCAGTGAAGACCTATCCAAGAATAAACAAGCAATGGTATTTGGATAGTGGGTGCTCAAAGCACATGACAGGAAGCAAGGAGTATCTTACATCCTTCAAAGCCAAGCTTAGACCCAAAGTAATATTTGGAGATTCAAACTTTGGACAGACTAAGGGATATGGTGTAGTCAAAATAGGCTCAGTCACATTCAAGAAGGTAGCTTATGTGGAAGGACTGAAGCACAATCTAATCACATCAGTCAACTTTGTGATGAAGGCTACCAGGTGACATTCAACAAATCCTCATGCAAAATCAAATCAGAGGACAACACAACTGCGTTGACAGGTAAAAGGAAAGGTAACATCTATCTTGTAGATTTTCATTCAACTAAGGTAGATATCTGCTTGTTCAACTCTGTTAGTAAACCAATGAACTATGGCATAAGAGATTAGGACATATAAACCTTAGAACCATTGCTTGGCTATCCAAGGACAACCTTGTTAGAGGACTACCTTCTGGCCCCTATAAGAAGGAAGGACTTTGTAGGGCTTATCAATTAGGCAAGCAAACTAAAAATAGTTTTAAGTCACTTAATAAGAGTGATTCACCTAGGATCTTGTATCTGTTACACATGGATCTTTTTGGACCCATTACAGTATAAAGCCTAGGAGGGAAATCTTACACTTTAGTAGTTGTAGATGACTTCTCTAGATTCACTTGGGTGTTCTTTCTGAGGAAGAATTCTGATAACTTAAAGTGTTTGACAGAGTTTCTCAAATGCATATAGATTGAGTTCAATACTCACATTACC
The DNA here is from genome assembly GCA_039513925.1 of Platanthera zijinensis. Lineage (NCBI taxonomy): Eukaryota > Viridiplantae > Streptophyta > Magnoliopsida > Asparagales > Orchidaceae > Platanthera > Platanthera zijinensis. Next base: position 143,408,497 of record CM077087.1, on the reverse strand, counting down.
CTGATCAGAAGTGATCATGAGACAGAGTTTGATTCTCTTCTTATGCAAGAGTTCTGTCAGAGTGAAGGGATCAGGCACACTTTCTCAGCTCCTAGAACTCCTCAACAAAATGGGGTAGCTGAAAGGAAAAATAGAACCCTTATTAAATCTGCTACTACATTGTTGACAGATGCTCACCTTCCTCTATCCTTTTGGGCAGAGGCAGTAAGCACCTCTAACTATGTGCTGAACAGAAGTTTGATACATAAGCTGAAGGGCAAGACTCCCTATGAATTACTCAAAGGGAAGAAACCTAAAGTAGATTATTTCAAGATTTTTGGTTGTATTTGTTATATACAGAATAATGACAAGAAATACATAGCGGAATTTCAAGCCAAAACTGATGAAGGAGTGTTCTGGGATACTCCATGATCAGTAAAGCTTATAGGGTGTATAATAAATCTTCTCTTAAAATTGAAGAATCTGTACATGTATCTTTTGATGAAACTAACATGTCTTATAAGGAGAAGAATACTTTTACCATAGAACCTTTACAGGTGCATTCTCTTTCAGAAAATTTGAATAGGTTACATTATAGAAAAAGATACAACACATTCACCAATCCAACAAAGAGGTGGAAGTAGTGAAGATGAAGAGGACACTCAACATCTTGGTGAGAACCAAATTGAAGAGCCAGTTGTTGTTCCACAAGAGGAAACAACAACACAGGTTGGTGAACAATCAAAACCACCTGTTGATTTAGTAACATCAAGAGATCATCCAATCTCCCAAGTTATTGGAGACATCTCAGCTGGTGAGCAAATCAGAAATCAGGACAACCAAAATCTAATGCACACCTGTTTTTTATCTCAAATTGACCCTCAATCCATACAAGATGCAAAACAAGATCCACACTGGATCATTGCAATGCAAGGAGGTACATCAATTTGAAAGGAACAAAGTTTGGGAGCTAGTACTAAGGCCAAAGGATCACTCCATTGTTGGAACAAAATGGGTGTTCAGGAACAAATTGGATGATCAAGGAATTATTGTAAGGAACAAGGCAAGGCTAGTTGCACAAGGATACTCACAAGAAGAAGGAATAGATTATGACCAGACCTTTTCACCAGTTGCAAGGTTGGAGGCAATAAGAATATTTCTAGCTTATGCAGCTCATAAGGGATTTAAGGTCTATCAAATGGATATAAAGAGTGCATTTCTTAATGGAGATATTAAGGAAGAAGTCTATGTTAGACAACCCCCAGGTTTTATCTGTGCAACTCATCCTGATTATGTTTTTAAATTGCATAAAGCATTATATGGTCTTAAGCAAGCTCCTAGAGCATGGTATGAGACCTTAGCATGCTTTCTTTTGAAAATGATTTTATAAGGGGTAGAGTTGACCAAACTCTTTTTATTAGAACCCATAAGTCCAATACCATACTAGTACAAATTTATGTAGATGATATTATCTTTGGATCTACTGATTCAAATTTGTGCAAAAGTTTTTCCAACCTAATGCATTCTAAATTTGAAATGAGTAGCATGGGCGAGCTTTCCTTCTTCTAGGATTGCAAGTCAAACAACATGCTGATGGCATATTCATTTCTCAAACCAAGTATGCAAAAGAGTTGGTTAAGAAATTTGGTATGTCAGAAGAATCCTGCATGAAAACACCTATGCCTACTAATATTGTATTAGATGCTGATGAACATGGGAAACCTGTTGATCAGACAACATATAGAGCAATGATTGGCTCTTTATTATTACTTACAGCTAGTTGACCTGACATAATGTTTGCTACATGCATATGTGCTAGATTCCAAGTAAGCCCTAGAGAGTCACACCTAACATTATTAAAAAGAATTCTTAGGTATGTGAAAAGTTGTCCAAATCTAGGTCTCTGGTATCCAAAAGATTCAGGATTTGAATTAACTGATTTTCAGATGCTGATTATGCTGGATATAGAGTAGACAGGAAAAGCACCAGTGGAACTTGTCAGTTTCTTGGTGACAGACTTATCTCCTGGTTTTGTAAGAAACAAACATCTGTGTCCACATCAACTGCTGAAGCTGAAAACATGACAGCAGGTAGTTGTTGCTCACAGATATTGTGGATTCAAAATCAGCTCCTAGATTATGTTTACAACTTAGATAAGTTAAAAATATTTTGTGATAACACCAGTGCTATTTCTATAGCACAAAATCCAGTTCTCCATAGTAGGACAAAACATATAGAGATTAGGCATCACTTTTTAAGAGATAATGTTGAGAAAAATAAAATTGAAGTTCAATATATCCAACCTGATTTGCAAAGGGAGATATTTTCACCAAACCATTAGATGAAAAGAAACACACATTCTTCCTGAATCAGTTAGGAATGTTAGATGGAGGAAGTTTAAATTAAGATCCAAGATTTTTAAAACCTTAAAATTGACAAAGACTAGGCTAAAAACTTTATTTTTCTAGTGTCTATAGATTATTTCTGATCTCTGAACTACGCTCGTCGTTTTTCCTAAGATCGTCGAACGGAGATCGACGTTCTCAGAAATCGTCAACCGGAGTTCAACGTTTTCTAGATAGTGCTAGGCTATCTCTTTCCGATCAAAGATCGTCGAACGGAGCTCTACGCTCTCCAATATCGTCGAACGGAGATCGACGATGTTGAAGACCTTTTAGATTCCTTTGTGAAGCCCAGATCGTTGAACTAAGTTCAACGATCTTTACTTTTCTGCGTCGAACCCTAATATAAAATTCTTTTTTCGGCCGTCGTTCTCTTTTGCGCTTTCATACTTTCTGCAGAGCTTTTCCTTCTCTCCAAACATCTTTGCACTTGTTCATGTTTGTTCATTTTTGCAGGTAAAACATGGTCGTCTCTGTTGCCTTCTTAGAAACAATGAAGTTCAACACCGGCTTCGACATTGATATGGACTAATTCGAAGGCAGTGATCAAATCTTCAAGGATATTCTGGAACTTTTCAAAGAACAACAGTTGGTTCCTATCATGTCTACAAGGATGAAATTGGCTGCAGAATAGATTAAGGAATGGGTGTATACAGCACACAACTTGGATCAAAACACAGTGATTGGAACAATATCAGGAACATATGTATCCCTAACCCCTGCTCTTATAACAGAAGTTTTCCAATTGAGTACTGGGCATGATTCAGTAGAACTGTCTGGAGAGGAATTTCTAGTATGTTGGATAGAATGGGTCACTCAGCAGCAAACCCTAATAAGTTGCTTAAGAAAAATCTGTCAGTGGAGTACAGATTTTTAGCTGATGTTGTGGGAAAGGTACTGTTAGCAAAGCATTTTGCTCATGATACTATATCTAGGTATCAATTCTATTTGATGGGTGCCTTAGTTGATAAGAAACATTTGAATTGGGGAGAAATATTCTTTGATTTAATTAAGAAGAATATTAACAAGAATCTTGTTAATTTTGGGAGGATATTAGGCCTGTTTCTGTATAATAGATGCCCCCAACTGCTTGTTTCCAGTGGTATGCACATCAATGCCTCCAAGACTCTCCTGTGATCTCTTTGGAAAGTGGGACAGGCAAATTGCCAAACCCAGTAGGGGTCCAACAGTTACCTCAACTTCAGGCACAAGGACTGTACAAGTCACTTCCTCTCAGGCAACTGCCCCCTTGGAAGAATTGTCTGCCTCCTCCTCATCTCCACCATCTCCACCTATTGTTTCTTCATCCATCCCTACATCCACCATCACATTTCCATTTCATCCCCCATCATTATTTCATCTCCCATCTCAACTCCATCTCCATCTATCTCTTCACCACCACCAGCAACTCATCAAGAACAATTCCATCCCCTATATTATTATCCACCTCTTGACATTTATTCATCCATCCATCTTCCATCTTTTAACCTCTTAGATGATTCCTTCATGGATGATTCTCATTCCTCACCCCTTGAGCCCCCATCATCTTCTACTTCTTACCAACAATTGCTTCAAGATATTCTTGCTCAGCCATCCTTCACCCCATCCATTTCCATTCCAGTGACATCCCTCACCACCATTCCCATTTCTCAACCATCCATCCCAGTGCCATACACATCCTCTCTCCTGATAATTATAGCTCCTCCAACACCATCAACCTCTGCACCTTTATCCTCTACCTCTACTCAAGCATCCCTTGAGCAAGTAGATCTTCCAGCCCTTGTAGATAAGCTTTATGAGTTGTTAGCTCCCAGGCTAACACTCTTGCTGGAGACCTCCATGGATCCACTTCTTAACTCTATCAATGAATTATCTGCCAGGCTATCCTCCTTCTATCCTCCTTAGGTAATCCCATCTGTGGGGTGCCTTGATCAAGTTAACACTTGATCCAGGCAGGGGAGATACCACATGAAGAAGAGATGCTGCCTGCTCCAGAAGAAGAAATGATAGCTCTGCCAGAGACTCCAGCCGCAGCTCCAGTTCTATCTTTTAGTTAAGTTTACTTTAGGTCACTGCTTTCAAAATTTGATGCTCCCCATACCAGATATCTTCCAGCTCAAGAAGCTGAGGATCTTACTAAGGCCATTGTGCCTATTTCCAGTTATGATCCCAGCTTGATATCTTCATATATCAATTCTATCAAGGCTGTGGAATTTGTTACTTCTACTAATAGTGTGTGTTGATGCTGCTGCTGATGAAGTTAGTTTTGATATTGATAATGATTTGATGATGACAGAGGCTAATGATTCAGAGCCTGCTATTATTGTTGTTGAGCCTGCTGTTCCAGCTTTTATTTCAGAATCTGCTGTTGCTGTTATTACTATATCTGATGTTCTTGCTGCTCCAGCTCTTAGTGTTGCTGTTTCTGTTGTTAGTACTACTTCTATTTCTACCAGTATTGCTACTTTTGCTTTTGCTCCAGTTTCTGTCACTGCTTCTATTACTGCTGCTGCTGCTTCAGCTAAACAATCTAAACAACAGAAAGATTATATTAAAAGGATTGATGAGTTATATGACAATTCTCAAAGCTCAGACAGTGATGAGAATATGACTGATTCTGATGACTCCTCTACAACCATTGCAAGGAAGAGGAAAGCAAGAAGCAAAGCCTTTATGAAAGTTCCTCCACAGAAAGTCACAAATTATAATGATATTCCTTATTACATTCTGCATAACTGCCCAATAACTGAACCATGGAAGCAATTCTCAAAGAACCAATTGAAGGCCATGAAGAAGAGGAGGAAGTATGACAAAGGCACATCTCATCATAATCCTCCTCCTCTTCCCTCTCTAGATGCAGTAACTTGTGGAAGTTCTGCTTCACAATCCTCTCATGCTAAAACTAAAAGTTTCTATCAAATTCAAGACAGATCCCAATCCAGAGGATATCAACAAAGAGGCTAACAATCCAGAAGAGGCCAATATATAGGAAATCAAAGAGGACATAGAGTTTATTCTAGAGGACAACTTAGACAACATCCTTATCACAGGGAAGGACAAGACCCCATTGATTCAACTTTTTGTCCTTTCCCCTACAAGCTTACAAAAATTGTTACTTCAAGAGCTCCTCCTGCTGATACAATCAATTGATATGAACCTCCTATTCCCTTTGAAGATCCAGAGAATAATCCTATTTCTTGGACAGCATGGATGAAAGAATTAGCTGCTTTAGATCAAATAAAGAAGGCAAGAGAACAAGGGAGATATACTTCAAACATCACTACTTTATCTGAGCAAAGAAAGAAAGAACTTGAAAGATACTCCTCAAGAAAATTCTTTGATCCAGAGAGTTACTTGAAGCTGCACCCAGAGGTTGTTGTTCCCAGACCCAAATCTCAAACCTACCTAGGTATGCTGATGATAGAAGATCCAAGAAGGAAGCTCAAAATCCCAACAGAGAAATCTTATTCAAAAAGAGAGAAGAAAAGGACTAATTGTGTAAGCAGAATAGTATATATCTATCTATGACAATCTACTGTGATTATATTTGCTTCTACAATGCTGCATTTCATTATTTTGCAATGTTGTATTTGCTTTTGTTTCTGCTTGTATGCTTGTTATTTCCTATATGTCATGTAAATAGTAATCCTAACCCAAATAGGGGGAGATTGTTGGAACACCCTATTAATGATTTGGGTAAGGATCACGATGTCCTTAGGAATATGTCTTGACCTCATTGTAGAGTTTTAAAGGTCAACTAGAATAGGTCTAAGGCTTAGAACTTAGGTTTGAAAGCTGCCCTCAAGACCTTCTAGTTAACTTTACAAGTACAGAAGACTAAGACAATTATCGTCGAGCTCAGATCGACGAGGCGTCGAACTCAGTTCTACTATCTCTGATCTCAGTTCAACGAGTCGTCGAACTCGGTTTGACGATCTTCGAGCTCAGATCGACGTTTCTGTCTCTAGCCAAAATCAAGATCTCTGAGCTCAGGTCGACAATAGTTGAGCTCAGATCGACGATCCCTGTTTCAAGTCAAGTTCCAGTCTCTAAGCTCAGGTCGACGGTAGTCGAGCTCACATCGACGATTTTCCTGAGAGATCAACGATTTCAGGATTTCAAATTCAGTCAGTTATGGAATTCAAATTTATTCATATCCAGTAGTTAATACAAAGGATTTTGTAGCCGTTTCAATTAATCTGGATCAAGTTTCAAGGAGACTAAAAGAGAATGTCACTTAGGACTTTCCTCCAGAGACAGATATCAATTAAGAAAGTCATTTATGACTGGATAACGGCTATCTAGAAGATTGGATTTCAATATATCTTTTCAGACAATAGAGACAAACAATAATCATCAACACAGGATATCAGATAACAAGAGAAAAACAAAGAACAACATCTGAGATCTGTGTGACACACAACAACTACAAGATTACAGTTTCTCATTTCAATTGTTCAAGGCTTCATCAATCAAGACTCCAGACACAACACATTTTAGTCTTTGTTGAAATCATTCTTTGCTGGAGATCTCAATTATTCTGAAGGCCTATCACCCTGTGCAACGCTTCTCTTCCTGAACAACTTCAAATCTCAGGGGGAGATTTGACAACATCAATCCACTAGTCTTCTCTTTGACTGTTGAACAGAGAAGAACAACTTCACCTCTTTTATTTTTCTTTGGTGTAAAAGGGTTACTCAAAACTCCCTTCAAAAGTTTTGTGTTTTGTTTCTGAGACCTTGTCATAAATCAGTGGTGGCAAGACACCTGATCAAAAAATCTGGTTTGATTTTTGAGCACCTTATCAAAAGCTCATTGGTGCCAAGGACACCTGATCAACTATTCCTGCAGTGGATTCCTACCTAGGGTGGTTGAAGAGTGGATGTACCCTGGTTGATTGGGAACCACTATAGATCCTTGTGTCTTCTGGTTGATGTTGTGTTTGGATTTGCTGTGTGCTGTGGTTTTTTTATTTCTTTCTTACTAGTTTTTATTTATTGCAAGCACAATACACCATATATATAAATAAAGTCTTCCACTGCAAAATAGTTTTTAAATTGGAAAATTATTTTAATATACTTTATTCACCCATCCTCTAGAGTAAAGGTAGATCTTACCCTCACTTTCAGATTATATATTATCATCAACTTCAGAAGCAGTTTCAATATTTGAAATATCTTCTCTTTCAGTATCAAGATAACAGTATCATCATCATCAAAATTAACTTTATGAACAACATGATCAAAAAACTAAGTTTAATCACTAGGAATGGTAATTGGAGAGAAAACTTTATACACCCTTCTCGATTTATCTGAAAGAGAAATAAAAAAATCCTAATAGTGAAAGATGACGGAATGTCTAAGAAAAATGTATTTACTTTAGTAGAAAGAGAGGTGATTGTGTTTGAATAAATTAACATTTGGTAGATTGCTATTGATGCAACTATCTTAGATGAGAGGAAAAAAAATGGATATAATAGTATGAGAGTCTACATAAGCATTTGGGGAAGAAGAATCATGTTTTCAAAAGGAGCGACCTTTAGAAGAGAGGTGGTTTTAGAAGGTGGTAAGTTGATTGTAGGGTGGGTCATGACACGCGATCGTTTACGCTAAAGGACAACCAACATCACAGAACATGAAAATAAAGAGGAGGGCTCCGGCCAAAAGCGAACGAAAAGGGGTCGGTTGGGTCCCAAAAATCTGGGACTTGATACCACGTCCTTAGGACCTATCTCTCCAACAGTCACACAAACTTCGTAACGGACTCGATACAACGTCCTTAATACCTACTCTCCAACAAGCACAACAACACACTGCACCTACACAAGCATATAACTTTCACTTGAGGCCGCTTCAAACGCAGCAAATGCTTAATTTAGGAGCAGTGAAAACTTCAAAAGGTGGTCGAGTTTCAAGTTGAGATTAAATCCTTGTTAACAAAGAGTGCAAAACTTGGAGAGCAAGTCAAGGCTAGGCATAGTTTGCTCCCGCAATGGATATTCCAATCCAGAATACAAGAGATTCAACAAAACGAAATCGAATCAAACTTGCGAGCGATGTATTAAAAATCACGGAAAATACGGTTCGAATATAACCTCCACAAATCTCACAACAAGAAAACACTAGAGAGGAGAGGGATTACCCAACCAAAAAGATAAAAACACACAAGATAAGTGGGAGAATCAATCTCTCCACGGAACCACCGACTACACACCGAATGGGGCTGCAACCTTCTTCCTCGGAGTCGTACCGATGGAAGCCACGCCGGAGTCGCACCGAACGGGATGGAGATCACAAGGGGGAGGCTTCACACCTTGGGGGGGGGGGGAGGAAGAGGAGAGACCTTGGCCGAAATTTCACAAGAGTGAAAGTAGGGTTTTTTTCTTCTTCAATGCTTTAACTCATCATAATAGCCTCCTTATATAGGAGTTACAAAACACATCCAACCGTCAAGATGGAAATGAAATCTCATCCATCTGGGCGGTTAAATACACACCAAATATTTAAATGTAGGAAATAAAAATAATACAAGTCCTCAAGTGAATATAAAATTATTAACCAAGTATGGAATAATTTTATATTCACAAATAGTTGAATAAAATACTAAAACATGATATTTTAAAGAAATTAATCTTCAAGCTGGCCTAGCACGCCGCAGACGGAGGTTGTAACGCGGGCTTCCGTTAGCATCATCATTGCACCTAAAGTCTTTATGTTGTTGCGCCTCGGCAACCGAGTCCTCATCAGGTAGCGTCGGGGGGGGGGGGGGGCGTGCCATCAATCCTCCCCCACTCAAAATCACGTATCTCCGATGCGTGGTCCGAGAGATAGCGGCAGAGAAGCTCGGCATCCAAACGTTGAAGCTCAGTTGTGAGGACCCATTAGTCATCTGAAGAGGGGTGGTCATGCCAACAGATGAGTAAGTGGTAGGTAGCACCATCAGGAGTAGTAAGTGGCTCAGAAGCGAGAATCACATCTGGAGTGAGAAATGTCTTCGGGAACCTGGGAAACATGTCAGTGGTAGGAATAAAAGAAAGCAACGTACCATCCGATGTTATACTTGCGGGGATCGAAGGAGAGAGATCATCCGAACTACCACTCCCCAACCCATCAGAATTTTTAGTGGAGGGTGAAGACGACAAAGAATCCAACACTTGCAGAGGCGAAAAAAACGACGTCAAATCTGAGACAATAAAAATTGGGGAGATACCCCAATCAACAGGAAAATCCAACACGAAAGCATTGTCACCTAGCTTCTTTATAATCCGAAAAGGGCTGACGCACTTTAGTGCAAACTTTTTAACGGTGCCTGTTGGCATTCGTTCGGGAACTAATCGGACTAAAACCAGATCGCCGACTTTAAAGTGTGACACCCTCCTATGTAGATTAGCGTGCGTTTGATAAGACTCGTATTGATCAGTCAAGATAGCTCGTATACGTGCATGTAAGTCATGAATATGTTGGGCGAAGGATTTTGCAAATTGACTTATTTTGTACGTTAGAGGCAATGAGACCAAGTCAAGCGGCACGGGGGCCTTGTACCCGTGAACAATTTCGTTAGGAGACATACCCGTGGAACTATTTTTTGAATTATTGTAGTACAATTGGGCATGTGGAAGAAGTAAATCCCAAGTGCCTTTGTGATCGCTCACTAGACATCTAAGAAGATTTCCTAGGCTCCTATTGACTACCTCCGTCTGCCCATCAGTTTGCGGATGATAAGCCGCGGAGAATAGTAATTTTGTTCCCATAAGAATCCACAAGGTTTTCCAAAAGTAGCTAGTGAATTTTACGTCCCTATCCGATACAATAATCTTTGGCACTCCGCGGTGACTAATGACGTACTTAAAATACAGCTTCGCTATGTGAGAAGCGTCGTTGGTCTTTCTATATGGAATAAAATATGCCATTTTGGAGAACCTATCCACAACGACGAGAATAGAGTCGTGACGTCGAAGGGTGGCGGGAAGGCCTAATACAAAGTCCATGCTCACGTCTTCCCACGGTATAGACAGGATAGGTAGCGGGGTGTACAAACCTACATTGGACTTAGTACCCTTAGAAACTTGACACGTACGACAACTGTTCACTACCCTCCCAACCATCGCCTTTTGTTTAGGCCAATAGAATTTCTCCTCTATGAGCATAATCGTTTAGTCTTTCCCAAAGTGTCCACTTAAGCCACCACTATGTAACTCCCAAATGATGTGGAGTCGAAAAGAGGAGCGAGGGATACACAATTTCCCGTTCTTGAATAGATAACCGTCCCTAAATGAAAAGGCCGTGATGGTCATGGGAGAGCTATCCTGGGCAGATAAATATGGCTCCTGAAAATCAGGGCATGTGGCGTATTCATCCTTTATGCGCTCGAACCCTACCACGTTGACTTGCATGGAGGAAAGCAAGAGGGTGAGGCGACTGTGTGCGTCGGTGACTCGATTTTCGGACCCCTTAAGGTGCTTAAGATTAAATGTGTATTCCTGCAAGAAGGATACCCATTTATCATGGTGCGGGCTGATTTTGTGCTGACCGTTGATGAATCGTAATGCTTCATGATCATAGAGGATGACAAACTCCTTAGAAAGGAGATAGTGCCTCCAATGATGTAAAAACCTAACGATCGCATAAAACTCCCTATCATAATTGGAATAATTTAACTTAGCTCCCGCTAATTTCTTACTAAAATAACTAATCGGGTGACCCTCTTGACTCAAGACACCTCAAATTCCTATGCCAGATGCATCACACGTAAGCTCGAAGACCTTGGTGAAGTCAGGGAGATGTAACACCGGTGCTTCAGTCATAAGCTCTTTAATACGATGGAATGCAAACATGGCAGATTTCATCCATGTGAATTCGCCGTTCTTCATGCAGTCTGTAATGGGCGTCATAATGCTTCTAAAATCGCGCATGAAACGATGATAGAAGGTAGCTAATCCGTGGAAACTATGCACCTCTCGAAGGCTAGTGGGCTCAGGACAGTCTCTAATCGCTTGAACCTTTCCTGGTTCAACACGAATACCTTCAGAACCAACTATATAACCCAAGAATTTGACCTCTGAAACAAAAAAATGTGCATTTACTAAGGTTTAGGAATAAGTTTTCCTTCCTTAAGGTGGTGAGGATCACTTTGATGTGGGAGATGTGTTCAGTGGGGGAGGTGCTAAAAACTAGGATGTCGTCGAAATATACTACAACAAACTTCCCCATATACGACCTAAAGATGTGTGTCATCAACCGGGAGAAGGTGCTGGGGGCATTGGATAACCCAAATGGCATCACCAACCGCTCATACAACCCGTCCTTAGATTTGAACGCTGTCTTCCACTCATCCCCCTCTCAGAACCTAATCTGGTGGTAACCACTCCGTAAGTCTAACTTCGAGAAGATTGTGGCACATAAAAGGACATCCAAGAGGTCATCTAGTCGCGGGATTAGAAACCTATATTTTATAGTAATTTTGTTGAGAGCCCGGCTATCAACACACATGCGCCAGGTGCAATCCTTCTTAGGGGCAAGAAGGGCTGGGACAGCACATGGGCTCATACTTGTCCTAATAAATCCCTTACTCAATAAATCCTCTATCTGGGCTTGTAACTCTTTGTGTGCGGGGAGATTAAGCCTATAGTGAGGTTGGTTGGGTAGGTACGATCCAGGGATAAGGTCTATGGCATGTTGTATATCTCTAAGAGGTGGCAACGATGAAGGAAGCTCGTCTAGGTAAACTTCCCTAAACTCATCCAACAATACCCATAGCTCTCGAGGTAAATCATCCAACACACCACTGTCAGTCTTTGCACTCATGAGAACGAGAGCGTACATCATACCCTCAATGAAGGAATCCTTCACACATTCTTTCTTACCAACTAAGTTCAACGCCTTCCTCTCTATAGGGACGGTGGTATCCTTAGCCAACAGTACCCGCTCTTTCGGCACAGTCGGTCTCAATGTGGTGGTCTTGCCATTTAATTTGAACTCATATGTGTTTGCATGACCATAGTGCGTCACGTCACGGTCTTAGAGCCAGGGGAGGCCTAACAACACATAACAAATGTCCATTGGCAGGACGTCGCACCAAACCTCTTCTGTGTAGGATTTGAATGACAGGGGGACTAAGCATCGTTGGGTTACTTTAATAGTAACCTTACTGATCCAAGCAACCTGATAGGTGGTCGGATGCGGTTCAGCAGTTAAGGACATACGCTTAACGACGTTCTCAGAAATGGCGTTCACGCAACTACCACCATCAATAACAAGTTTGCAAAGCTTCTTGCCACTCTTAAAGATCAGGGAGAATATACTCATCCTCTTCCAGTCGTCTACGGGACGAGGGGTGGTCAAAATACAATGCATCACCATAAGGCGGTGATCGTCATCCAAGTCACTAGGGACTCCATCTGGGCCGCTCTCCTCTGCGGCCTCGTATACATAATTGTTAGGGTCGGTAGCTGGCTCTAATAAGGCTAGGGCTTTTGTCTTTGTTGGGCATTCGTAGGCATAGTGGCCTTGAACGCCGCAAGAGTAACAAGTGGTGTTAGCCTTGCTAACCTTCCCTATAGGGATACACTCACTTGCAGCGTTCCTGGTGCTCCAGCGGTGATCACGACTGACTTTGACTCGGTGGATTTGAACTTTCCCTTATCAGGATATGTGGAAGAAGATGCCCTAGTGGTGGACTTGTTCTTCGCAAGAGCGTAACGGGAGGTAGCCTTAGAGGCTAGGTGTTTTTTAATATCTAGGGCGGCATTGAAAGTCGTGTTCAAATCTGTATGCCCATATCGCAAGAGCTTCCTTTGGATATTAGGGTGAAGCCCCTTTTGAAATCTAGATAAAGTGACTTCGGGGATCTCCCTATGGTCACATCGCACCATACGGTCCTTAAGTTCACCCATATATTCAGCCACCGACATTGAGCCTTGCCGAAGGGTGGCAAGCTAATCAAACATCTGCGTCCAATGGTACGCGGGGATGTACTGGTCGGTCAACAGGTTCTTCATCACCAGCCAAACTATAAGGGGGGCTCCGTGTCCGGTTCCTAACCTACGCTCCTTATTCAGCCAAAACGTCTTTGCACGACCTGTAAACTTCATCCGAGCAACTTGAACCTTTCTGGGATCCGTCAGGTTGTGCCACTCGAAGTAACACTCTATGTCCACCGTCTAGTTAAGGAAGATCTGGAGATCTCCCATGCCATCATAAGTGGGGGCATTAATCTTAATGGCTCTCGTGATATCAAACCCTCTCTCGTGGCTGTGTTCTCGATGGGGTGCTCGAGGGGAGTCCTCATCTGAATCTGTATCAGGAGTTTGTTGGTGCAGGTTGGGCTGCTCAAAATTAAAGGGAGGTGGCGGTGGCCTTTCTTGGTTTTGAAGGATCTATGCTAAAATGTTCCTAAGCTCGATCATTTCGGTACGTAGAACTTCTATAGCCTAAGTGTTGGGATCACCATGCTCGTTCGCAGCCATCCTAGACGTAGAAGGTGTAGAGTATTCTGTTCCTAGTCTAGTGCGCATCCAGGTGTAAAATATTTGGAAAGATGAATTTTTATAGGGCTAACCCTACATGAAAAATAGGATATTTTTATAGTTTCCCGATGTGACGAGAATGTGGAACGTTAAATATATTTTTTTTAACTTTTCACTAAAAATTGCAGATTTTGGAGCGCTATTGGTAGAGCAGAATTTTTTTTGTTTTTTTGTGCGTGCCGACAAGACTAAAGCGAGAACGTTCAATTAGAAAATTGACACATCCGCCTCTGATACCAAATTAATGTAGGGTGGGTCGTGACACACGATAGTTTACGCTAACGGACAACCAACATCATAAAACATGAAAATAAAGAGGAGGGCTCCGACAAACAGCGAACAAAAAGGGGTCGGTTGGCTCCCAAAAATTTGGGACTCGATACCACGTCCTTAGGACCTACCTCTCCAACAAGCACATAAATCGTCGTAAGTCGGACTCGATACAACGTCCTTAAGACCTACCTCTCCAACAAGCACTCACCGCACCTACACAAGCATCTAAACTTTCAACTTGAGCCGCTTCAAACACAGCAAATGCTTAATTTAGGATCAGTGAAAACTTCAAAAGGCGGTCGAGTTCAAGTTGAGATTAAATCCCTTATTAACACAAAGAGTGCCAAACATGGAGAGCAAGTCAAGGCTAGGCCTAGTTTGCTCCCGCAATGGATCTTCCAATCCGGAATACAAGAGATTCAACAACAATGAAATCAAATCAAACTTGCGAGCGATGTATTAAAAATCACAGAAAAGACGGTTCGAATACAACCTCCACAAATCTCACAAGAAGAAAACACTAGAGAGGAGAGGGATTACCCAACCAAGAAGATCAAATACGCAAGATAAGTGGGAGAATCACTCTCTCCACGGAACCACCGACTTCACACGAATGGGGCTGCAACCTTCTTCCTCGGAGTCGCACCGATGGAAGCCATACCGGAGTCGCACCGAACGGGATGGAGATCACAAGGGGGGAGGCTTCACACCTTGGGGGTGGGGGGGGGGGGGGGGGGGGGGGGGAGCGGCAAGAGGAGAGACCTCCTTGGCCGAAATTTCACAAGAGTGAAAGTAGGGTTTTTTTTCTTCTTCAATACTTTAACTCATCATAATAGCCTCCTTAAATAGGAGTTACAAAACACATCCAACCGTCCAAGATGGAGATGAAATCTCATCCATCCGGGCGGTTAAATACATACCAAATATTTAAATGCATGAAATAAAAATAATACAAGTCCTCAAGTGAATATAAAATTATTAACCAAGTATGGAATAATTTTATATTCACAAATAGTTGAATAAAATACTAAAACATGATATTTTAAAGAAATTAATCTTCAAGTGGGTCTAGCACGCCGCAGACGGAGGTTGTAACGCGGGCTTCCGTTAACATCATCATTGCGCCTAAAGTCTTTATGTTGTAGCGCCTCGGCAATCTGGTCATCATCAAGTAGCGTCGGGGGGGGGGGGGGGGCGCCATCATAAGTGGTAGTGCAGCTACTCAAGGTGGTTTTTATCAAGGAAATTTAGTACCCAGAGCGGGCCTCCAATGTGGTGACTATTTGTAAGGCCAACAATGAGTGGAGGATGTGTGTTTATTTTTTAAGCCCGTATAAGGCATGCCCAAGGAATTACTACCCCTACCACTGATAACTCTCATTATTTACTTATTTTTACATAGATTTTATTTAATAAATAGTTTTATTTTAATTAGTTTTTATTAATATTGTTATTAATTCCTCTATTTTCTTATTTTACGTCAATTCGGGCTGCCATTAGCAATTTGAAGTTGCCAGAACTGATCAAGAGAAGAAATAGAGAAAATCTAGGAAAATCGCATTTACACGCCCAGGTCACGGGCGTGACCCTCAGGTCACGGGCGTGACCCTCAGGTCACGGGCGTGACCCTCAGGTCACGGGCGTGACCCTCAGGTCACCGGGCATGACCAGTGGTCGTGTCCAATATAGTGCTTCCAGATTACCATGCCACGTCAATTAAAATTACACGCCCTCATGTCACGGGCGTGACATGGGGCGTGACCAGGAAACGGGCATGGCTTACAAAAGGACCTCCAAATTACATTTCCACGTAAGATTAAATTTACACGCCCATGTCACGGGCGTGACCTTTGTATCACAGGCATGAATCATAGGCATGACATCCTGCTCAGGCATGTCGCAGAATTATGAAGCCAGTTTCAAATCTTGGGAGTTTCAAGCTTACACGCCCTAGGTCACGGGCATGATATATGGGCGTGACTCTTCAGCAGCTGCAATATTTTTTCCCGTTGTTTCGATTTCCAACCATTTTTAGTAACTGTAAAGACATGCCCTAGGTCACGGGCATGACCTAGGGGCGTGACCCGCAAAATAGGAATTTTGGCGGTTTTTCTCCTAACGTTCCCGGGCTTTCAAGAGGACGGTTCCGTACCTGATACGCCCTTAGTCACGGGTGTGACCAAGGGGCGTGACTTTTCAGAAAAATTCTTATAAATTTCATACAGAGCTAGGAGCTAAGGAAACATCTAAAAAGCAGCTAAGAGTCATCTAGGAGTGAAGTAGGAGTAGATTTTTAGCCAGTTTTAGTAATTTGGTTTATAGTTCTTACATTTATTTATTGTAATTTCAATTTCATAGTGTACTTTTGCTTTCCTAATTTTAATTCAAGCACTTTTATTTTCCTAGCATGTCTCTCTCTTTATATAGTTTTTACATCATGTCAAGTAGCTAATTTCAATTAGCACTTGATCATGATGAACTTTGAAGTTAAATTAACTTCTTTTTCAAGCTCTCTTTATTTATCATTTTGATTTACCTTTGATTACAATTGTGTCAAATTCACTATTTGATATTAGATCTGTATCCTAGATTTTCCGAGAGGTTGTTGATATGAGTAGATCACTCAAAGGTAGAAGGAGTTGCATGCACTTCTCGAGAGAGGATGACATGAATCTTCCGGATTGGAGTCAATTCCAATAGTGGGGTTCACTGTATAAAATAAGCTTAGGTATTTTGACTGTCCGAGCGGTCTTAATCGATCAACCTAAGTTTAATCGAGAGCGTATTCTCGAGAGTGATACTTTTATAAATAATGAACCTCCACTGTGAAAGTAGGTAGATTAGAACTTTGAATTTTATGAAAAGTTTATTTTATTTCAAATGGAGTCTAGATCAAGTGTTAATTTTAGTTCATACTTTTCTTAATCTTATATTTTTATATTTGATAAAATAATATTAATTTGCGTGAGTAGAAGTAGTGAATAGGCCCCAAGTCTAATACGACACTTGATCCTATACATTATAATGATAGGTATACTTGCCTTATCGATTTTGAATTACACACAAGCGTAAATTTTAATCATCAAGTTTTTGGTGCCGTTGTCGGTGATTTATTTTTGTTGATATTTTGAAAGCGTAAATTTATTAATTTTATCATTCTCTTTCTCCACCTCCATTTCGATGTTAATTTTATTTTTCAAATTCATTTATATTAGGTAACGGTTGTTTTTTATTTTCTTTTATAAAAAAGATGTATTCTCAATTGGGCGTTGTGCTTGCAAAACTTGAAAATCAACTAAATATTTTGGAAGCCGCACGTAGGTGCAAATTTTTTAATTATTATTGTGGTGCTCCTTATCGAAATGAGGAATGTTATCTTCATTATTATTATCAAAAAATTTCATATGAAAATAATTTTTATAATATTTATGAAAATAATTATTCTCATTTTAATGATTATTCTCCTTCAAATTTTCATGAACACAGTTTTTCTAATTTTTCTAATTTTCATGAAAATACTTTTTCAAGTCTTAACGAGAACACTTTTTCCGATTTAAATAATTATTCTTCCAACTCAGATGTTAATTTTCTTGTTGGCAAGATCAACCGAAATGATTCCCGAGTAATGTGACTATTTTTTTATCCGAATTTTTGTTCTTCTTTTTCGGCACCACTAGCTTCATCTTCTAATTTTGGGGAATCATCGCAAATTCAAAATCTTTCTCCTCCCCAAAATTTAGATGAAAATTTTTCTTGTTCTAATGATTTTTCCCCTTCTTCGAATATTTCTCCTATGGAGGAACATGAATCTTCAAGTGCTCCCTTAGTGTCTTATTCTGAAGAAGAAGAAAAATTATTATATCAAATATTTATAAATTATATGGGAACACCGGGTGAATTAAAAGAAGAACATGTTTCTGCTCCTACTTCTTCCGATTCCTCTCATCTTATTCATGAATTTTCAAGCACCGATAATAATTTAATATTAGAAAATAAATAACCCGAGCTTATACAAATAGTTTCGCAAGAGTCTCCTCCTTGCAAAATTTTTTCTGACACGCTTCTTTTTGATTTTCCTTATACTAATGATTTTCATGTAGAAGAGGAGTCGTTACAATTAAACTTCTTCAACGATCCATTAGCTTCTTCTCTTCAAAAATTCAAATCACCTCAGGTATGGATAGGTGATTTGAATTTACATATTCAAGTCCACTGCCAGAAGTAAAATCAAGAAGAAAGCGGAGGAGTAGCCGGGCGAGTGTCTTAAGCGTATTCACCCAAGCGTGAATTAAGGGAGTGGCCCGCTCAATTAAAATTTTATTTTCCTTTTTCTTAATAATACTCGTCTAGCTTAAAGACCGGAAAAAGAAAAGCGCTTTTGGGAGACAACCCTTACTTATCATTTACTTTCTTGCATTTTCATTTAAAAAAAATTTAATCTATTTTCTTTTTCTTTTTCCCCCTTACTTGCCATATAAACATTAGATACAATGTTTATTTTTAAGTTTGGGGGTGGGATCTCTTTTGTTTTTTTTATTTAAAAAAAAATTAAAAAAACTTGAAAAAATCTTTAAAAATTACAAAAAAATATTTTTGATTTTCTTTTTTCTAAAAAAATTCAAAAGACAAAAAAATTTAGAAAATAAAAACTTAATTTCTTAGAAAGGGATGTTTGGGATATCACCCCATCTTACCTTAGTACCAGTGTGAGCCCTTCACAGGGTATACCTCTAGAATTCTAAAAAATAACAAAAAATTTAGGTCTAATTTTAAATAGAGAAATCATTATTTCAATATTTATTCAAATGTAAAATCTCTAGTATTCAACTTTACATAGTATTTAGAGAATTTCTATACTTTAATTAAATTTTAAATTTTGGAGTAGAACTGTTGGCCATGCTGTGTTCCTAGTCAAGTGCATGTGTAACTTGAATTTTATGTAGAATTAAAAATTTAGCATACAGTTAGATTTTTAATTTTCTAAATGAGTGGAAATAGTTTATTTTATTTTCATTTTGAAATCGGTAGAAATCCAAAAATAATTTAGGTAAGTACGTAGAAGTCTACTTGAGAAATATTTTGCGAATCAAGAGTAAAGGTTTTTTCTAGATATTTAGAACTTGCCCTTTAGCGATTCTCAAGACTTTCATAAGTTAAACTTATTAAGATGAATAGGATATATGCATTTATTTTGGCCAGTTTGAGCCTTTGAACCCGTACCTATCAATTTATCATTGCTAAACCACTTTGAGCCTATTACCCTACCTTTTGTTTTAGCTCCTCCAAATATTTCAACAAGGCCTTAAAGGCATCCTAATCACACACCTAAGTCAGAGCTCGATAATGGTTTTACATGTAAAAACTTGGTGAGTGATTTGGAGTTATTTAATGTTTGTGACAATTCCTATCGAAAAAGAGCTGATTTTATTTCTCCTTACTTTTAAAATTATTAGAAAAATCTTTAAAAGGGGAAGAAATAGAAATAAAATTAAAAAAGGGATGAAAAGTTTTTATTAAAGAAGAAAAAAAGGTTTGGGAAATTGGCTATGTTTTTAAAGCCATGATTATTTATTTCGTGTGAGCTCTCTTTAGGTTTTGGTATGACTAGCCGTCATGTTTATCTTTGATTATCGGCACCAAAACCTAAGCCTACGTTTCAACCTAGTTAAGTCCTATTGATTTATGCTTATAAGTTAGACTAGTGTCATGGCGAGAGAGTGAAAGGGCAAGCCTATGGTCATCGATATTGATGGATTTCTTTGGAGGATATCTTGATCTTCATTTTGTGTAACGTCAATCTTAGTACACACGCTACCTTCTCCCTTATAATTTTAGGATTTACCGGATTTTTAATTTTGAAGTAGAAATAATAAGTGGAAACACATTCTCGAAAAATAAAAACTAATTTGTATGCTGAGTAGGTTTTTCTACTAAAATAGTGACGCACATAAGCATACGACTTCACAGTTTACTCCTTAGGTTGAATTTTCTTTTCTAGCGTTGAAATTATTCTGCTTCCTATGGAAAGTTATTTGCTCGGGACTAGAAAATGAGTAAGTATGGGCGCAAAAAATGAGTGGAGGATGTGTGTTGATTTTATAAGTCCCTATAAGGCATGCCCAAGGAATTACTACCCCCTACCATAAATTGTCTTCCAAGTCAATTCTTTCATGGGTTTTCCTGTAATGAGTTTCCTATATGCATTCTCAGAATATCATTAGATTCAGATACCTACTCTTAGTATCCCTCACACATCTTTTATCAATAATGATATTTTTTATTGTGTTGGAACATGCATTTTGCAATTCTCGAGTTTGATAAGAACAAATACCAAGTTATATTTGATCATATATGTTTAGGTATACTGTGCAGGTTTATAGGTATGAAGTCAAATTAAAATAATAAAGTTTATGAATTACCACCAGCACTATAGATACCGCCATGTGTTTTATCAGATTATACATGTCGATTGAACTTGCTCAAGACTAAAATAAATGTTGACTAGAGAAGTTTTATTTGACTTGACAAGTCTCATATCAACTAGACATGTCTTATACTAACTAGACAAGTCTCATGTTGACTAGACAAGTCACAAATTGACTAGATAAATCTATGATTGACTAGATAGCTAAGTCAAAGGAGCATGTTGACAAAAAAAAGCACATGTTGATTGGATGCTTAATCCATTGCTATTGCTAACCCTAATGCTAAGAGCTAGCCATGCCAACTAGAATCCTATATTGCTTTGAATAGTAATATCGATTGGATACATGAGCTACCGCTAGCGCTAGCCCTAATGTAGAGCGCTTGCCATATCGACTACAAAGAAGGATTGACTAGTACGAAACAATCTCAGGTTGACTAGAAGATCACATCGACTAGACCAAGCTTCATGACTACCTCAACGCGCTACTACTAATATATAGTGCTACCTTGAATTCTACATTAGTGATCCATGTCTTAACCCGGGAATGTGGTGGCAAACATTGAAGGAAAGATCACTACCATTCTGTGGTAGCATCTACCACTCTACGGTAATAAAGGCTTGCAAGGAAAGAGACACCATATTCCTCATTCGTTAAATACTAGTTGTGTAGTGCCTAATCAAATGTGGATACCGCTACACACTAGTACTATCGCTTCTTGCTAACTAATATACACATGGAAAGCTCTATTGCCTTCCTTACATGGAGTAAGATAGCTTGATAAGGATGCGTATACAAAGCCTACCTCCACACAGTAATTTATCGTGGTCGACAGCTTAATTAATGCCTGCATAAAAGTGTTTCTCTTTCTCTTAAGTCACACACATACACATATAGAGAAGAATGTCTAAGGGTTTTAGAGCTGCTTCTACAACAAGGACCTGCCGATTTGAGAGGAAGAAAGATAACTTGCAACCTCACGTTCATGAATGAGAATCTCTAAAGAGCGCATTCTAGAATGACCGTTCAAAGACGATCAAGTTACATACGGATAATAATCATAATAACTGATCTCTCCATAATCTATGGAGGATAATATGCTTTGAGGGAGCATTATTTTTCACTTCTTATTTCTTATCCTGTATTTTTATCTCTCGTCTGTGTTTTGTGTGCTTGGAAAAATTGATCTGAAAGTTCATCCAAACATGATGGTGATTCTGTGAGAAATCATCCATGGAGGATGTCTAGATTAATGAGATCTAGTGGGCTAGAAGACCTTTGGGGGGAAGGGAGAGAGCTAGATCAAAGTGCTTCAGGGATAAGGGAGAGAGATAACTAGTCCTCAGTGGGAGGGTCAGTATAGAAACTAGAAGAGAATTCTATTCATCGCCTTTGTTCTCTGGCATCATGGAGATATAATTTTTTAATTCTAAACACTATTATGATCTTTAATGAAATCAAGTTTTCATTTTTTTATCTAGAATTACTTTTGTTTACTACTATGTGCTTGGGTACTAATTGTTCATACACTGAAATGATCTTCAGTAGCATTAGAGTACTATTTCTATTGATATCTCCGGGAGTAGGTATACTTCCGCATGCTAGCATCTTGATAGCCTTCTCCTACTGCAAAAAGTTTTAAATCTCCAGTATTTATTTAAGAACCTTATTCACCTCACCTCTTAGATTGGCCACCAGATCCAACATGTGATATTAGAGGTAGGTTACTAATAAAATCTTGAAGTAGATGACTAACTTTAATTATGTTTTTCCTGAGGGATATAGAGTGAGTAGATCCCCACTATTTATGTGGAGTGACTATAACTACTAGAGAACACACATGCAAATATTTTTGATGTTGCATAACATGGACTTGTGGGCCATAGTTGAAATAAAATACTTTCACAAGGAATATGCTTAATCTAATATCTTAAAGTCCATAATTTTCATTAACTAGCCATTTCCACATAAGGGTAGTAAAAAGCCCACAATATTTACCAAAATACTAAAGGTGGTCAACACCTAAGCTATTATAAAACCCAAATCATAGTGGCAATTAACCTGAAATTTTTATTCTTTTACAAGTAACCACTAAATCCATTTTCTAATAAAATTCTACTTGACGTAATTAAGACCAAAAAGCACTTCAGTCACTCATTACAAATGCTTACACAGGTGAAATACATGGTTTTACAATCTTAAATTTGGAAAACCACTGAGAATGAAATCCTCAAATTCCCAAATGTGTACGGAATATAATGTTTTTTGTAATTTTGAAGTGGTCATTCTGCTTAAATTTAGTCATTTAAGCTCTTGCACTACAAGTGCTAACCACCCAGTAACAAGGGTTTGATCCAAAACCTTAAGACTATCAGATAGTGAAACCTAAAGTATAATACCAAATGTAACATCCCTAGCCTATAAATAGACTAAATAATATGTCTGAATGGGTTCCCAGGGCATATAATATTCACAAGTCTAAAATGTTAATGATTGATACAAGAAAATCTACTTAACATCTCAAAGTTAGTAATGAAGCAAAAGCTATATAATACCCAAAATAAAGAGGTATGAATGTTTACAATATCTTGGAATGACAAAGTACTAAAGTGTATGGTACTCATCCTCAAGGAATTACATGGCTTTCAAATAGAATAAAAAGTATAACTAAAGGTAATCAAAATTGAGACAATAGATCTCCAGCTCCATACATAACTTGGGCTCCATCCTACTATGCTTCAATAAAATCTACACCACCTGAAACCAAGAACAGGTTGAAAACTAAGGTTAGTGTGGGACTGACCAACTCAATATAAGAACCTCTCCCTATAACCATACAAGCAAACTCTTGGATGAGTACATTGCTTTCCCATAGTTATGCACGTAAACCAAAACATGCAGAACAAAGAAGAAAGTGGTGCATAAATTGTCACCTTTCAAACCATCATGCACATGTCAAACGTACTCAAAAATTTCACAAATTAAGCTGTAAAGATAAGTAAAGAAGTATATATACAGGATAGGCATGATTTTTCCATTGATAATCAATCATAGTAATAGTAGGGTGAATTAAAACCTATAATATTCATATTAGAGGTGATAGAGGACTGGTTTGGCCCATACACTTAAATATAGTGATAGGGAGAATCAAAATCTACAACTGCCCTTCTAAAAGTGATAAATAAATGATTTGACCCATGCCCTTAAATGTAGCAATATGGGGATACAAAATATATAACCACCCTTTTATAAATGGCAGAGGACTGATTTGTCCTATTCCCTTAAAGATAGCGATATGCGGAATAAAAATCTAAAACTGGCCTTTTTAAAATGACAGAGAACTGATTTGGCCCACATAATCAAATATAGTGACAGGGGGATAAAAATATATAACTACTCTTTTATAAATGATAGAGGATAAATTCGGCCCATTCCATCAACTATAGCAATAGGGTGGAATAGAATCTACTTGTAAAATCCCTCTCCTAAAACAACTACGGAGTAGATTTTATACCCAATGCAACCATCCCGCGGTGATACCATAGAATATGGCAACTTATCACCATATGACGCTTACCCTACTAACTAAATATCACAAACCACATCAGAGTATTAATAAGCATAAAAATGTATAGTAGAAGTCTAAACAAGAAGTAATACCAGTATAAGAAAACCAAGTCATCACAAGAACATACACATCCAGTCTCAAAGAATAAAGTAGTAAAGTCCAAACCCAAGGGCTATATTAACAAATGCCAAAAACATAAATAAAATTTGTCGAGTACGATAATATACATGTCTCTCACAGCTACTTGATCATTAGAAGAATAGGTAGAAGAGTAAAGTAATGGTGGTGGTGCTTGCGTCATCTAAATAGCTCTCTTCCTACATCAGTACAAGTTGAACCTCAAAGGAGGCACCTATTGCGGCTTGGTAAGCCCTGCTCCTGTGGTGTTTAGTTTTAATATTTTAATTATCAACAACTAAGTAACATCATCCCGCCCCTCAGTGTTCCTTAGGGAAAAAGAAAAATAGGGCCATACGACTTTTAGATCAACAAACATAGGATTAAGTTATTTATTTAAGTTGCCAAGACCAATCATACATATGATAATACATAAAGTAACTTACTATATGAGATATCCCATACTAACTAACATAATAAGGGTCCATGGTGAGTACAAACATAAGAATCATAACTTATCTTATTTTGCACCAAATAGGATAAGGATTCAAGCTAATATTGCATTCATCAAAACAAAGTAAGCTATCAAGTGAAGTTATATGAAAAATGATCTTACTCAAGCTCAATACTAGTAAACATCATGCACACATGATTTATTATATATATTGACACCAACAACCTTATTAAGTAGGTAGTGATCCTTCAGGCCTTATCGTAGTGGCATGAAGACAACAACAGTACGGTTAACTCTGCTTCTAGGGAAGTAACACACAACTCACCCTAGGCCCTAGTGTATGGGTAAAACCTGTACTAAGTTGGAGTAAATGACAAATTCAAATGCACAATGTAATGAATAACTCAAGATTCAAGCCTACCGAGGAAGAACACCTTAGAAAGTAGTTAAGGATTACCTCGAGAACAACTTCCTCTTAGAGTCACCTCTCAAACACCCCGTCAGTGTGTAATATTAGGAAGAGATAGAGGGAACCTCCACATTATGATAACTTATATCACATTTGTGATAGTGACTCATGCATGTACATGACTTGACTTTAAAGTACAAGACAAGAACATGTCTTGGTAATGAATATAACTATAACCTAAGTACTAACATAAAAATTAAGAGATGAACATAATGTTAATACTTTTAAGTAAAATGCATCATAACCATGATATATGATATCTACTTGAGGTTTCCAAAGCATTCACAAAAGGAACTCAAACATAAGGCGTGTTAAGGACAAGCAACTTCTTATGCATAAAATATGAGAGATATTCATGGTTAGCAAAACTAGTTCATTAGAAAATCAAGTGTTTGCCTTACAAACATTTAATTGTGACAAGGCTAAAAAATGTGAAGGGTTAACCACTCTGAAATTTCAAAGATATCCACACCAATAATATGGCGTCCTTCACTTGTGCAACATGCATAAACAGTCACATCAAATATTTGCTCAAATTGAAACTTTTAGGTATTATCTTCGATAGGTTTTTATGTGATAAAGGCTATAGTCATGTGCTAATACATTCATAACACACAAGGAATATGAGAGTATAATTTTTACAACACAAATTCCATCACATAATACTTTGGTTCAATTGAAATTAGCACCAAATTATTCATTGTTAAAGTTTGGTGTGACGAATACTAATCAAATCAAGATTAAGCCCAAACTAAAGTATTATGCATCCAAAAGTCACCAAATGTTTACCACTAATGCCTTATAGTATAACAAAGTGGTCACCAAAATTTCAGGTCGCGTAGAGTAATTTAGGTGCTAAAATTTTCATTAAATTAATTTGTGCCACACTTGCAAATTTTAACAAAACCTATACGAATATTTATTCCAAAAGCCATAAATTTTAACTTATGATGGTGATGAAAAATGATATTAAGAGCCTCTGCATAAAATTTCATCCCAAAATAATATTGTTTGAGAAAAAATACACTTTATTTAATTATAGCACAAATGTTTATTGACCCATAGTAAAATGGACTTTCTTGGAGCTACAGTCGTCATCATGAGACATTTCGTCCCAATTTGGGAAGCTCTCATTATCCTAGACAAGAAATGTTGAGCACTTTTTCTTAAAATGACCATAAGGTCCTTAAAATATTTAAATAACAAAACAAGACATTAATTAACTAAATCTACCACACATTAAATTAATTTAATATAGCCTGGGGTGCGGATAGTGCGCCACACATTATTCAAATCAAATCGACGGTCGTGATGTTGCCATTCAGAATTCCCTACATCCAAATCACGGGGTCGAGCAGTTATGATCTATAGTATGGCAAGCCAATCATTGTCGTGGTTTTATATGGTGATGATTTCGTCTTCCCTGATGGAATAACGATTATAGATCAACCGAGACTTCTTCTCCTCTGCCACCCTATTTCGGTTGTCACCATTGCAAGGCACCACCACCAGTCGACTTGCTGGAAGACAACGAACTCCTATGTGGCATTCCAATGGCCGGCCGCTGTCATTCCTTAATAAATAATAATAATTATTAATGTTTTTCGTGGTGCACCCGCTTGGGATCGACTTCCCTGACAATAAAAAATGCCTCAAGGGCCCAAAGGAAGACCAGGGAGTCTTCCTCTCCACTATGATTCCCTCTAGTGAACCCCGAAGAGATCTAGAGTTCTTTCACATTTTTTATGGTGGTACAAGGCACAGGTGGCAAGAAAAAGGGTGCTCCAATAGCTAGAGTCCCCATTCTATACCACCTATATGATCTGCACAATAAGAGGGTTTAGATGTCACTTAGAGGAGGATTTTGATGTTAAGTAAAGGTACGGTGGCATGGTAAAGTTCACAGCAACAGAAATCTTCTATTTGCTCTCTAGCCACTAGGGATAGTCTCCGCTCCACTCTCTCATTTTTAAAAGGCACCAAAAGAAGGAATGATGGATTTGATAAGATTTATAACCCCTCTTGAACCGACTGTCATTAATCTACACCACTCATTTGACGATTATCAATGACCTACCCATTCTATCTTTTCCAGTCCCCTTCTCAACCATGAAATGATGAGACACACATCTTGGAGGTTGAAGATGGCCGGGCTAGCTTGTATTAGACTCATTTGGTTCGAGTTTTACTTAATACAGACCCTAGAGTTTTGGTTTTACTATTTTTGGTCAAACTATGAATTTCTTGATGGTTTGACCCAACTACAAGTGAATGATTTTGTTTAAAGAACCTAAACACCTAGAGGGGGGGGGTGAATAGGTTCAAACCCAATTTTTACTTGGGAATTTAAAAGGTTAATCTCAGCATAGCTAATTAAGCTACAAATATCACAACACAGGATAAAATAGTCACAGAAAAACACAGCACAATAAACAGTATCTTATAGTGGTTCCCCAATTCGTGGGTACGTCCACTCTCACCCTTCACCTATCCAGCTGAGAGCTGGATTAGGCAAAAATTCCTTCCACTAACTCAGATCCTCAGATCTTACAACTCAGAACCCAACTGGTTCCTACAACTCAGACTTCTTCAAGTCCTATAACTCAGATTCTTCCCAAGAATCCTACCTCAGGCAAACAACCCTACCTCAGCCCTTATCACCAGGCCTAGAACTCAGATCACAAAGATCCTACCTCAGGCACTCGGCCCTACCTCAGCCTTTATAAATTAAGGCTTACAACTCAGAGAGATAACTCTCCTCCACTCAGATCTATAAAAGATCTTACAGAAAAATTGATTATTAAGATGATAAATCCTTCACCCAGGTAGAGAGAGAAAGGGGTGTAGGCTTCTTGATCAGATCACTACTAGAAAACAGACTTTTGGCCAGGGCAAATTTCCCTGGCAAAAAGTCCAAAACCGTGGCTATAAAGTTTTAGCCACGGTCTAGCCACGGGAAAAATCCGTGGCTAAAGTCGGCGTGGCTAAAACTTTTAAGCCACGAATTGGTCGTAGTAAATAGTATTAGCCATGATAAAAAATGTCGTGGCAAATAAGTTAACTATTAGCCACAGTATGAAACCCTGGCTAAAAGTGAACTCATCATTTGAAAAAAAAACTTTTGCCACAGTTAGAAGCCGTGGCAAATACTAATTTATGTTTTTTAAAAAAAAAACACATTGTAGTGCTAGGCATGTGCTCCCCTCATTGTAATATAGTACTAATCCCTAAAAAGGGAGGTTGCTAACTGCACATCAAATGCTACTATTTGCACACCAAATTCCAACCGACATATTATATAATATTTTGTAAAATAAGACTAATATCCTAAAACAGTGATCCTAGCCAAATGTCACCAACATCTTATAAATTGCATATAAGAAGTTCTTAGATTATCATCTAGATGTCTTCAGAAATAGCATTGAACCAAACAAAGAATTTAAAAGATAACTGCAGCATCTAAGAACACTAAAATCTTAATAAAATTGAACCAAACAGCCCCAAATTTCATCCGTTAGCAACATCTGACATAAAATGAGGGAAAAATATACAGAAACTTTTAAATCCATCACACCACCAAACTAGAACTTTCAAAAACATAAACCAAAAAACAAATCGACCTGTGAAGCAAAACCCAATAAGCACATTGCAGCATAACAAGCTAATAAAAGTAAAAAATTGATCCTAACCAAACAAGCAATAAATCTAATTGTCCAGCAAATCAAAACAAAAATAATTGGGATTTGAAGAATCGAACGAACTAAATCTAGAACATGAAGCAGAACAAATCAGACCTTCTTATCCAACCCGATCAGGGCGGCAAAATCATTGATCTGCTGGCCCGGCTGGAGGAGCCCCTCTTTTCTCTTTTTAAGAAGATTGTCCTCTCTCTTGTTCTTCCTGATCTCGAACAAATTGTCTTCCCTTCTCCTCCGCGCATCCTCCACGTCCACCCCAGTCTTGTATCCCTTCTTCCTCGCCTCAGTCCGCGTAAAAGGTCGGAAAGACATCTCCGATGGCTATGCTTCGGCGCCTCCGCCGGCGGCAAAAATCGAATGAGATCAGAAATGGAAATTATGTTATACATTTGTATACATTTATCACTCATTAAATTATATGAGTGATAAATGTCATATTTCAAGCCCAACTAATAACTCCTGCAGTTATAGTTTCACAAAGACCTAACAACTTTAAGATATAACTAGTCATATTAAAGAGAGAAAAAATAAACCTTGTCTTGACCCCCGACATCCCAGACAGTGAAGCTAATGTTCTTGTACTCTACCATCTCGACATTGAACCCTGCACAAGAATTTTAAAAAATGATAACCAAATTTATATTATAGTGTTTCATAAATTGAGATAGATTAGCTAAACAAACACTTTCATAATGATATAAGATATCCAGTTAATTGTTTAATATGATAAGCTATGAAGCACTGGTACTTCCCTGGGGGCGCGTACCGGGTACGTTTCCAGTATAGAGAGGTGCATATCGGGGGCAATTGGGAAAACTTAGAGGGGAGGTAAATGTAGTTTTAAAAGATAGAGATCGAGGTGCAACCTGTAATTCTGCAAATTCCAAGGGGAGAAATTTTTTAATATCTTGTGTGTATGCACACACACACACATATACATATAATGAGATATTCACATTGAATTGTAGCTAGCTTGGGTAGACTTTCAAGCACAGGGAGAAAGGAGTTGCATATTTCTTGAAGACACTGGTAAAAAAAACTAAATAGCGGGATAAAATCTGACCCACTGCGCCAGTGCCAGAGGAGAACCTGGAAGGAAGAAAAAGATCAGGCCATGGTATTTATTTTTTTTGGTGAGTAAGAAAGATACGCAGCTCAAAAAAACCTGAGCTAAATGGTGCCTAGGATGGACGAATCAGCTAGAATCAAATACCTCTCTAACCGTGCAACTGGTAATATTCCATGGATATAAACATTTTGAAGTGCAAAAATTTTAAGTATACCTCTCTAACTGTGCCCACCCTTAAACAACACAGAGATAAAGAGTGTTTGCATCTTTATGCTCCAATACTAATACATTTCTCCATTAAATAGAGGCACAATCGGTTAGGTGTAAGAGGGTTGAATATAAGTAGATGATGAGTGTATGGTGGTGATAAATGATAGGAATTTCACAAGAAGAAATTGAAAGTCCTATGATAAAAAAACATGATAAAAGCCTGAGCGCTCTGATACCACTAAAGGAGAACACTCCAAACACAAAACATCAAATATAATATTTGACTTGAGGAAGATGAAGAGAGAATAGAAAAACAGAGCAGGATTTCATTTCTTCAAACATAAATTCACGGTTACAGACAATCATATTTATAGACTAATACAATGATCGAGCTTGAGAACAATAAAAACTTATGGGCACCGATCTAGTTGGGGCCTAATGATTGTATTGGGTACTTCCTATTAGCAGCATGTGTTGTGGTATTCTCTATATAAGGGAGTAGTGTGAGTGTTATAGATATCTTTTGGCATTTGAGAATTGGAATTGAGCTTTTACCTGTAGGGAGAGATCATAACCTCTCAATCTAATGCATGTTGGAGAGCACTCAAAATCTTTCCCCTGTAAGTTTGCAAAATTATAGGCTGCATCCCCTTTATCTTTTAAAATTACAAAAATCTCTCCTATGTAAATTTATATTTCATAACAAACATGCACAAAAAGCCCCTCTAAAGAAAAGCACAAGAGGAGGTATTTTTGTGCATGCATGTAACAAAATGTAATCTAACATGAGAGATTTTTGTAATATCAAAAGATAGAGGGCACCTGTATTAAAGAAGAATCAAGTGTGACAGCAGGTTCAGTAAAGTTGCAAATGGAACTCAGATCTTCCGGAAGAAAAGATTTATCCCAAAGGATTTCAGTAAGGATTCTGATCTAGGCAAAACTCACAACTTAATTATGTTAACTCCTGGAGGACGCTTGGGTAATTAGTAGTACAATTATAGAAGAAAGTTACAAAAGAAGTCTACAAAATGAGGACTTTTCTCTGAGCTTCTTTACTTTTAATGAATTCTTTTGACTACACTTGCATTATGCACGACTGATTCTGGCTAATGCCACCATTTCACCTGAAACCACCACAGTGCAACTGATTAAACAAACCAATAAAACCATACCTCACCACCCGCTACAGTGATAATATGAGGTGTGAAATTTGCACCGGCAGAGTACGCCACCATTTCACCTGAAACCACCATAATGAAATCTTTCAAAAACCGATTGAATCACTCCAAATTGAAAAATAAAGGATTCAGAGAAGCAAACTGTTGGACATCTTAGTGCCCGCAATAAGACTAAAAACTAAAAAGATTGATCTTTAGATTCCCCAGGCTTACCACGTACTCAAACACTACTTAACCAGCTCTTCCAAGATTGGAAAAAGTCAAGCAAGACTACTACGAGTCTCACTCCCTTGGATAGAGAGCAATTCTAGATCACCTTCTCTAGGCAAATTATAGGTTGACATTCGATTACCAGAGTTAAAAATCTGAGTTTTCATTTTCATGTATAGAAAAAAAGAGTATAAATTTTCACACAGGCCGAGATAAATTTTTGACTCAAGCTGGCTTGAAAGGAATCTTGACCTGTTTTGGAGCACGGCTCTCCCAATAAATAATGTTCCACATCCAACCCAAAAACCTAAAACTCGTCATAGTTCATGATGGCTAATTCGATTAAAATACTTATCGATTACGGATGCCAATCTAAAACCATCAATGAACTAGAAAATTCAAGCCAATTACAACACCCAAATGGTGTAGGCACATAATATTAACAACACTAGTTTTTCACTCAAAACAGCCATTGCAGGGTGCTAGGTAAACTCCTCCTCATGCCATATTCAATGTAGCGATACGCAAAGCAGTCGGAAATGAAGGGCTCCCTCCATTAATCGATGGATTCAAGGCCCCAAACCTGTAGAAGGCTCACCACAATCCTCAATAATAAAGACAAATGAAATCAAGAATAGAGAAGAGAGTTAAACTCATCCCCCTTTGAATAACAAGATTCTATGAAAACCTCTTCCAATTGATTTCAAGTACGGGTAAAGCTGGAATTGATTTTGATATATAATGCATGGGGAGATTATCATTTGAGTGTATTCTTATTGAAATCTTATACATGTAAATCAATATCATTAGTTGAAGTGGATCAACAAAAGAAAAAAAAAACACAGAATTTATAACACATTAAATGAGTTAATGGAAAAAAGATTATTATATCTTTAGGGGCATTTCATCGAACAATTTGTGGGCAGCAATAATAATGAATTTTTTTTGTGGAATGCACTTATGCACTATTGACTACATTTTTCCTGCAACACAATCAAAAGGAAAAAAGTTGAGGAATACCTTCCTAGCTCCTCCTTCTGATAGAAGTTATGCAGGTCTGCTTTGCCGAAATGACTGAATGAAATTTTTATGATGCAAAGATGATTTTCATGAATGAAATACCGAATTGGATTGAAGAAACACGAAATCATTTATAAATAAATGTCTGAAATATGAATGAAATAGAAATATGAAATAATTAGAGATTAGAGATGCAAATGCCGACGTCGCCTACTTTCACGAAAGTCCCTCATCAACTTTTCTTGAACACAAGTTGAAGCCGTACTACCTGATGCAGGGCTGGAGGCCTTCGGTGATGTTGGAGGGGGAATAGCGCGCTGCCACGCACACACGGTGCAGTGAAGTGGCGAACAATGATGAAAACTAGGGCACGAAGCCACGGGAACGCGCAAGGAAGTTTTCCCCGATTTTTCACAGTCGATCCGTCGCGGTAGAAGGGATGGAGCTGGAGCGTTGAAATATAGGAGTGGTATGGCAACAGGAAGAGAATAGAAAAGAAGAGGGATGCATCGTAACTCACAGCGATCTTCTTCCCTGCTCCTTCTCTTCGGCACCACGCCCTCTCAGAAGACCCTTGCCGGCAGTGCGTTTACCCCTTTCCTCAATAAATACCATCAACATCGAAGTTGCATAACCGTCCTTTCCCGGTCAATCAACGTCGCCATTGCCAGAGCCGTGACATCCCTCCTTGATCTGGTACCCGCAACTAAGAAAGAAACCATCGACTTCGACTTACATCGCTACAACGCCTCCAAGCGCTCCACCGTGGACCTCGCCGTCGTCGTCGGCGGTCTGACCAACCTCGCCATCGCACAGCTCTAGGAGAGGAAAGCGCCGGGTGTTTGCCACTGATTTTTCGGAGGGAGGTGGAGTGAGGCCGGCGAGGAAGACGAGAAAGTAGGAGGTGAGCTTGCGGGCACGTGAAAATAAAAGATGCGAAATTGGATTTTTTATTCTAAAACAATTTTATAAAAGCTACGAGATTGAATTACCAGGCCCGACCGGGCGGTTAAGATGACGGGTTGTGATTTGTTAGATGTCGGTTATTAGCCATGCTTTTTGCTTTTCATGGCTAATACAAAGGTATTAGTCATGCTTTTTAATAACCGTGGATAAAACCCAAATATTAGCCACGGATTTGCAATCATGGCTAATACTAGTGTATTAGCCACGATTTTTAAACCCTGGCAAAAAAATGTGTAGCTAATACTCATTTTTCTAGTAGTGGATATTGATTGATTTGAATTCTTAAGATCCAACCTGTCTTAGCTTCTTTAAAGCTTCTTGAATCTGAACAAAGTAAGGTTGATCTTCTTATGAAGTTGGAGATGATCCTCAATCCAGCTTCCTTCTTCTATTCGGAATTAGATCTGAATTCTTCTTGCAGACTTGTTCAGGATCTGCCTTCTCTTGATGACTTGTAGATTTCAACTGTTAGAAAAATGTCAAGTCCTTCCTTCTTCAATCTCTCTCTTTTTACGATAGAACATGTCTTTATATAGATCCCATCTGAAATTACCGGTTGATCTGGTTCATAACCGTCTTCTGACAGCTCTGACAGATGCGACAGCTTTGTTAGTTATGACAACTGTCAAGTCTTTAGTCTTGACACCTGATACCTCATTGTAATCTATCTCAGCAAAAAAGCGTTGAGACAATACTTCATATGTGTCAACACAAGTAGACCATGTGTCGACACAATTCTTGATGATGTCGATACAGCTCACAAAATATCGACATTGTCCTTCTTTATCTTCTCAACATAGCTTCTGTAGAATGTGTCGACACAAGTCCTGTGTGTCAACACAATAGCTTATAGTCTTGACATTGTTGTTGTTGACAGAATTCTTGTGTGTGTCGAAACAAGTCCTGTGTGTCGACACAATTGCTGCCGACAGAATTTCTGTGTGTCGACACAAGTCCTATTTGTTGACACAATCTGGCTTCTGGTGTCGACACATTTCCTTCACAAGTGTCGACACTTGTACGTAGAATATTTTTATACATTTCTTTAACCTGCACATTGAAACTCAACATCCCATCAAATACACATTGATGTATATCATTGAGTTAAGTGAAGCTTCTTCCAAATCAGGTACACAGTTTCCAATGTACCAAATAATCTCCCCCTATTTGGAGAAGTCATAACCCTTAGTCAATGATATACACCACTTATAATAAAACAAAGATTATGATGTATAAAATCATTACTTAGACAGGGTAACTCATAAGCAGAAATACCCTGTAATATCATCAAAAAATATGATAAAATACAGTAAATAAGAATCAGTTTTGAATTACAAGGATTTTTGAACAAAAGATTACATAGTTCTAAACCTAGTCAATCTATCCTTAGGATTGATCAGGCTCTTTGATTACAATTCCTTTGCCAGACTGAATCTTAGCTTGTACATTAGCTCCTGTGTCATCAGCCAGCTTTTTTCCTTTCAGATCCTTCTTCTTGAGCTCTTCATCCTTGATCTTTTGCCTTTCAAGGTAATGAAAAGGCTTTGGGAAATACTTGCTAGGCTCCACAGAGTTAGCAGGTATCTTCCCAGCTCTAAGGTCTCTTCTGAACTTGTATATGGCATCTTGCCGCTCCTGATATTTTCTCCATTCCTGTTAATATTCTCTTTAACAGCATGCCAAGCAATAAGAATAATATTCCTGGAGGTTGGACTCCATTATTCAAAATCAGGCTTTAATTCTGCCTATTCTCTGAACCTTTTCCTAGATAGCTGAGCTTCTTCCTGAGCATCCCTTGCTCTTTGTGCTTCTTTTTCTATTTGTAATGCAGCTGCAGGCATTTTAACTTTTTCAAGAATAACATTATGTGCCTCCTGTGGAGGGCTATACATTTGGTGTACTGCCTGCTGGATTTCTTCAAAATCAGAAGGGGGATAAATGACTTGGGCTACTTCCTGCTGAACCCCTTAAATGTAAGCAGGTTGAATTCTAGATTCAGCAGTGTTGTCATCATCAAAAAGGGGTGGATTACCAAGAGTTTCTCTGATGCTATTAGATATCCATTTAGCATGATCTGAGCTTGCTTTGACTAATACTCTCTCCCCCTTTATGACTTCTCTTTCCACATGATCTCTCAGATCATCCTTTTGAAACCTTACCTAATCAACCAGATAATTTGTTCCTTGTTTGTATTAGGTCCTGAACTTCTTCATTTGATCAGAGATAGCTTTTTGAGATGCCTGGAATGTTGTTTGGACAGCTGCTAAATCTTCTTTGATTTGCTTGGACACTTCAGTCTTTACATCAGTTGCACTACTCCCAAGATTTGTTAGAATAGCATTATGTGAGTCTTTGAGATTTTCATTCATTCTGAGATGATTTTCTAGGACATAACCTTGTTTGACTGCAATGTCCGCTATTTTAGTCTTGATCTCCTGTTGTTTCTGGGCCAAGTATACTACAACATTACCTCCCTTATGAAAGCAATCTGTCATCTCTTTTTTATTCTGATTAACTTCAAATCTAATGGATTTTATATCCTGGGGCAGCTAAAATTACATTTCCTTGTGGGTCTCATCCATATATTTTTCAAGAGTAATTCTTTGCTCATCCATCTTCAATTTCAGTTGCACCAAAAGTGAACTGAAGTCTGCTACAGGAGCTGGTGTTTGTGGGGCAGTCTTCAAGGCTTTTTATACCCTTAGCTCCTCCTCCTGAGCTCCACAAGTTTCCTTTTCTTTTCCCTTGAGGCTTCCTCATCTTCAGAGGAATCAGATGAACTAGCTATGTCCACTATTTCTTTTGGACTAGAGCAATGATTGGCATCTCCCCCTCAGTTCTTAGCATCTCCCCCTCAGTTCTTGCTCCTTATAAGTCAGGAAATAACTTTTCTAATGTTACCTCTTGTTGCATCTAAACTGGAGGAATAACTTTTTCATTCGCAATAGATGGATCCCCCTGGAAAGCAAAGTCCCTTTCTAGGTTTTTCTCTATATTAGGCGAGTTTTGTTGCTCAGATTGATCAGGATTAGACAAATGCACATTCTGTTCTTCTTTCTCAGTAGCGGTGGTTACAGCATGGTTGATTTCTAAAACTATGTTCAAGACTGTGTCAATTGCATTTTCACTATCTAGTTAAACATCATTTATACCTCCCCCTAGGTCTGATATCTGTGGATTTTCTAGTTCATTGACAAGTGTAGTTTGTAACACCCCAAAAACCATAAATCCCAAAATGGGGTAGGGCTGGGTGACACAGCCTGGGACACAGGCATGTCCCAGGGCATGTCCAGTGTACACGGCCTAGGACACGGGCCTGTCCCAGGGCGTGTCCTTTATAGTTGGCGTCGAGTCGAGTTCTCGAGATAGAACGGTCAACGATTGTCGAGAGGCGACACGGCCTGGGACACAGGCGTGTCTTGCTCGGGTGAATAACCGAATAGCGTTGAGTGGCGAGCACGTCCTGTGACACGGGCGTGTCACAGGGGCGTGTTTGGTACACGGCTAAGGACTTGGGCGTGTGCCTTAGCCTTATTCTTCTTGGGTGATTTGGTCCTGTGTTGAAATGGTGACATGGCCAGTCACATGGCGGTGTCAAGTTGACACGGGCATGTCTTCCCTGTGACACAGGCGTGTTGGAGCCCGTATTCTGATCTGGTTTGAGTTGGTTTGTGCACTGCTTGGAGTACACGGACTGTGATACGGGAGTGTCAGAGGCCGTATCAAGTCAAATTTGGACTTTTGGTCAGATCTTGGCCATCCAATTTTTTCTATTTGGATCCAATGGCCCAGGTGCTTTCCTGCAGTGATAAGACTAGGGGTTGGCATCTTCTCTCATTCATACCAAGAGAGAAAAAGGGAGAGCTTGGAGGAAGGAGATGGAGGAGAAGGGCAAGCCATTGGTGGAGCTCCCGCGGTGCGATTCGAGATCCGAGGCTAGTTCTGTGGAGGCAAAGCTGCTGCGGTGCTTTCCAACTGGCCAGATTTTTGATGGCTCCCAAAAGATCGTCAAGGCTAATGATCTTCCTTATTGGACATGTGAAGTCCTCGTTTATGCATGAGTAAGGAATACTCTCCACCAAAAGGTGGAAAGAGTGGGTGATATTTGTGGGTTAATAGTTGTTATCCCCTATTGAGTCTTCATCTAGACCTGGAAGTGTGTAGTACAGGATAGGCAAGCTGTGTTAAGCCCATCTGGACAGGTTGGTCTGGATTGGTGATGTTGCATTTATGCACCGGAGAATACTCCGCGTATACTCGTGTAGTTAGTGGGGTCGATGGGTGGTGCCTGTAAAGGGGAGTAGCAGGAAGTACTTGAATGTGGAATTTCAGGAAAACGCCCTTGTGTTGTTTGTGTTGTGGCTACAGTGTATCCAGTCCTTGATGGACAATGCAGCCAGTCCTGTTTGGACAGTATGGCTATTGTGAAGCCAGTCCTATTTAGATAGTGTGGCTATTGTGAAGCCAGTCCTTGGCGAACGTTATGGCTTGTGTGAGCTACGAGCTCTTAAAATGGCTTAGTGTCGAACAGGAAAGGTGAAACTGACCCGCGCCTTTAGTGTAGCCTCGTGTACGCTGTATTTGGTGATGGCAAGGAGATTTGAGCAAGGGGAGGGGGGTGGTTGATCGGTACCTGCGTTATATATGTCCGACGGGAGGACCTGAGTGATGGTCATGTTGGAGCGCTTAATAAGAGTCTTAGGCCTGCGCATCATTAAAACTAAATGCTCAATACCGTATAAACGGTGGTGTTGACCCTGGTTCGCCGGTGCACCAAGAATGTGCCCTGAGTGCACGGATTGTCGGGCCGTATGGCTGGCGGTTGTGTTGGCTTGAATGTTCTTGAGAGCACAATATATCCTATATTGATGATGTATGGATTTGTAGGGAAGGAATGCCACTTCCCCGGGAAAGGGGTAGGATTGTTATAAATTGGTCAGCTGACCCTTGCCTTGTTTGCCACCTTCTGGGTGGATTGTCCCTGTACAAGTGCTGGAGAGCCGAGCGGGAAGTGAAGGGCTGATGCCCTAGCTGCTGTTGCCGCTCTTGCTGTTGCTATTGCTGCTATCCCTTGAAGGCTTGCTAGTTATGTTTTCTTTTATTCATGTATGGCCGGCCTGCGCGCCGATGTCTGTAACCCATACTATACAAAGGTGAACTGTAAGGCCTTAAGGCAAAACTATGGTATTTGCTATCCCCTCATTTGAGTGGTTGTATATATAACTTTGGTAATATTTATAGTGGATATTCCTGGTATGAGTTTAGCCTACTATTTATTATTACTCTAGCATGCTCTGAGTTAGGATGCGTTGGTGGTATAAACCTATGACCTCACCGTCTGTTTGGGGCATATAGTGTGGGGCCCCGGCCGGACCTTCTATTATATGTTGTTTAACGGGTGGAGTCGTTACATTTTGGTATCAGCTTGTCTCGGTCTTCCTCTTTCGAATTCGTGGTCGAATTCTTTTGTGGTGTGGCGAGCACATGTTTGTGCACACCGCTGTAACACTAATGGACTCATGAATATACATTAAGGAATGCAAATACACTTGTTTGAGGAATCTGCGCGTTCCTACTTTGTTGTTATTGCTTGCGTATTGTCACTAATATGTTTCTTTTCCACCCATAGGTGACTCGTAGTGGTTTTGGGCAGTCTGAGTCCCAACGCTCTGATGAAAGTGCGGCACCAGCTGAGGTGCCAACACCTCCTCCATCTGTGGAAACTGTTCTATTTGTTACTAAGGCTCTATTTGCGATGATTTGGCCGACCGGGCAGGCGTCGCCGGCAGTGGTACCAGATCGTGTTGGTGTCAGACCCGAACCGGTTGAGGCTGTGGATCCGCAAGCAGCTGAACGACAGTTTAAACCATTCATGAGCTTCAATCCTCCTACGTTCATGGGACTGGGATCCCCAACGCAGGTAGAGGAATGGTTATCGCGAGTCAAGCGTATCTTGACGGCGATAAGGATGGAGGAAACTCAAAAGGTCACTTTGGCCACCTTCTTGTTAGAAGGAGAGGCAAGTTTATGGTGGGACAAGGTTGAGTTATACCATTTGGCGGGCATGCAATTGACTCAAGTATCGATTGAGGAGTTCTCTCGCATGTTTTTGGCAAAACATCTACCAACGGCACAACGCATTGCTATGGACAACAAGTTCCAGCGGCTAACGAAAGGATAAAATATCGTTGATGCGTACTTGCATGAATTTACAAGATTGGGACGGTATGCAGGATCATTCTTCACCGATGAATAAAGAAAAACGAATCGGTTCAATGAAGGATTGTGGGATGAGTTGAGGTTCCTGCTTTCTAGTTCAGTGAACAAAGGATTTCAGGCTTTGGTTGATACGGCGTATGCGCTGGAGAAGGACATGAAGCGGGTGTAAGGCAGAAAGGACTTGGATGTGGCAAAGCCCGAGTTCAAAGTACCCCACTCTGGAAAATTGTATTACCAGAAGAAGTGGGGCAAGAAGTCCAAACCTTCTGGGCAAGCTTCTGTGACAGTTGTATCTGGAGCAACGTCGAGGTCGGAGTCTCGTACATGCTTTACCTGTGGCAAAGTGGGGCATATAGCGCGTGATTGTCGGGTTACTCAACCCAAAGGAGAAAAGAAGACGAGTGCATCTTATGCTGAGAAGGGCAAAGCAGTGGTTGATTCCACTATATCCCAGGAGCATCCAAGAGTGTACAATCTTGCCCAATAGGAGGATATCAAGCAAAGTGACGTCGTCACAGGTACGAGTTAAGATAATGCTTGTTTTATTGATTGTATATTTTTTATGTAGCTTGTGCATGATGTATGTGTTGCAGGCTTTGTCCTTTTTGGAACAATCCGGCAAGAGCCCTATTAGATACGGGTGCTTCACATTCTTTTCTATTTAAGGACTTCGTAACTCGAATTGGAGTACCGAGTCACGTGACGACAGATTGTGTAAAGGTGCTATTACCGAATGGTTTTGTCATGCTTACAGATAGGACTTGCGATGTGGAAGTGCATATAGGAAATCAGGAGTTCGGATTGAGGGCATCTGTGCTACCGCTATCATAGTTTGATGTGATCTTTGGCATGGACTGGCTCTCGGAGCAGCATGCCTTTATTGATTTCAACTCAAAGGAGTTCACACTAGGCCAGAATACCGAACTTGAGACGAAGTTTGCTGGTATGCGAGGAGTAGGCGGGACCTTGTTTTATGCGCTCCAAGTTGTCAGTGCTGTTCGGAAGGGCGTAGAGTTATTTTTCACGCTTATTCAGGATGTTGAGCCAAAGGCCAGTGTAAGTGAAGTTCCGATTGTGTCGGAGTTTGCAGATGTAATTCCTAAGGATCTTCTTGGGCTACCGCCCCAGCAGGAGATTGACTTCTCGATTGAGTTGGTGTCAGGTGCGAAACCTATGGCCGCTCACCATATCACGTCGCGCAAAAAGAAATGGCTGAACTTAAACTTCAATTGCAAGAGTTGTTGGAGCAGGGATACATATGCCAAAGTATGTCATCTTTGAGCGCGCCTGTTCTATTTGTGAAAAAAAAAAGACGGTAGCTTGTGATTATATATTGACTACCGCGAATTGAATAAGCTGACGGAAAAGAACAAATATCCGATTCCACGGATCGATGACCTCTTTGATCAGCTAGCGGGGTCAACCGTCTATTCAAAGTTGGATTTTAAATCGGGATATTATCAATTGCGGATTCGAGAAGGTGACATTCCTAAGAAAGCGTTTGGGACACGCTACGGTCATTATGAATTCACGGTAATGCCGTTTGGCTTATGTAATATGCCTTCCGTTTTCATGGATCTAATGCACCAGACATTCCGAGAGTACTTGGATCTATTCGTAATTGTATTTATTGATGATATTCTCGTGTACTCTCAGTCGGAAGATGATCATGCAAACCATTTGCGGTTGGTATTGCATACCCTGCGGAGGAATAAGCTGTATACCAAGTTCTCAATGTGTGAGTTCTGGCTATCGTCAGTGGCTTTTCTGGGCCATGTGGTAAGTGGAGAGGGTATAGCAGAAGATTCAGCAAAGATAAGTGCAATACGAGATTGGCCAGTGATGTCTTCAGTGGCTGAAGTCAGGAGCTTCCTTGGACTAGCGGGCTACTACAGAAGGTTTGTGGAAAATTTCTCACGAATTGCTTTACCTCTGACCACGTTGACGAGAAAAGTTCAGAAGTTCGTTTGGATGCCGGAGTGCGCGTGAGCTTTTTAAGAGCTGAAGAGTCATTTGACCACGCTGTCTGTGTTGACATCGCCATGTGGTGCAGACGGCTATGAGATCTACAGTGATGCTTCAGGGAATGGCTAAGGCTTTATTCTTCTGCAATTTGGTAAAGTGATTGCTCATGGCTCACACCAGTTAAAGGTGCATGAACGGAACTACCCCGTCCACGAATTGGAGTTGGCGGCGATAATCTTTGCGCTAAAGTTGTGGCGGTACTATCTCTATGGCGTTAATGTGGATATCTATACAGATCACAAGAGCCTAAAGTATTTGTTAGATCAGAAGGATCTGAATATGCGACAATGGAGGTGGATGGATTTCCTTGGGGACTACACTTTCGATATTCACTATACTCCCGGAAAGGGAAATGTGGTCGATGATGCTTTGAGTCGTAGGCCGCCAGTAAGAGCAACCTGGTTATAGAGACATGATGAGCGGCTAATCCATGAGATGGAAGCATTAGAGATATCTTGTGTTGACAAGGATGCTATGGCCGACGCATGCTTGAACTGGACGGAGGTACAATATGACCTTTTGGACAGAGTTCGGCGAGCAACGGAGCTTGATGAAAGTCTCCAATGCTATGCAAAGGATGGTTCCGGTGATAAATTCTCCTGGGATGATGACTTGTTACTAAAAGATGGTCGGTTGTGCGTCCCAAGTACTGGGAAGTTGAGAGAAGAGTTGATGTACGAAGCGCACTTTGCCAAGTACTCAATTCACCCTGGGAGCACAAAAATGTACAGAGACATGAAGAAGTTGTTCTGGTGGCCCGGACTAAAGAAATACATAGCACGTTATGTGGCGGAATGTCACACTTGTGCTTTGGTGAAAGCAGAATGCCAGAAGCCTGGTGGTTTCATGAAGCCGTTACCGATTCCGGAGTGGAAGTTTGATGATATTTCAATGGATTTCGTGCACGAGTTGCAGAGATCGAAACGGGGTCATGATTCTATCTGGGTGATTGTAGACCGGTTGATAAAAGTGGCTCACTTCCTTCCAAACAAGAGGGATGATTCAGTGGAAACCTTGGCTAAGCTCTATGTGAAGCAGATTGTTCGACTACACGGTGTTCCTCGGAGCATTGTCAGTGATCGTGATGGGCGATTCACCTAAACTTATTGGAGGCTAATTCATCTAATATTGGGCACAAAATTAGCATTCAGTACGACCTTTCATCCCCAAACGGATGGCCAAGCTGAGCGAATGTTGCGCGCTAGGGTTCGAAGAAAATAAACGCAACCGAACTAGCAACCCAATGAGGCAAGTATACCTATCGAATTGTAGCTAGGGGACACAAGTGTCGTATTGAAATCTGGGAACTGTTGGCTATGCTTACTAACACGAACGCTATTATCTTATCGACAAAAAAATTAGGGTTTAGAGAATCTAATTGAGATTAAGGAAATGAAACTAATGCTAGAAAGAGAGCTATTGCAATTAAGTAAAGTGCTATTAAGTAAAACGATTACGATAGAAGGATGAAACTATGAAATGGAAATGCACTCGATCAAGAATCACCTCGGCTAAAGACGACTAAGAAAATGCGATAAAAATCTAAACTTAATAGAGTAAAGGTCCTTGACCGTGGAGGTTCCTAAAGCTTGAATACGATTCTCTCGAAGTCGTGCCCAACTGAGTTTAGGAAGGTCCGACCGACTCTCGTCTAAATCGGAGGCCTAAAACTCGCTTTATGCGGTGAACCCCACTATTGGAATCCAGGAGATTTGGACGTCTGCCTCTCTCGAGGGGTGAGTACAACTCCCTTTACTCTTTAATTCTCACTTCATTCAATCGGCCTCTCGGCTAGCCCAAAATGAAAGCAAAGGTGGAGGGTATATATCGATAATATACCTCCAACCCATGATAAATCAAGAGTAATTCAAGGCCCTAACCTAAAAAGAAAAGATTAATTAAAACATCATAACTTAATCGCTCTAACCTCGGATCATCAAGATCGAGTACAAGGAGGATTAGTTAATCATAATAGAGTGGAGGGGGGATGAGTAGTAAAGCATATAATGGAACACAAGTAAAGAAAAAACACTTATATTAATGAAAAGGAGCAAGTTACACTATGGAAAAAGAGATTACAGTTGCATGAATTTAAAGTCCAATTCTGGCCCTACAAGTAGCACTAAGCAAGAGCATAATTACAACAAAAGCTAAAACAAACTAAGATTAAACT
The DNA here is from genome assembly GCA_039513925.1 of Platanthera zijinensis. NCBI lineage: Eukaryota > Viridiplantae > Streptophyta > Magnoliopsida > Asparagales > Orchidaceae > Platanthera > Platanthera zijinensis. The sequence goes on along the minus strand of CM077087.1, from coordinate 143,364,515 downwards.
AGGGTTAAACAAAAAATTATAAAGAGAGGGAGAGAGAGAGAGAAAAAAAAGAATAAAAAAGATCAAGAACCAAGGGGCAGTACCTCCCCCACTCAACCAAAGCTTCCTGAAATGAAGAGGTGGGGTCTCAATTTATAGATTTTTTCTCACGGGTTAGTCACGCCCTCTGACACGCCCTAGGGGGGGCATGTCAGGGGGGCGTGACAGTACTATATTGACCTCGGGCTCTGGACTCTGGCGGGAAGGATCATTGCCTTTGTATGTCGGTGGTCACGCCCTAGGTCACGCCTATGTTGGGGGGGGGGGGGCGTGACACTCACTTCATGTCGAAATCATTGGTCGGAAATCTGTCAGTCGTCGGAAAAGTTGATGTCACGCCCCAGATCACGCCCGTGACGGAGGGCGTGACAGTACTGTTGCGTGCTGTGGCAGAACAGCATTTAATGCGGCGGCAGGCATTGCGGCAAAGGGCGACACGCCCATGTTCACGCCTGGTGACACGCCCATGGAGGGCGTGTCAGGGGGGCGTGGCAGCGGTTTTGTTTGTTTTCCTATCCCTTCCAACAGGAGTCCTCGGGATCAGGTGACACGCCCTAGGTCACGCCCAGGTAGGGCGTGACAGGGGGCGTGTCAGGTCATTTTTGGCCAATTTTCTGGAAACCTGCAAAAAGACAATAAAAAGTCAGTGGCAATAATATTTACATAAAAATGATAAAAAATAAACTAATAAAAGACATGATTTGTACAATATAAAATAGAAAATACGATAATAGTTTACGATACAAAACGTATTATCAAATTCCCCCAAGCTTAAGCTTTGCTTGTCCCCAAGCAAAAATATAAAAACTAGATATTTATAAAAAGGACTAATCAAAAAGTTTTAATTATGCCTACACAAGTACTATGCGAAATTCTAAGTAGGGAAAAGGTGAAATGTAAGTCTAAAACAATTATTTAGGTATGGTAAAACTTTTATAAACTTTACTCAATAAAAACAAATCATCCAAAATTTTAACGATTTTTTTTAAATAGACTTAAGCAAAGAAACGAAAATGGAAAACACGCATTGAGTTGTTACTAGATCCAAGCAACACATTATAATTATATCAATTTAATTAACAAAAATCTAGGTTTAAATCCAAAACAAAAACTGATTTACTTTTTTTCTTTTCTTAGTTGTTAAATAAAAATCAAAAAGCGTGAATCAAAAGGACTTAAATAGGACAGAAACGTTTGGTTTAGGAATATGATTAGGAGTGGAATTCAAAGATAAACGTGAAGGTTTAAAATCATACTAAACGAAAGCAAAGAGGTTAAAAAACATTCATAAAAAAATATATACATTTTTTTTTCTTTTTCTTCTTTTTTCCATTTTTTTCCTTTTTTCAAAACAAAGGCCATAAATATTTTTATTTTCCTTTTGAATTGGCCAAACAAAAATTAACATCACTTTTGAGCATACTTTTTCAAAAAAACTTTTCTCCCACAAAAAATCACAATATATCCTATCAAAATCGTCAAAATAATTTATGAAACTCAAAAAGGCTAGTGTGATTCGATAGGTTGGAAATTTTAGCTTTGGTGAAACTGAAATGAAGGGAGGAGCTATCAAATGAAATCGAAAAAAGGCTCAAAAACGGCTAACTAGTGGTAAAAGTTTTTAGGTTGGCAGGAAAGTTCAAACGAAAACAAAAACGGCCTAAATCATTTTCACGCTTTTGAATTTTTTAAAAATAAAGGTTTGAAAAATTTCAAAAAGTGAGTCCTAGATAATAAAAGAAGATTGATGAAATTAACTTGAAAATAGAAATAATAGGTGACTTGGATCGTTCACATCTACTACGCTATTCAAAAGTTGACTTTACAAAAATTATTCAAAAACGAAAAAGAAAATAGTGGATGATGAATTTTTGAGAAAGTAAAGGAAATAAAAAACAAAAAACCATAATAGAAATGCGAGTTTTAGAACAATATTTCACCTTAACATGCTACCGTGAATTAGAAACACAGCATGGCCAACATTTTACTTGTGAAACATAATTAAAAAGGATGATTAGAAATATTATAAATAACTACGTTGTTTATTGAAAATTTTGAGTAAAACAAAAACAAAAACTAGGGGTACTATTGAAATACTAAAATGTCTAAAGTATTCAAAAACACATATATTTTTTTAATTTTGTTAAATATTCTCTTTTTTTTTTGGATTTTGGAAATTTTTTCTGCTTTTTTTTGGAAATATTTAAAATATATACAAAGAGAAAAATTTGTACACTAAGTAAAAATGAAGGAGGAAGTCCTCCCCCATGCTTAAAATAGACATTGTCCTCAATGGCTAAAGAAGGGGATTGGAGAAGGAGAGAAAAATAAAGTACAGAATTGAAAGACGGGATTGAAAGACAGGTACTTCCCCGGATTTATTTGCTGCAAAAGCTGAGTGATGCCGCTCCTCCGAATGTCTTCTTTGGACTTCATGATGGATTCAGCAATGTTGGAGCAGGCGATTGCTGAAGCTTGAGCTTGTCGGAGTCGTCTGAGGCCAAAAATTGTAAAATAAAGAAAACAGAAAAAGATAACTTGGGTTGCCTCCCAAGAGCGCCCTTTGGTAAAAGTGTCGTTGAGCTCGACGCATCAAAAAAATAATTTTTTCCAAAAATATTGTTGTCCAGAAATAAAATTGTTTTTAACAAAAATTAAGAGTTCAAAGTTAGAGTTCGTGAAGCAGAAACTTAATAATGTTTGGACTGACATCATCATCACCAGGGAAATACAGTTTAAGACGCTGACCATTCACTTTGAAATTACCCTTATCAGGGTGAGAAATTAAAACAGTTCCATAAGGAAATACTTTTAAACCAGAAAACGGGCCAGACCAGCGAGATTTTAATTTGCCCGGAAATAAACGTAAACGTGAAATATATAAAAGGACTTGGTCGCCCGGCTTAAATATTTTAGGGTGCCTTAATTGTTTATCGTGTAAACGCTTCGTCCGCTCTTTATAAAGTTTATTATTTTAATAAGCATAAGAGCGCCACTCATCGAGTTCATTTAGTTGAAATTTTCGAAGGTCACCGACTGAGTGGGGATCAAAGTTTAAAAATTTTAAGGCCCAAAAGGCACGGTGTTCTAACTCTACGGGCAGATGGCACGATTTTCCATTTGCCAGCCGATACGGCGTACATCCGAGGGCGGTTTTGTACGCTATTCGGTAGGCCCATAGAGCATCGTCAAGTTTGGCTGACCAGTCTTTCCTAGAAGTTGAAACAGTCTTTTCTAATATTCTTTTTATTTCTCTATTAACTACTTTGACTTGTCCGTTAGTTTGGGGGTGGTAGGCAGTGGAAAGCTTATGTGTAACGCCGTATTTGGTAAGGATTTTTGAAAATTGTGCGTTACAGAAATGGGAACCCCTATCGCTAACGATCGCGCGTGGCGTACCGAATCTAGAAAATAATCTTTTTAGAAACGTGACTACAACTCAGGAGTCGTTCGTAGGAAGAGCTTGGGCCTCAGCCCATCGTAAAACATTATCAACAGCAACTAAAATAAATTTGTTTTCGAAGCTAGAAGGAAGGGGGGCAACAAAATAAATTCCCGAGAGTTCGAAAATTTCGCACTCTAAGAAATAATTTTGCGGCATTTCATTTTTATTAGAAATGTTGCCCGACCGTTGGCAACTATCACACCTGCTCACAAAGGCTTGCGCGTCTTTAAACAGGCTAGGCCAGTAAAAACCCGCACAAAGCACCTTGTGAGCGGTGCGAGCAGCTTGATAGTGCCCACCTGTCAGACCTTCATGCAAATGTTTTAGAATATCAATTCCTTCATCATAAGAAACACATCTGCTTATCACTTGATCCGCACAGATTCTAAAAAGATGCGGGTCTTCCCAAAAGTAGTTCTTCAGCTCAGAAAAGAATTTCTTCTTTTGCTGAGAGGAGAACTCTTTTGGGAGCACCCGGGCCACTAGATAGTTGGCGATGTGCGCGAACCAAGGAGAAGTAGATGTGTTAACTAAAAGCAGCTTCTCATCAGGAAAATAATCATTAAAAGATTTTTCATTTAATTTTTCTATAAAGGGGTTATCTAATCTGGATAGATTGTCGGCGGCCAAGTTTTCGGCTCCTCGCTTATCACGGATCTCTAAGTCAAACTCCTGGAGGAGTAAGACCCAGCGAATCAAGCGAGGCTTGGCATCCATTTTGGCAAGAAGGTACTTGAGGGCCGAGTGGTCCGTAAAAACAATGAATTTTGAAAGTGTAATGTAAGGGCGGAATTTATCAAAGGCGAATACTACAGCTAAGAGCTCCTTCTCGGTTGTGGTGTAATTTTCTTATGCAGATATGAGGGTTTTACTAGCGTAATAGATGGGGTGGAAGTTTTTAGATATGCGTTGACCTAATACGTCTCCCACCGCAAAACTACTCGCATCGCACATAATCTCGAAAGGAAGGTCCCACACCGGAGCTATCATAATCGGTGCGTTAATTAACTTTTCTTTAATTAATTCGAAGGAAGAAATACAAGAGTCATCAAAAATGAATGGAGCGTCTTTTTCTAAGAGATGAGTGAGGGGCTTAGTGATCTTGGAGAAGTCCTTTATAAAACGACTGTAAAAGCCAGCGTGGCCTAGGAAACTTCTTATAGCTTTTATGTTTGTAGGCGGAGGCAACTTCTCAATAACTTCTATCTTGGCAGCGTCTACCTCAATACCTTTAGCAGAAATTTTATGACCCAAAACTAACCCTTCCCTCACCATAAAATTGCATTTTTCCCAATTTAGGGAAAGGTTAGTTTCTTCGCATCGTTCTAGGACTTTTTGGAGGTTTTCTAAACATCTATCGAAGGAATCGCCGAACACGGAGAAATCGTCCATGAATACCTCCATAATGCTTTCTACGTACTTGTCAAATATGACGAGCATACATCGCTGGAATGTAGCTGGCGCATTGCACAATCCAAACAGCATTCTTCGATAAGAGAAAGTGTCGAAGGGACAAGTAAATGTAGTTTTCTCTTGGTCCTCGGGAGAGATGGGTATTTGAAAGTATCCTGAGAGGCCATCGAGAAAGCAATAAAAGCTATGGCCGGAGAGACGTTCTAAAATATGGTCGATAAACGGCAAAGGTAAGTGGTCCTTGCGGGTGGCATCATTTAACTTACGGTTATCTATACACATACGCCAACCAGTCACCGTCTGTGTCGGGATTAATTCATTATTCTCATTACTAACTACGGTTATCCCTCCCTTCTTTGGAACTACCTGAACGGGGCTAACCCACTTACTGTCTGATATAAGGTAGATAATTCCTGCGTCTAATAATTTCATAACCTTGCCCTTAACTACTTCTTTCATATTCAGGTTTATACGGCGCTGAGGATGGATAGAGTTACGCGAATTATCTTCCATTAAAATTTTATGGGTACAGAAAGATGGGCTTATTCCCTTGATATCAGAAATTTGCCAAGCAATAGCCTGGCGATGCTTACGTAGAACTAGAAGAAGTTTATCATTTTGCGTATCCGTGAGGTAGGCCGAAACGATAACTGGTAACTTGGAATCTTTTTCTAAGAAAGCATACTTAAGGTGTTAAGGAAGTTCTTTAAGTTCTAGGGTAGGGGGTTCTTCATAAGAGGATTTAGAGATTCTTTCTTTTTCAAAAATAATATCTTCATAAACTTTTTTATAAGGAACGTAATAAGGGGTGGGGCTAGCAGCCAAGACGGCTTCTTGTAGCGATTCGGTGGGAAGAAAAGAGGAAGAACAAATATTAGAAAATTCTTTTTCAAACTCAGAAAGACAATCAGAAGATTCATCACTTCCCTGCAGCGATTCAGCAGGAAGAGAAGAAGAAAAACAAAAATTTGAAAGTACTTTTTCAAAGTCAGAGAGGCAGTAGGAAGATTCATCACTCACGGCGTCTACGAAAGAACATGAGTCATCATTTGCTAGGGTGTTTTTCATCGAAGGCGTGATAGAAAAAGTGACTTCGTCGTCGCCTACTCGAAGGAAGAGCTTACTATTGCTTACATCAATGATGGCTCTGGAGGTGGCAAGGAAGGGTCGGCCAAGGATCAGGGGAACCTCGACGTCTTCTTCGATGTCCAAAATCATAAAGTCCACCGGGAAGATGAACTTGTCGACTTTCACTAGAACGTCCTCAACTATTCCTAACGGGTACTTGACGGATCTATCGGCTAGCTGGATACTCATACGCGTGGGGTTAAGGCTACTAATCCCTAATTTTTTAAATAATGAAAAGGGCATCAGGTTTATACTCGCGCCTAAGTTGGCTAACGCGTGTTTAACAAAAAGATCACCGAAGACACACGGGATAGAGAAACTACCTGGGTCACTGATTTTCTTCGGCAAACTGTTTGTTAAAACAACAGAGCACTCGACGTTTAGCGTGACGTGCGAAAGATTCTCTAACTTCTTCTTATTGGTGAGGAGGTCCTTAAGATACTTGGCGTATTTCGGCATCTGCGAAATAGCCTCGTGGAAGGGAAGATTAATGTGGATTTGCTTGAAGATCTCTAAGAAGCGGGAGTAATGATCATCTTGACGTTGTCTATTAAGTTCAGAGGGGTATGGAGGATTTTAATTATTTTTGAAGATGGGTGGTGGAGTGAGATTATTTTCTAATACCGGGGTGATAACTTCTTCAGCAGAGGGTGGAATTTTTAAAACGGGAGCGGAGCTTTGATTTTTAAAGGTGGGAGCGGAGCTTGCCTCGGGCTCTTCACTTACCATACCTGAGACTTTCTTCCCACTCCGAAGAGTTATAGATTTCGCTTGCTCTCTCGGGTTGAGTTTGGTATTGGAAGGAAGAGACCCTGCGGGTCGCTCAGAAATTATTTTCGCGAGCTGTCCTACCTGATTTTCTAGACTTTTTACACTTCCGGTTAAAGTTCCTATAGTAGCGTCATTTGTGGTGATATATTTAGAAAGTAATTCCTCCAAGCTTGGATGTTTTGGGTAATTTTGAAGAGGTGGTGGTGGTGGTGGTGCAGAAAAATCATTTTGCGGTGGTGGGCGCATCGCATTCGTTGGATTACTCCATGAAAAGTTCGGATGATTTCTTAAAGCAGGGTTATAACTATTCGAAAAATTAAAACCAGGAGGATGAAAATTCACAGTAGAAAAATTATTAAAAGAAGTTCTAGGCATATTATTAACATAATCTAAATGTTCTGGAGTAGGGGTTGCAGATTCTCATACCTGAGGGGCGGAGGCAGCAGTCATCTCCGTGATTTTTTTGCTTAGGATTTCTACTTGCAGAGCGAGCTGGGAGACGTTGTCCACTTCATAGATACCTGCAGGCTTGTTCGGGCGGGACCTAGGCACATCCCACTGATAAGTGTTCATGGCCATGTCCTCAAAAAGATCAAGAGCTGCTTCCGGGGTCTTATGATTTAAAGTACCGCCAGAAGCTGCGTCTATCATTTGCTTCGTGCTTTGATTTAGCCCGTTATAGAACGTATGCACTTGTAACCATACAAGCAGCGCGTGATGTGGGCATCGTCTTAATAATTCTTTAAATCTTTCCCAGGTTTCATATAGGGTTTCATAGTCTATTTGTCCGAAGGCAGAGATATCGTTCCTAAGTTTTGCAGTTTTAGCTGGCAGAAAATACTTCGCCAAAATTTTTTCAGTTAATTCATTCCAAGTGGTTATGCTATTCTTAGGAAGTGTGTTCAGCCACTGCTTAGCTTTAGTTCTTAAAGAGAAGGGGAAGAGTCTTAGCCTGATTGCATCATTTGTGACACCATTTATCGTGAAGGTGTCGCAAAGTTCAAGAAAGTTAGCTATATGTGCGTTCGGATCTTCATCTTGAAGTCCGTCAAATTGCACATATTGCTGCACCATTTGAATTATGCTAGGCTTTAATTCGAAGTTATTATTTGCTATAGCAGGGCAGACTATACTAGATTCTGTTCCCTCGAGGTTCGGTCGTACATAATAGGACATAGTCCTTTACATGGCCTCATCTACGTTGGGTTCTTCCATTCTTAAAGTAGCGGATGACTCGGAGTCCTCAACCGGCACTTGGATAGTAGGACCTTGAAATAGTGATCTTCTCCGAAGAGTATGCTCAATTTCGTGGTCCAAGTCCAAAATAACCGACGGACTCCCGCGGGTCATGCACTAAAAGAACAGAAAGGAAGAAGAGAAAGAGAAAAAGGATAAACTAGAAAAAAAACTAGATTAGAATTTTTTCTTTTCTTTTTGGAATAGATTTTATTTTTTTATAGATTAACTCCCGAACTTCCCAAGACTACCCCGTGAAGGGTTCACAAGGTACTAGACAAGATAGTGGCGCTTAAAGCCCTTTTCCCTTTTTGAGAGAATTAGGTGGCGTAGAAAAATCGTGAAGTTGGTTACTATTAAGAGCAGTGATAATTTTTTTTTGATATTTTAAAATTTTAAAGAAAGGGGATGAGAAAGAGAAGAGATAAAATTAATAGGTTCGTGTTTCCAATATATCAACGGAAGTTGGTCCCCGGCAACGGCGCCAAAAACTTATTGCGCGCTAGGGTTCGAAGAAAATAAACGCAACCGAACTAGCAACCTAATGAGGCAAGTATACCTATCGAATTGTAGCTAGGGGACACAAGTGTCGTATTGAAATCCGGGAACTGTTGGATATGCTTACTCACACGAATGCTATTATCTTATCGACGGAAAAATTAGGGTTTAGAGAATCTAATTGAGATTAAGGAAATGAAACTAATGCTAGAAAGAGAGCTATTGCAATTAAGTAAAGTATTATTAAGTAAAACGATTACGACAGAAGGTTGAAACTATGAATTGGAAATGCACTCGATCAAGAATCACCTCGGCTAAAGACGACTAAGAAAATGCGATAAAAATCTAAACTTAAAAGGGTAAAGGTCCTTGACCGTGGAGGTTCCTATAGCTTGAATACTATTCTCTCGAAGTCGTGCCCAACTGAGTTTAGGAAGGTCTGACCGACTCTTGTCTAAATCGGGGGCCTAAAACTCGCTTTACGCGGTGAACCCCACTTTTGGATTTTACTCCAATCCGGGAGATTTGGACGTCTGCCTCTCTCGAGGGGTGCGTACAACTCCCTTTACTCTTGAATGCTCACTTCATTCTATCGGCCTCTCGGCTAGCCCAGAATGAAAGCAAAGGTGGAGGGTATATATCGATAATATACCTCCAACCCATGATAAATCAAGAGTAATTCAAGGCCCTAACCTAAAAAGAAAAGATTAATTAAAACATCATAACTTAATCGCTCTAACCTCGGATCATCAAGATCGAGTACAAGGAGGATTAGTTAATCATAATGGAGTGGAGGGGGGATGAGTATTAAAGCATATATAGGAACACAAGTAAAGAAAGAACACTTATATTAATGAAAAGGAGCAAATTACACTATGGAAAAACAGATTACAGTTGCATGAATTTAAAGTCCTATTCGGGCCCTACAAGTAGCACTAAGCAAGAGAAAGATTACAACAAAAGCTAAAACAAACTAAGATTAAACTAGGGTTAAACGAAAATTTCAAAGGGAGAGAGAGAGAGAGAGAGAGAGAGAGAGAAAAGAATAAAAAAGATCAAGAACCAAAGGGGCAGCACCTCCCCCACTCAACCAAAGCTTCATGAAATGAAGAGGGGGGGTCTCAATTTATAGATTTTTTCTCACGGGTTACTCACGCCCTCCGACACGCCCTAGGGGGGCGTGTCAGGGGGGCGTGACAGTACTATGTTAACCTCAGGCTCTGGACTCTGGCAGGAAGGATCATTGCCTTTGTACGTCGGTGGTCACGCCCTAGGTCACGCCCGTGTTGGGGGGGCGTGACACTCACGTCATGTCGAAATCATTGGTCGGAAATCCAGCAGTCGTAGGAAAAGTTGATGTCACGCCCCAGGTCACGCTCGTGACGGAGGGGCGTGACAGTACTGTTGCGTGCTGTGGCGGAACGGCATTTAATGCGGCGGCAGGATTTGCGGCAGAGGGCGACACGCCCATGTTCACGCCTTGTGACACGCCCAGGGAGGGCGTGTCAGGGGTGTGTGATAGCGGTTTTGTTCTTTTTCATGTCCCTTCCAGCAGGAATCCTCGGGATCGGGTGACACGCCCTAGGTCACGCCCAGGTAGGGCGTGACAGGGGGGCGTGTCAGGTCATTTTTGGCCAATTTTCTGGAAACCTGCAAAAAGACAATAAAAAGTCAGTGACAATAATATTTACATAAAAATGATAAAAAATAAACTAATAAAAGTCATGATTTGTACAATATGAAATAGAAAATACGATAATAGTTTAGGCTACAAAACGTATTATCAACAAACCAACAGGACGATGGAAGATATGCTCCGTATGTGCGCCCTGGATTTCGGTAAGAAATGGGAAGAGTATATTTATCTGGTGGAATTTGCCTATAATAACAGCTACCAAGTGAGCATCAGTTTGGCACCGTTTTAAGCTCTATATGGTCATAAATTCTGGACACCATTAGCTTGGGAAGAAGCAGGCGAATCCAAGCTGAATGGGCGAAAGGAAGTCGAAGAAGCTACCTCGATAATACGCTATATTCGGGAGAGGCTATTGATAGCACCGGATCGACAAGCAAAGTACTACAATGCCAAGCATCGGATTGTGGAGTTCGCGATGGGAGATTGTGTTTATTTGAAGATCAAACCCTTCAAGGGCTTATCTAGGATTCGACGTTTGAAAAAGCTAAGTCCGAGATACCTTGGTCCGTTTGAAGTGGTGGAGCGAGTCGGGGAAGCTGCCTATCGGCTAGCGCTTTCAACATAGTTGAGTGGATTGCATGACGTATTCCACATCTCAGTACTTCGCCAAGCCATCAAGGATCTAGCTCAAGTAGTTGAAAATGATCGTGTATCGGTCGAGTATGGGCTAACGACTAAGGTTTGTCCTATTTGAATCGAGGATCGAGCCGAGAAACAGTTGTGGAAAAAGATGATCAGGATGGTGAAAGTTCGGTGGGACAATTGTGGCCGTGAGGAGCTAACATGGGAGCGAGTGCCGACCACGCGAGCTAAGTTTCCCGAGCTTTTTGTATATACTGTTGACCGTATACATTCTGTTGTAACAGATCTTTTAGTGTGATAGCATTGTGATGTTTATTCCCTTGCTGCATACAAATTTCAGGACGAAATTTATATTAAGGAGGGGAGAATTGAAACAACCCAAAAACCATAAATCCCAAAATGGGGTCAGGCTAGGCGACACGGCGTGGGACACGCGCGTGTCACAGGGCGTGTCTAGTGCACATAGCTTGGGAAATGGGCATGTACAAGGGCGTGTCCTTTACTATGGGCATCGAGTTGAGTTCTCGAGATAGCACAGTCGACGATCGTCGAGAGGCAACACGGCCTGGGACACGGGAGTTTCTCAGGGCGTGTCCTTCTCGGGTGAATAACTGGGTAGCGTTTAGTGGCGAGCATGGCCTGTGACACGGGCGTGTCACAGGGGCGTGTTTGGTATACGGCTAAGGACACGGGCGTGTGCCTTAGCCGTGTTCTTCTCGGGTGATTTGGTCCTGTGTTGAAAGGGTGATACGGCCAGTCACACGACCGTGTCAAATTGACACGGTCATGTCTACCATGTGACACGGGCGTGTTAGAGACCGTGTTCTGATCTGGTTTGAGTCGGTTCATGCACCGCTTGGAGTACATGGCCTGTGACACGGGCGTGTTATAGGCCGTGTCAAGTCAAATTTGGACTTTTGGTCAGATCTTGACCATCCAATTATTTATATTTTGATCCAGTGGCCCCGGTGATTTCCTGCAGTGATAAGACTGGGGGTTGGCATCTTCTCTCATTCATACCAAGAGAGAAAAAGGGAAAGCTTGGAGGTAGGAGAAGGAGGAGAAGGGCAAGCCATTGGTGGAGCTCCCGCGGTCCAATTCGAGATCCGAGGCTTGTTCTGTGGAGGCAAAGCTGCTGCAGTGCTTTCCAACCGACCAAATTTTTGATGGCTCCCAAGAGATCGTCAAGGGTAACGATCTTCCTTCTTGGACATGTGAAGTCCTCCTTTATGCATGAGTAAGGAATCCTCTCCACCAAAAGATGGAAAGAGTGGGTGATTCCAGTGGGTTGATAGTTGTTATCCCCTGTTGAGTCTTCATCTCGACCCGGAAGTGTGTAGTACTGGATATGAATGCTGTGTGAAGCCCATATGGACAGGTTGGTCTGGATTCATGATGTTGAATTTAAGCACCTTTGAAGACTCCGCGTATACTCGTGTAGTTAATGGGGTCGATGGGTGGTGCTTGTGAAGGGGAGTAGCAGGAAGTACTGGAATGTGGAATTCCATGAAAACGCCCTTATGATGTTTGTTTTGTGGCTACGGTGTAGCCAGTCCTTGATGGACAATGCAGCCAGTCCTATTTGGATAGTGTGGCTATTGTGAAGCCAGTCCTATTTGGACAGTGTGGTTATTGTGAAGCCAGTCTTATTTGGACAGTGTGGCTATTATGAAGCCAGTCCTTCGCGGACGTTATGGCTATTGTGAGCTGCGATCTCTTAAAACGGCTTCGTGCCGAACAGGAAAGGTGAAACCGACCCGCGCCTTTAGTATAGCCTTGAGTACACTTTGTGATGGCAAGGCGATTTGAGCAACGGGGGGTGGTTGATCTTTACCTGCATTATGTCCGTCCGATGGGAGGACCTGAGTGATGGTCATGTTGGAGAGCATAATGAGAGTCTTAGGCCTGCGTGCCATTAAGACTAAATGCTCAATACTGTGTAAACGGTGGTGTTGACCCTGGTTCGCCGATGCACCAAAAATGTTCCCTAAGTGCACGGATCATCGAGCCGTATGGCTGGCAGTTGTGTTGGCTTGAATGTGCTTGAGAGCACAATATATGCTATATTGATGATGTATGGCTTTGCAGGGAAGTAATTCCACTGCCCCGGTAAAGGGGTAGGATTGTTATAAATTGGTCAGCCTAATGCTGACTGTTGCCTTGTTTGCCACCTTCTGGGTGGATTGTCCCTGTGCAGGTGTTGGAGATCCGAGCGGGAAGTGAAGGGATGATGCCCCAGCTGCTGTTGCCGCTCTTACTATTGATGTTTGCCCTTGAAGTCTAGCTAGTTATGTTTTCTTTTATTTATGTATGGCCGGCCTGCGCGCCGATGTCTATAAACCATACTGTACAAAGAGGAACTGTAAGGCCTTAAGGCCAAACTGTGGTATTTGATATCCCCTCGTTTGAGTGGTTCTATATATAACTTTGGTAATATATATAGTGGAAATTCCTGGTATGAGTTCAGCTACTATTTATTATTCCGCTAGCATGCTCTGAGTAAGAATGCGTTGGTGGTATTAACCTGTGACCTCACCGTCTATTTGTGACATATAGTGTGGGGCCCCGGCCGAACCTTCTTTTATATGTTTTTTAACAGGTGGTGTCGTTACATAGTTTTAGTGTTGTCTCCCTCTGGAGTTGATACCACCTGGTTGTCTGGAACTTGGATGGTCTCCCCTTGGGCCTGAACCTCATGGTCAGGTGATAGTGTAGTTGATTTCCTTTTCCTTGGTTGTTCTTCATCTGTGCTGAAGTCAACTTGCTCTTCTAAATCACTAGAGGATTCAGGGAGCTTGGCTGGTGTATTCTTTTCTTTAATTTTCTTCTGCTGTTTTTGAGGTGTGGGAACCTCCTTAGTGAATACTCTTTCCCATCTAGATAGGATTCGTAAGTCCATTTTCCTCATGTGATTAATCTTAGAACCAGTAGTCTGATTCATCACTTCTAGAATATTAATAGCCAGATACAGGCTTGGTATTCTTCCCAAATTAGGTTTCTTGAGACTTTCTTTGATCTTTTCAAACACAACAACAGACCAGTCAGTTTTTACCTTGAATATGACTCTGGTCATTAGATTTAACATATAGGCTGAAATCCAATCATGTCCTCCTGATTTGCACAAAATAGCCTTGCCGATAATCTCAAACAGGAATTTGCCCTGGAAATTCATTCCCTTCCTATTCATTGATGATCCAATCTTTGTAGTGGGATCTAGTCCACACCATTGGAGAACATCTTTTGTCATGGAAGATGCTATGTCATCTTCTTCCTTAATCCTAGGAAGCTGAAGTGTTTTACTGAAACTCTTCAGTGTGAGTTTCACCTTAGTACCTTGGACAGATGATTTAATCTTCATGCCCTTCGAATCCATTGATGCTGATGAGTATAATTCAAGAACCTCCTTCTTCCATATCCTGGTAGGTTCTGAGATTAGGTACTCCAATCCATTGTCGGTCATTAGGGTAATCACAGCTTTGATTTCTTGTGTGGCAGTCTCAAACTTTGTCTTCCATCTGTGGCGCCATGGACGAAAGAGAGAGAAAAGAGTAGACTGTAGAATTTCTTGTCGACACAGGGTTTAGAGTCGAGAGTTCTGGATAGCATAGTCGACTAAATTTTTTTTTCTCCTATTTATAGAATTCTTGTAAAGGGTAGGTCAAAAGACGCGCCTAAATAAGAATCTTATGAGTCGATATAATATTTCATGTGTCGACATAGACTACTTAGGTCTCGATAGAGAATTGTAAGTGGCATCATGTCTATGTGTCGACATAGATTTTTGTGTGTTGACACAAAAATCTTTAATACAAGGTCTCAACAGAGTAGTGTCGACACAAACCTTTTTTGTCGACATCGATTTTATTTCTTATGTCAACACAGTTTATTCCTTTGTCGACACAACTCGCTGATAGTGTCGAAACAGTGAGCTTGTGTCGACACAAACTTTCTAACTTAGCCAATTTTTTTGAGAAATTTTGTGTTGACCTAACATTTTATTCTAGGTTTAACATACCTAATTCAATCTCAAATTAATTGAATTTACCCTCATCCAGAGGTTTTGTAAATATGTCAGCAATTTGATTGTTAGTGTTGGCAAATTCTAGACTTATGTCTTCTTTTTTAACATGTTCTCTAATGAAATGAAACCTGATTTCTATATGCTTAGTTCTGCTATGTGAAACAGGATTTCTAGCAATAGATATGGCACTAGAAAAATCACAATATAATGGAGTTCTACTTAACTTGATGTCATAGTCTTCAAGTTGATGGTGTATCCACAACAGCTGAGCACAACAACTGTCTCCAGCTACATATTCTGACTCAGCAGTGGATATAGCCACACTTGTCTGCTTTTAACTGCTCCATGACACCAATCTTCCACCTATGAACTGACATGTGCCTGTGGTGCTTTTCCTATCTTCTTTGCAGCCAACTTTCTACAAAGGTTATTTTCAGTTGATCCAAAGATAATGTCATCAACATATATCTAGACTAGGATTATCTTGCCTTTTGATCACCTAAAGAACAGAGTCTTGTCAATTTTCCCCCTTGAGAATTTATTCTCAATGAGGAAGGTAGACAGAGTTTCATACCAAGCTCTAGGGGCTTGTTTCAATCCATATAGAGCTTTCTTCAGCCTATAAACATAGTTAGAATAAAGAAGATCTTCAAAACCTGAAGGTTGTTCAACATAAACTTCCTCTTTTAAGTCACAATTACAAAATGCCGACTTTACATCCATATGGAATACCTTGAACCCTTGGTAAGCTGCATAGGCAAGGAACAACCTTATTGCTTCCAACCTTGCCACTGGGGCAAATGTCTGGTCAAAGTCTATTCCTTCTTCCTGCCTATAGCCTTTTGATACCAGTCTGGCTTTGTTCTTGACTATAATGCCATTTTCATCTAACTTGTTCCTGTAGATCCACTTAGTCCCTATGACATTGTGATTCTTTGGCTTAGGAACCAACTTCAAGACTTTATATCTTTTGAATAGATTCAGCTCTTCCTGCATGACATCAATCTAATTTGGGTCTTGTATAGCCTCTTCAAATTTCTTAGGTTCAATCTGGGACAGGAAGATTGAACATAGAACAGTGTTCATGCTCTTGCTTTTGGTCAGAACTACATGTCTTGCATCACTAATGATTTGGTATGCAGGATGATCCCTCCGATGTCTTATTGCTGGAGGAAATTTGTCTTCCTCTTGATTTTCTTCATTTTCCTCACCAAGATGTACTTCATTATCTTCATCTTTAGCTTGTGGGTCTTGTACTCCCCCTGGACACCATATTTCATTTTCCTTATCCTGTCTCATAGGTTGGTCTTCACTGATGATTATCTTGTCCATCTTATCTCTCAACCCTGTAGAGCTAGAAGAAGTGTTTGACAGCTCACAGCTAATTAACTTAGATTCATCAAATACTACATGGACAGATTCATCTATAACTTGAGTAGTAAAGTTATAGACCTTGTATGCCTTACTATTATTGCTTTAACCAACAATTATCCCTACTTGGGATTTGGCAGCAAACTTAGTTAAATAGTACTTACCATTATTAAGAACATAACACTTGCTACCAAAGATTCTAAAGAAGGCTAAATTTGGTTTTCTGCCTTTCATAATCTCATAGGGTGTCTTCTTGTGGCTTTTGGTGATGGAAGCTCTGTTGAGAACATGACAAACAGTGTTTACTGTCTCAGCCCAGAAATATTCTAGGAGAGAAGTATCACTTAATAGTAATAAGAGTTCTATTCTTTCTTTCAGCAATCCCATTTTGTTGGGGAGTTCTAGGTGAGGAGAACTCTTTATGAATCCCAAGTTCTTCACAGAACCTTATCATGCATTCAGAATGAAATTCTATCCCATGGTCACTTCTGATTTTGACCACTGAATTATTATGTTCATTCTGAATTTACCTAACAAAATTCTGGAAGATAGTAGGGGTTTCAGATTTCTGCCTCAGGAAGAAAACCCATGAAAATCTAGAATAGTCATCCATAACCACAAATGTGTAAGCATTCCTACCTAGACTAGGAACTAGCATAGGACCAAATATATCCATATGCTGGAGGTATGAACATCTCATAGAATCTTTGGTATCATGGCCCTGGAAAGTGGTCTTGCCCTTTTTGCCCTTTTGGCAGGCTGAACATACACCCTCTTTAATACACTTGACCTGAGGACCATTCCTCACTAACTCCATACTAAAGAGTTGGCCTATTGACTTGTTGTTCAGGTGAGCTAGCCTCTTGTGCCATTGGACACAATGAGATGCTTTCTCATCTTCAACTAGAAAAATAGGAGAGTTCTTACTCTCACAAAAAAAAATAAGACAGAAGACATTTCCTTTTCTAGTGCCTGCCAGAATGATCACTTGATCACTTGACCTTCGTATTTGGCACACACCCTTGAGTAAAGAAGTGTCATAACCAAGATCACTTAGTTGGCTTATGTTTATTAGGTTATGTTTCAGACCTTTCACATAATCTGCTTGGGTGATAGTGATAGAGCTATTGGAAATGTTACCAAACCCTTTGATGACCCCTTTTCAGATCCACCAAAGATCACTTTGGGTCCATTTTCTATGGGAGCGTAATCCTGCAGCATTCTTCTTGTTCCAATTATGTGCCTGGAACATCCACTATCCAAGTACTATATTGGGGTATGGCCACTTGGACTCACCTGCATCAAAAAAAAATACCTAACCTTAGAACCCCAATTGTTATTGGGTCCTAGGTTCAGGTTAGCTTGAAATTTGACATGCTGGCCTGCAACCTCTCTAACAGGTATGCTGGCATTTTTTTGGATACTAACATTATGCCAACAATCAATGGCAAAGTGTACTACTTTGCCACAACATCTGCACTCATATCTGTTATAACTTCTTTTAAGTACAGGCTTAACAACATTGCTGTCAGCAGTCCTCAAGTCTGTAGGAACAACAGTCTTTTTAAATGATGGGGCTGGTGCATCAAACACTGATGATTCGTGAAGAACATGGTGTGTTTGCTCATGGTCTGCCATATTAGCATTTGCACCCTTGCCATCCTGATCACAATGCTTATAATGACCATGTGTGATGTCATGATCATACCTGTAAGTAGGTTGCATCACTTTCCTGAAAGAAATAGGGGGTTTGGAAGCTAGTGGTTGAATTGGGTCTTTGCCTTTTTTTTTTGAATTAGCTGCCCTTGTTCTTCCCTTAAAGCCTAATCCTGTCTTACCCTTTTGGAAAATGAAGTTATCAATTACGGGTAAGACTGACTTTAGCTTTTAGAATTTAGCCACAAGATCCTTCTCTCGATGAAGTCTGACTTCCAGACTCTTGATGTGATAGTTTTTGAAGGTAATTGTACCCATTTGAATAACAATTATGTTTTTCAGTTTGGCAACTTCATTCAACTTAAAATCCAGCACTTTACTGAATCTGATGCAGCCAATTTGAGAGATGTGATTTCCTTAGCCTGCTTTTTGACAAGGATTCTGCTTCTCTTAAAAGCTTGCAATAGACCACCATACTCATTAATTAGTTGATGAACATCCCCTTCAGATTCAGAACCACCCACATCTCTTGATGTAGATGCTTCTGATTCTAATCAAGTACAATAATCAGAAACTGAAGATAAATTGTATACCTTATTGGGACTAGGATTATCCTGGAACTGATCTTCCTCAAACAAAGCCATCAGCCCTCTACAATGATGATCTTCAATCCTATTTATAGAGTCCAGCATTTGCAAGAATTCAGTCTCTACAGAATCATCTTCAGTAGTGAAAATCCAATATAGGCTTCAACTTCAGCCTCTTCTCCAGATTCTGATGATGAGGAGTCAGTCCAACTCTTCTGCTTCTGGGCAACAAAGAATCTCTCCTTATTTCCCTTATTTTGATGCTTCTTCTTATCATTAGATTCTTTTCTTTTATCAGGACAGTCAGCAATGACCTGTCCTTGCCTATTGCAACAATAACAAACAATTTTAGAAGAAGTTTGTTTATTGGGATTAGAGCCATACCTCTCATCCTTATAAATTTTCTTCTTCTTTTAGTATTCATCCTTAAAGGATGATGAAGATGGCTTTGTTCTCCATTGCTTGTTCTTCATGAACCTTTGAAACATCCTTGTGAAGGCAGCAAAGTCTTCATCAGAGTTGTTGCTGTCTGAAGTGTTGATGTCAGTATCTTCTGATTCAACTTCAGCAATTCTCTTGGGAGGAGAATGAGACTTTCTCCTGCCCTTTCTTATGGCTTCAGCCTTGAAGGCTACTGACTTCTCTTTGTATTCAGACCTATTTCTTTTCTCCTCCTCCTTTCTGGCAGTGAGCTGCATCTTATATGATAACATTTTTCCAAATAAGGTTGGTGGAGGTATATCAGCAAGCCTGACCACCTCTCTGATGTCACATATTTTAGTATCCCAGTCCTTGGTTAGTGATCTGAGAAACTTGTCATTTAGTTCATATGTGCTAAAGACTCTTCTATAGGTCATTAGCTCATTTACATTTCTAAAGAATTTCTTATAGTATTTAGCTATGCTATTTGTCTTGGCTTGTCTAAAACTCTCATATTCTTTATTTAGCATAGACTTTCTATCCTCTCTTACTTCTTCTGTTCCCTCCATGTAGACAATCAAAGTGTCCTACATCTCGTTGGAGGTTTGGCAATGGACAAGATTTTGGAATGTAGAATCATCTATGGCACTCACAATTATGTTCTATGCCCTCTTATCTAAGGTTGCTAGGATGATCTCTTCCTTAGTCATTTCAGAATAACTTTTTGGAGTCTTGAGGTTGGCATCAAGAACTGAAATATTCATAGGAATAAATGGCCCTTCTAAAACTGTGATGTAAATTCTTGGATCAGATGCTTCCATGAATCAATCTGACCCTCTCTTTCCATATGCCAAAATTTACTTTCCTACAGATAGGAAGTTTCATGGATCAAAGTTCCTTCTAATATTCACCTAAACCCATTTTGGCTAACAGATAACTTCCTTGGAGATCAACTCAGACTGTTTGGTCTATGTTTGAGTGAACCTCCCTCTGATACCACTTGAAAGATTTGGTTTAAAGATCCTAAACACCTAGAGGGGTGGGGGTGAATAGGTTCAAATCTAATTTTAACTTAGGTAATTAAAAGGTTAATTTCAGCATAGCTAATTAAGTTACAAATATCACAACACAAGATAAAATAGGCACAGAAAAACACAGCACAGCACACAGTGTTTTATAGTGGTTCCCTAATTCATGGGTACGTCCACTCTTCCCCTTCACCTATCATGTTGAGAGCTGGATTCGGCCAAACTTCCTTCTACAAACTCAGATCCTAAGATCTTATAACTCAGAACCCCACTGGTTCCTACAGCTTAGACTTCTTCAAGTCCTACAACACAGATTCTTCATAAGAATCCTTCCTCAGGCAAACAACCCTACCTCAGCCCTTATCACCAAGCCTACAACTGAGATCACAAAGATCCTACCTCAAGCACTCAGCCCTACCTCAACGTTTATAAATTTTGGCTTACAACTCAGAGAGATAACTCTCCTTCACTCATATCTATAAAAGATCTTATAAAAAAATTGATTATTAAGATGATAAATCCTTCACCCAGGTAGAGAGAGAGAGAGGGGTGAAGGCTTCTTGATCAGATCTTGATTGATCTGACTTCTTAAGATCCAACCTATCTTAGCTTCTTAAAAACTTCTTGAATCTGAAAAAAGTAAGGTTGATCTTCTTATGAAGTTGGAGATGATCCTCAATCCAGCTACCTTCTTCTATTCAGAATTAGATCTGAATTCTTCTTGCAGACTTTTTCAGGATCTTCCTTCTCTTGATGACTTGTAGATTTCAACTGTTAGAAAAATGTCAAGTCCTTCCTTCTTCAATCTCTCTCTTTTTACGATAGAACATGTCTTTATATAGATCCCATCTGAGGTTACCGGTTGATCCGGTTCATAACTGCTTTCTGACAGCTCTGATAGATGCGAAAGCTTTGTTAGTTATGACAGCTGTCAAGTATTCAATCTTGAAACTTGATACCTCATTGTACTCTATCTCAGTAGAAAAGCATCGAGACAATACTTCATATATGTCAACACAAATAGAACATATGTCGACACAATTGTTGATGATGTCGACATAGCTCACACAATATCGACACAGCCCTTCTTTATCTTAACGACACAGCTTCTTTAGAATGTGTCGACACAAGTCCTATGTGTCGACACAATAGCTTCTAGTCTCGACATAGTTGGTGTTGACAGAATTCTTGTGTGTGTCGACACAAGTTTTGTGTTTCGAAACAATTGCTGCTGACAGAATTTCTGTGTGTCGACACAAGTCCTGTGTCTCGACACAATCTTGCTTATGGTGTCGACACATTTCCTTCACAAGTGTCGACACTTGTACTTAGAATATTTTTCTGCATTTCTTTAACCTGCACATTGAAACTCAACATCCCATCAATTACACATTGATGTATATCATTGAGTTAAGTGAGACTTCTTCCAAATCAGATACACAGTTTCTGTAACGCCCCCGATTTTTTTTGCATTTATTTTTATTCTCGTTGGCGTTATGATGACGCGTTTCCGTGGCTTGTGCCATTTGTGGAGTGTGGTTTAGCTCCTTAGAACTGAGTGCCCTATTCTGTAGCCTGTTGGTAAGATCTCCCTAGCAAGCCGAGTCGTTTTGGGTGACCCGGTGTGGCCTCTCGGGGGGATGTTTGTGTTTGTCTTTATTTGGGTATAACTCGAGTTCTGTTCATCGAAAATTAATTTCGACTTCGCCGTTGTGTTCGTAGCGTGGGTATTTAGCTATGGTGCGAATTTCGTCGAATTCCGAGGTTGTTCAGTTTTCGCATCGTTTTGGTACTTTATGTAATTTTGTAATAAATTATATTATTATATATTAATATATATATATATATATATAGGATAGAATAGAAAGGCACAACATCATCTTCTCCAAATCAAACCGCCGTCCCTGTACGAGAGAAACGGAGAAACCGCCGAGCCCTTGCCTTCCACCGCCGATTCCCGGAGCGTTTGTGGGCGGAATTCGATTCCGAGAGTGGATTCAGATTGCTCTCGTCAAGACCTTCATTCCTATGGAAAGATTTCCAAGTTTCGTGGCCTTGCTTGTGGTTTTGAATTTCAGGTTTTGACTTGTTTCCCGCTGGCAATGTCCAGATTTTTGGCCTTGTGCTTCGTTGCCGGATTCGTGCGTGAAGAGGAGGGAAAGCCGACCAAGCTTCACCGGAAATCGAGGCAAGTGGTGTCCTCGCCCTTGCCAAGTTGTTTTTTTTTCTTTCGATTCATGCATCCTACTTGTTTCTACCATTTCTGTCTCCGGTTTCCGTTTCGAACGATTTGGCATAGTTGTGTGGTGTGGTGGACGAGTAGAATAGGTAAAAATTATGTTAGGTGTGCCGTAGGCCGTTTTCGGTGTGTTGTAGTTGTGGTTCGCAGTGTCGGGAGAATGTGATGCGCGTTCCGGTGTCGTTCGGGAAATCCCAAACGGTACAGGTTACCCGCGCACGATCATCAGCGTTAGGGCGCACGACCACTGGTCGTGTGCCACTGTTCGTGCGCGGCTACCTGTTCATTTCTCCAAAGTTCTGTCTCGGCTATCGCACGAGCGCTGGCAACAGTGCGCACGACCAATGGTCGTGCGACACTGATCGTGCGCTTATGCTAAGTTTTCTGTCAGGTTTCAAGTTTCCTAGGTTCACTTCGCACGATCATCAGCCGATGAGTGCGCACGACCACTGGTCGTGCGACACTGATCGTGCGCTCTGAATATTTCCTTTTTTTTGCACCCGTATTTAGCTGGCGTCGATACGCAGGTTAGGTGGGCATGAGTGTTTTGTGTAGTGTTAAGGTAGTAATGTAAGAGTTATTGTTGTGATAGTTCGCTTTGCGTGGCACGTTGAGTGAGTGAAGCTCACTCAATGCGGTGTCGAGAGGACCTAGCGCCATGTTGTGTTGAGTCATTTCAACACTTTCTTTTTCTCTTTCCTCGATTTACGTTCCCGAGTGAATTCCTTATTTATATTTGTAATTTCCTTGTCGGCCATGTTTCTCTTTCCTAATGGCCGAATCGTGGGTCGTGGTTAGTAGTGGTGGTTTATAGCTCTTTATGGGGGTGGAGTTGTGTAATTTAGCCAAGGCCACTCATGTTTTTCTTGCTCCAGGTATGGGATGGGCATGTGGGTGGAAGGTCCCTTGTGCTTTCACGTGTATACCCTCGAGCTTGTTGACTTGGACATGGTGGATGGGGGGACTGAGTTTGCCTCCAATCCGGTTCCTCGTTGTTTGTTTTTGCTACTACCACCTCCCACAGTTTAGGGTGTTAGAAGTTTCTTCCTTGGTAGTTTGCAGCACTTTGGGCTCTTGGTAGCCTAGTAAGCCCTGCAGGATGTTGTTCCTGGGCTGGGTTGTTGCTGTTTCCTCGCACGTAGTGTTTTTCTTGTTGTCCTGTTTTGGACAGTTGTGACTCTTTATACTGCATGTTTTTCAGGTACTTTTCCCCTTTTGGTTGGCTCTTTCATGCAGTTTTTACTTTTTTTAGCTTGCTGAGGTATTCTGTTTTCTTTTGGAATACCCCAGGTTCTGAGCTGTAGCCAGTTGGGTGGCTAGTTTGCAGTGGTGGTGTTGGTGGTCTCTTGGACTTTGGAGTTCCGTTTGCCGTGTTGGTGAGGTAGTTTTTCAGTACTTTCTTACAGACATACATGTGTGTCAGTGAGTTCGTGTCAGGTTGTTGGCGCCCACTGGTAGTTGTTACCTTTGTACTGGATATATTTACTGATGCTGCTACCGTTTTCTGGAGATAGTCTACTTGCCCTGAGAAGGATTTATGCTAGGTTGCTAGTTATTTTTAAACTATAATTATTATTATAAATAAAGCTCATGATCAGCATGTTTTATAAAACGTAATCACTATTTTCCAAATCACGTATAAAGACCATTTTCTTATATATTATATAAATTAAATGTAGGGTCTTGCATAGCATGAGTGGTTCTCTTGGGACCCTTATGCGCTCCTTAGGATGTCAAACCTGATAAAGTATTTTCTTTCCGCAGCGTTTAAATATAGTTTTCTTTTGTGGACTAGGTGATCCACTAAGCCGGGGGATACGGCCTCTAAAATATAACTGATTTTCTAATCATTAATCACATGATTTTCTTTCATTAAGTTGGTAGGTGGTTTTGCCTGAGCGTCAGCAGTTATCCCCTGCTTGACGTGGCATCATGACGCGTGTTTTCTCTTACTCTGATAATTCTTAATTCGGAGAAAATGCGGGTTGTGACAGTTGGTATCAGAGGGAGGTTGCTTGACAAGTTAGTTGAGCAACCTTCCTTTGTTTGCTTTTTAGTAGTTCAGCATCATGTCATTCACACACCGATATGTCATCAGCACGTCTTGGCAAAAGCACGAACACTACACTCATAGCATAACATGAAGTATACGGGGCATATTATGTAGTAAGGGATGCATAATATGTGTTCGTATATGGATCCACCATAAGGGCAATATGTGAGGGTTATGTAGTATGGGATGCATAACCTCACCACATAGCTGCGACTAGCACATTTCCTTTTTTGTTGCATGAGAATGTTATGTAGTATGGGATGCATAACATTTTCATGTGTACGCCGCTCATAACATGCATTAGGGCCTTTTTAGAATGCATAACACAAACATGCATATCATAACATTGCATAAGCACAACGTGCCATGCTAAAGACTGGCAGGATGACATATGTACACACATAAGTTTTCAAATTAATATAAAAGTCATGCATTCCCGATCTAGGCACAAGAGTTAGTATGGTGGTGGTTAACCATCCTAGGTTAGGGCATAACATCTAAATTTTGTTAAAAAGATAAACTCGCAGAGCAAGTTTAGCAGCTTTATGTCTATATCTATATATGTATTGTCTGTACTTGTATTTGGTTCTAGACGTTGTAGTAGGATCTAATTTGTGTTGTTATGATTTTAGAATGGCAAGGCGTCCTGCGACTCGATCGACTCCCCTGTCTGAGGGTCAGTCATCTGGGGCTCAGAACGATGCGGTGATCGAGAGTCTGCGTCAGAGTAAAGATTCCTTGGGCAGACAGTTGGAGGAGGTGCGAGCCCAGATACAGTCTTTGGTGGAGGTCGTGGCAGGTCAGACTCAGGGTGTGCAAGTCCCTGCGGGGGGGGGGGGGGGTTAGCTGTTCCTCCTCCTCCTGCACCCTTGAGACCTCCAGTGGTGGTGCTAGCAGAGATGGTCTTCATCTCGCAGTTTCAGAGGCTGAGTCCTCCCACTTATGATGGGAAGGCAGATTTCATGGTGATAGACGACTGGCTGATCTCCATGGAGGAGATGTTCTCGTATTCAGGGATTGCAGATGATCAGAGGGTGATGATAGCCGCCTATCAGTGTCACAACCCGCATTTTCTCCAATTATAAGAATTATCAGAGTATGAGAAAACACGCGTCATGATGCCACGTCAAGCAGGGGATAACCGCTGACGCTCAGGCAAAACCAACTACAAACTTTATGCAAGGAAATCCTGCGTTTTATGAATAGAAAATTAGTTATATTTAGAGGCCGTATCCCTCGGCTCAGTGGATCACCTAGTCCACAAAAGAAAACTATATTTATACGCTGCGGAAAGAAAAAAAAATACTTTAATTAGGTTTTACACCCTAAAGAGCGCATAAGGGTCCCAAGAGAACCACTCATGCTTTGCAAGACACTACATTTAATTTATATAATATATAAGAAAACGGTTTTCATACGTGATTTGGAAAAAATGTGATTAAGCTTATAAAACATGCTGATCAGGAGCTACATTTATAATAATATTTATAGTTTAAAAGAGACTAGCAACCTAGCATAAAACCTTCTCAGAGCAAGTAGACTATCTCCAGAAAATGGTACCAGCATAAGTAATATATCTAGTATAAGGGCAACAACTACCAGTGGGCGCCAACAACCTGACACGAACCCACTGACACATATGTATATCTGTAAGAAAGTACTGAAAAACTATCTCACTAACAAGGTAAACGGAACTCCAAAGTCCGGGAGTCCACCAGCAACACCACTGCCTCAGCAAACCACCAGACCGGCTACAACTCAGAACCTGAGGCATTCCAAAAGAAAACAGAATACCTCAGCATGCAACAAGGTAAAAACAACTGCATGCAAGAGTCAACCAAAAGGAAGAAGTAATTGGAAAACATGCAGTAGAAAGAGCCAAAACTATCCAAAACAGGACAACAGGAAAAGCACAACGAGCAAAGGAAACAGCAACAACCCCACTCAGGAACAACATCCTGCCGGGCCTACTAGGCTACCGAGAGCCAAAAGTGCTGCAAACTACCAAGGAAGAAACTTCTAACACCCTAAACTGTGGGAGGTGGTAGTAGCAAAAACAAACAACGAGGAACCGGATCGAAGGCAAACGCAGTCCCCCAATCCACCATGTCCAAGTCAGCAAGCTCAAGGGTCTACACGTGAAAGCACAAGGGACCTTCCACCCACACATGCCCAGCCCGTACCTGGAGCAAGAAAAACAAGAGTGGTCTTGGCTATATCACACAACTCCACCCTCCTGAAGAGCTACAAACCACCACTACTAACCACGATCCATGATTCGGCCTTTAAGAAGGTAAAGAAAACAACCGATAAGGAAATACCAGAAATATAACAAGAAAACCACTCGGGAATGAAAAACAAGGTAAAGGAAGAGTGTTGAAAAGAATCAACCACTACAAGGCGCTGAGTGAGACCCACTCAGTGCCTACCTAAACCTTGGCGTTGAGTGAGCTAGCCTCACTTAAAGCCAAAACCAAACTCTAACCACAATCCCACTAAGGTAAAACGGAGCTCGACGATAGTCGAATGATTCTAAGACAGAAGAAAAAGGCAGGGAATTTCCAATACTCGAGTAGTTACCAACTACTCGTGTACCTCATCCCTCTACTCGAGTAGTCGCCTACTACTCGAGTACCTCAACCCTCTACTCGAGTAGTTGCCTACTACTCGAGTACCTCAACCCGCTACTCGAGTAGTTGCCCACTACTCGAGTATGCTAAAGCCACTACTCGCGTATCTACTAACCTGCACTCGAGTAGATGCCTACTACTCGAGTAAACCAAAACACTTACTCGAGTATCTCGAGTCCACAACTCGAGTAACCCAAAGCCCCTACTCGAGTAGTTACCTACTACTCGAGTAACTCAAATCCCCTACTCGAGTAGTTACCTACTACTCGAGTAAACCGAAACGCCTACTCGAGTAGTTACCTTCCACTCGAGTAAGCCAAAGCACCTACTCGAGTATCTCGAAACCACTACTCGAGTAACTCAGATCACCTACTCAAGTAGTTACCTACTACTCGAGTATACCAAAACCCCTACTCGAGTAGTTACCTACTACTTGGGTACTCCAAGGCTAATACTCGAGTATCTTAACCCACTACTCGAGTATCTCAAAGCCACCACTCGAGTATCTACCACCTACTCGAGTACTCCAGAACTAATACCGAGTAATCCACTTCTACCTCACGAGTAACATACTCCAACACTCGAGTAAAACACTTACTAACTTCTGGAAAATCACCCCCCTCCCCTCCTAACACTCCCTCTCGGCTACACCCAAACCAGAGCAAATCTGAACAAAGATAAACGGCATTACGCCGGCAAAGTTGGGTTCCATCAGCACAAGAAGGGGGGGTCAATAGGAAGAACTAATTCCTATGGATAGCAATACAAATGAGAACAACAAGGCCTCTAACCTGGGCTAACAGGGATTTCAATTTCAGCAAAAAAATAATCAAAAAGAAACTTGGCAAGGGCAAGAATACCACTTGCCTCAACTTTCAGCGAAGCTTGGATGGCTCTCCTCCTCTTCACAAGGAACAAACAGCCGCAGCACCTAGAATAAATCTCACGGCCATTAATGGCTGAAAACTCCAAAACTGAAACCCAAATCTCATCAAAACTCCACGAAAATCGAATATCTTACCGTTGAAACGAAGATCTCGGAGAGAGCAAGACAACTCCGCTTTCGGAATCGAATTCCGTCCACGAACAAGCCCGGAATCGCCGACCGAAGGAGGTACAGGACAGGCGGTTTTCTCCTCTGATTTACGCGAAAAAGACAGCGAGGGCTTCTCTCTCAGGAAAAGAAGAAGAAGAAGTGGGCCGTCACTTCTTAAATAGAGCTTTTATACGAAAAGCTAAACACCGGTTCAGCAATAACCGAACCCTAAAAACGCCTAAACCCTTAATTACAATTAAGAAAATTCCATAAAGGAATAGCCAAAATATGGCTGCCACCAAGGCAAGGCAATAACTGCCCAAAAAAATTCTCCCGCAGAATTTATTAATCGGTCAAAACCGAAGGGCTACAAAACAAGCCAAATCAATTTAATTAATTGATCACAAATACTAATAACACACCAAACGACACAAAAACCGAATCACCTCAGAATTCGACGAAATTCGCACCGTAGCTAAATATCCACGCTACGAACACTACGGCGAAGTCGAAATTAACTTTCGACGAACAGAACTCGAGTTATACCCAAACAAAGCCAAACACAAACATCCCCCCGAGAGGCCACACCGGGTCACCCAAAACGACTCGGCTTGCTAGGGAGATCTTGCCAACAGGCTACCAAACAGGGCACTCAGTTCTAAGGAGCTAACCATACTCCACACATGGCACAAGCCACGGAAACACGTCATTGTAACGCCAACGAGATTAAAAATAAACGCAGGAAAATCGGGGGCGTTACAGTCACTCCCCCTAAAAGAAAGTTTCGTCCCGAAATTTTACGCACAACACTCCTACTAAAGAAGGAGAAACAACAAATAGGAGTTACAAGAAGGAAAACATACTGATTAAATCAACGAAACAGGTGAGGGTAAGCCCTCCTCATAGCCGACTCTAACTCCCAAGTCGCGCTTTCCAAATCCTGATTCTTCCATAGAACCTTAACCATCGGTATGGACTTCTTTCGCAATACACGCTCCTGAGTATCAAAAATACGAACCGGCACCTCAACAAAAGAGAGGTTGGGCTCCAACTGGGGCACAACATCTAAGAGCTGCCCACTACTGCGAACACACTTCCGCAATTGGCTAACATGAAAAACATTATGCACACCTGGGAAGTTCGCTGCTAAATCCAATCTATATGCTGACACGCCAACCCGTTCCAAAATCTCAAACGGGCCCACATACCTTGGGTCTAACTTCCGATTCTTACCAAATCTCTTAACACCTACCATCGGGGAAACTTTGAGGAATACAAGGTCCCCGATGGAAAACTCCAAAGCAGACCTACGCCGATTGGCGTTCTTTTCATATCTTTCCTGGGCTATACGAAGCTTCTCCCGAATAAGCTTCACAGCAACTTCCATTTCCTCAAGCGCATCGGGACCCAACAAAGGCCTCTCACCAGCCTCAGCCCAAAACAATAGAGTTCTACAGCGCCTCCCATACAAGGCTTCGAACGGAGCCATCTGCAAACTTTCCTGATAACTGTTGTTGTAGGCAAATTCCATGAGTCGCAACCACTCATCCCACGCTCCACCGTGGTCTAAAATATAACACCGGATCATATCCTCAACAATTTGGTTCACCCTCTCCGTCTGCCCATTGGTCTGCGGGTGGTAGGCAGTAGAATACCTCAGATCCGTACCCAAACCCTCCTGCAGACTCTGCCAAAAACGAGAAGTGAACCGGGAGTCTCGATCGGAAATGATGCTAACCGGCACACCATGGAGTCGGATGACTTCATTCATGTATAACTCCGCTATCTTCTTCATCGGGTAATCAATCTTATAAGGTACGAAGTGAGCGCACTTCGTCAATCTATCCACTATAACCCACACAGAATCAAATCCCCTCGGGGATTTTGGTAATCCCGTAATGAAATCCATAGATATACTCTCCCACTTCCAAGTCGGGATCTCTAGCGGAGTCAACTTACCACCAGGCCTTCCATGATCGGCCTTCACACGCTTGCAAGTGTGACACTCAGCAACAAATCGGGCTATATCTCCTTTCATGCCATACCACCGGGCAATTTGTCTTAAGTCACGGTACATCTTCGTAGATCCTGGATGTTAGGAAACGCTGGAACCATGAGCCTCACTGCAAATCATCCTCCTAATATCCCCAACCGCGGGAACGCAAAACCTGCCGCGGTACTTCAAAGTACCCGCATCATCGATGGCAAAATCGGGCAACTCTCCCTTCTCAGTCCTGGTGAAAAGGTGCATAAAATCATGATCGTCCTTCTGGTGCAGCCTAGTCAAAGAAATCCAGGACGACTCTGCCACTAACAAACTACTCTGCAAACTACAGCATCCCACTGATATATCCATAAGGAGGAACTCCTCCACTAAACGATCGGCGGTGAGGTTAAAGATCTTTCCCGACTTTCGGCTCAGGGCGCCGGCCACCACGTTGGCCTTGCCCGGATGATACTGGATTTCTACATCATAATCTGCCACATAATCCATCCATCGCCGCTGACGCAGATTCAACTCCTTCTGCGTGAACACGTACTTTAGGCTCTTATGGTCAGTGAAGATCTTGCATTGAGCCCCATAAAGTAGGTGTCTCCATAACTTCAAAGCATAAATAACTGCTGTAAACTCGAGGTCATGCGTGGGATAATTCTTCTCATGAGTCTTCAGTTGCCTTGACCCATAGGCAATTACTTTTCCATCTTACATTAATACGCATTCCAGACCTACAAGCGAAGCATCCACATACACATCATAATCTACTCCCTCGGTAGGCAGGGTCAGAACGGGAGCAGTGCACAATCTCTCCTTTAGCTCTAGAAAAGCTTCTTCACACTTCTCGCTCCAAACAAACGCCACATTCTTCTGAGTCAACTTGGTCAAAGGTGCGGCTAGGGAAGAGAAACCCTCCACAAATCTCCTGTAATAACCAGCCAACCCTAAGAAACTCCTGATCTCTTTAGGCGTACTCGGTCTACTCCAATCCATCACTGCTGCAATCTTTTCTGGATCGACCGAGATCCCCTCCTTGTTCACCGCGTGGCCTAGAAAAGAAACTTGAGGCAACCAAAACTCGCACTTGCTCAATTTGGCGAATAACTTGTGGCTCCTCAACTCCGATAGGACCAAACGCAAATGCTGCTCATGCTCCTCAGCACTGCGCGAATAAACTAACACGTCATCAATGAAGACCACAACGAACTTATCGAGAAAATCCTTGAACACCCGGTTCATCATATCCATGAAGGCTGAAGGTGCGTTGGTCAGACCAAACGACATTACCAGAAACTCAAAGTGTCCATGTCTCGACCTAAACGCAGTCCGCGGAATATTCGCCTCACGGATCCTAAGCTGATGATAACCAGAACGAAGATCGATCTTATAGAACACCGTGCTACCACGCAACTGGTCAAACAAATCATTGATCCTCGGCAGAGGGTACCTGTTCTTGATTGTGACCTTGTTCAACTCTCTATAGTCGATGCAGAGCCGCATCGACCCATCTTTCTTCTTTACGAACAAAACAGGAGCACCCCAAGGCGACGAACTCTGCCTAATAAACCCCTTAGCTAACAGCTCATCCAACTGAACTCGCAACTCCTCTAACTCACTAGGGGCCATCCGGTACGGCACCTTAGCAATAGGACGCGTACCCGGCTCTAAATCGATCACAAACTCAACATCCCGATCAGGAGGAAGACCAGGAAGATCATCAGGAAAAACATCGGCGAAACCACGAACAATAGTAATCTCTTCCAAGCGTGGCACGCAAACAGCGGCTCCAATCGCCGAGACTAAACAAACACAACAATCAGAAAGAAACAATCTCTGAGCACATACCGCAGAGATGACAGGAAAGTCCTGACACAAAGCAACATACACGCTGCCGGGCTGACCATCGTCCCTAATAAAGTCCAAGCGCTTTCCTTTGCACTGAATGACCGCATCATACCGAGAGAGCCAGTCCATGCCCAAAATGACATCGAAGTCCTCCAGATCAATCATTTTCAGGTCCGCCTTCGCAAGAAAGTTCCCCAACAAAACCGGGCAATCCAAAATGCCCAAATCTGACAATACAGATTCACTAGAAGGAAACTTGACACAGAAGGAATCCCGAACACGATCTAGAGTCAATCGATGACGCTCTACAAAGGCTCTAGCCACGAACGAGTGGGTAGCGCCGGAGTCAAACAAAACATGCGCCCAACGGTTCTTCACCTTAAACTTCCCTATAGGAACACACAAACTAAGGAACTACCATGGCAATACCGCAACACTCTAGCAAATAAAACTACCAGGTTAGAAAAACAACAATCAACTAACCTGAAATAACCTGGGTCGAAGTCTGAGCCTCCTCAGAAGAAATCACGTTCAGCTTCCCTTTTCCCTTGTCCACACGCGGAGGTGGAGCTAAAGCCTGCAACAGAACTGCAGGAAGAGCTGTCTGAACCTGAGGACACCTCGACTTGATATGACCCTTCTGCCCACACTGAAAGCAGACTCTATCCTTGGTCCAACACTGGGCCGCATCATGCCCGGACCGCTTGCAAACTGAACAGGAGACATCTCTCCTAGGAGCACCCTGGATCGCATGAACCTGCTCCTTCTTCTGAGCTGCTGACCTATTAAAACATTTCTCGACAGGATGGCCTGACCGGCCACAGAAACTGCACACAACTCGGCTCCTCTTTCCCGGAACAGCATCGGGTACCAGGGGCTTCTTCCCCTCCACAGACTTTCTCTTGTCCTTTCTCATCTGCTGGCCTCTGCTCATTGCCGTTTCAATAGCCTCAACTTTAAGAGCAGCCTCTATAACTCCAGCATAAGTCACTGACCCATACGCACTGGTCAACTGCTGCACTTCGCTCCTCAAACCACCAAGAAATCTCTTAACTCGATCAGCATCAACGCTGACCAAGGCAGGGGCAAAACGGCTCAACTTACTAAATTCTATTTCATACTCACCCACCGTGAGTTGCCTTTGCTTCAGATAGAGAAAGTCATTCATGAGGCGGTCACGCTCGACCGAAGGCAAGAACTTCCTTAACAACATCTCCTTAAACATTTCCCAAGAGCATCCAGCTACTAAGCTCTCCTTCTCTCTCAGCCACCAACTCTTAGCCAATCCTTTAAGTTGATAGGTGGCTAGCATCACCCTCTGGTCGCCTGCGATCCCTAAATACGAAAACATCTCCTCCATGGAGATCAGCCAATCATCTATAACCATGAAATCTGCCTTCCCGTCATAAGTGGGAGGGCTCAGTCTCTGAAATTGCGAGATGAAGGCCACCTCCGCTGGCACCACCACTGGAGGTCTCACAAGCGCAGGGGGAGGAGGAACAGCTAACCCCCTAGCAGGAACTTGCACACCCTGAGCCTGTCCTGCCACAACTGCCACCAAAGAATGAATCTGGGCTTGCACCTCCCCCAACTGCCTGCCCATAGCTTCGCTACTCTGATGCAGACTCTCGATTACCGCATCACGCTGAGCCCCAGACGACTCACCTTCAGACAGGGGAGTCGAACGCATCGCAGGTCGCCTAGCCATCCTAAAATCATAACCACCCCAAATCAGATCCCCAATCAACGACTAGAACTCAAACACAAGTACAGACCATACATATATAGATATAGGCTTACAGCTGCTAAACTTGCTCTGAGAGTTTATCTTTTTAACAAAAATTTGATGACATGCCCTAACCTAGGATAGTTAACCATCACCTTGTTAACTCTCGTGACTAGATCGGGAATGCATGACTTTATTTTGTTTTGAAAACTTATGTGTGTACATATGTCATCCTGCAAATCTTTAGCTTGGCACGTTGTGCTTATGTAATGATATGCTATGCATGTTTGTGCTATGCATTCTAAAAAAGGACCTAATGCATGTTATGAGCGGCGTACACATGAAAATATTATGCATCCCATACTACATAACATTCCCATGCAACGAAAAAGAAACGTGCTAGTCGCAGTCATGTGGTGAGGTTATGCATCCCATACTACATAACCCTCACATGTAGCCCCTATGGTGGATCCATATACGAACACATATTATGCATCCCATACTACATAATATGCCTCGTATACTTCATGTTATGCCATGAGTGTAGTGTTCGTGCTTTTGCCAAGACGTGCTGATGACATATCGATGTGTGAATGACATGATGCTGAACTACTAAAGCACACAAAGGAAGGTTGCTCAACTAACTTGTCAAGCAACCTCCCTCTGATACCAACTGTCACAACCCGCATTTTCTCCAATTATAAGAATTATCATAGTATGAGAAAACACGCATCATGATGCCACGTCAAGCAGAGGATAACCACTGACGCTCAGGCAAAACCAACTACAAACTTTATGCAAGGAAATCCTGTGTTTTATGAATAGAAAATTAGTTATATTTAGAGGTCGTGTCCCTCGGCTCAGTGGATCACCTAGTCCACAAAAGAAAACTAAATTTATACGCTGCGGAAAGAAAAAAAATACTTTAATTAGGTTTTACACCCTAAAGAGCGCATAAGGGTCCCAAGAGAACCACTCATGCTATGCAAGACACTACATTTAATTTATATAATATATAAGAAAACGATTTTCATACGTGATTTGGAAAAAATGTGATTAAGCTTATAAAACATGCTGATCAGGAGCTACATTTATAATAATATTTATAGTTTAAAAGTAACTAGCAACCTAGCATAAAACCTTCTCAGAGCAAGTAGACTATCTCCAGAAAATGGTAGCAGTATAAGTAATATATCTAGTATAAGGGCAACAACTACCAGTGGGCGCCAACAACCTGACACGAACCCACTGACACATATGTATATCTGTAAGAAAGTACTGAAAAACTATCTCACTAACAAGGTAAACAGAACTCCAAAGTCCGGGAGTCCACCAGCAACACCACTACCTCAGCTAGCCACCAGACCAGCTACAACTCAGAACCTGAGGCATTCCAAAAGAAAACAGAATACCTCAGCAAGCAACAAGGTAAAAACAACTGCATGCAAGAGTCAACCAAAAGGAAGAAGTAATTGGAAAACATGCAGTAGAAAGAGCCAAAACTGTCCAAAATAGGACAACAGGAAAAGCACAATGAGCAAAGGAAACAGCAACAACCCCACTCAGGAACAACATCCTGCCGGGCCTACTAGGCTACCGAGAGCCAAAAGTGCTGCAAACTACCAAGGAAGAAACTTCTAACACCCTAAACTGTGGGAGGTGGTAGTAGCAAAAACAAACAACGAGGAACCGGATCGATGGCAAACGCAGTCCCCCAATCCACCATGTCCAAGTAAGCAAGCTCAAGGGTCTACACGTGAAAGCACAAGGGACCTTCCACCCACACATGCCCAGCCCGTACCTGGAGCAAGAAAAACAAGAGTGGCCTTGGCTATATCACACAACTCCACCATCCTGAAGAGTTACAAACCACCACTACTAACCACGATCCACGATTCGGCCTTTAAGAAGGTAAAGAAAACGGCCGACAAGGAAATACCAGAAATATAACAAGAAAACCACTCGGGAACGAAAAACAAGGTAAAAGAAGAGTGTTGAAAAGAATCAACCACTACAAGGCGCTGAGTGAGACCCACTCAGTGCCTACCTAAACCTTGGCGTTGAGTGAGCTAGCCTCACTTAAAGCCAAAACCAAACTCTAACCACAATCCCACTAAGGTAAAACGGAGCTCGACGATAGTCGAACTATTCTAAGACAGAAGAAAAAGGCAGGGAATTTCCAGTACTCGAGTAGTTACCAACTACTCGTGTACCTCATCCCTCTACTCGAGTAGTCGCCTACTACTCGAGTACCTCAACCCTCTACTCGAGTAGTTGCCTACTACTCGAGTACCTCAACCCGCTACTCGAGTAGTTGCCGACTACTCGAGTATGCTAAAGCCACTACTCGCGTATCTACTAACCTGCACTCGAGTAGATGCCTACTACTCGAGTAAACCGAACCACTTACTCGAGTATCTCGAGTCCACTACTCGACTAACCCAAAGCCCCTACTCGAGTAGTTACCTACTACTCGAGTAACTCAAATCCCCTACTCGAGTAGTTACCTACTACTCGAGTAAACCGAAACCCCTACTCGAGTAGTTACCTTCTACTCGAGTAAGCCAAAGCACCTACTCGAGTATCTCGAAACCACTACTCGAGTAACTCAGATCCCCTACTCGAGTAGTTACCTACTACTCGAGTATACCAAAACCCCTACTCGAGTAGTTACCTACTACTCGGATACTCCAAGGCTAATACTCGAGTATCTTAACCCACTACTCGAGTATCTTAAAGCCACCACTCGAGTATCTACCACCTACTCGAGTACTCCAGAACTAATACCCGATTAATCCACTTCTACCTCACGAGTAACATACTCCAACACTCGAGTAAAACACTTACTAACTTCTGGAAAATCACCCCCCTCCCCTCCTAACACTCCCTCTCGTCTACACCCAAACCAGAGAAAATCTGAACAAAGATAAACGACATTATGCCGGCAAAGTTGGGTTCCATCAGCACAAGAAGGGGGGGGGGGCAATATGAAGAACTAATTCCTATGGATAGCAATAAAAATGAGAACAACAAGGCCTCTAACCTGGGCTAACAGGGATTTCAATTTCAGCAAAAAAATAATCAAAAAGAAACTTGGCAAGGGCAAGAATACCACTTGCCTCAACTTTCAGTGAAGCTTGGATGGCTCTCCTCCTCTTCACACGGAACAAACAGCCGCAGCACCTAGAATAAATCTCACGGCCATTAATGGCTGAAAACTCCAAAACCGAAACCCAAATCTCATCAAAACACCACGAAAATCGAATATCTTACCGTCAAAACGAAGATCTCGGAGAGAGCAAGACAACGCCGCTTTCAGAATCGAATTCCATCCACGAACATGCCCGGAATCGCCGACCGAAGGAGGTACAGGACAGACGGTTTTCTCCTCTGATTTCCGCGAAAAAGACAGCGATGGCTTCTCTCTCAGGAAAAGAAGAAGAAGAAGTGAGCCGTCACTTCTTAAACAGAGCTTTTCTACGAAAAGCTAAACACCGGTTCAGCAATAACCGAACCCTAAAAACGCCTAAACCCTTAATTACAATTAAGAAAATTCCATAAAGGAATTGCCAAAATATGGCTGCCACCAAGGCAAGGCAATAACTGCCCTAATAAATTCTCCCGCAGAATTTATTAATCGGTCAAAACCGAAGGGCTACAAAACAAGCCAAATCAATTTAATTAATTGATCACAAATACTAATAACACACCAAACGACACAAAAACCGAATCACCTCAGAATTTGACGAAATTCGCACCGTAGCTAAATATCCACGCTACGAACACAACGGCGAAGTCGAAATTAACTTTTGACGAACAGAACTCGAGTTATACCCAAACAAATCCAAACACAAACATCCCCCCGAGAGGCCACACCGGGTCACCCAAAACGACTCGGCTTGCTAGGGAGATCTTGCCAACAGGCTACCAAACAGGGCACTCAGTTCTAAGGAGCTAACCATACTCCACACATGGCACAAGCCACGGAAACGCATCATTGTAACACCAACGAGATTAAAAATAAACGCAGGAAAATCGGGGGCGTTACAATCAGCTTAAAGGTTTGGCTAAGAGTTGGTGGCTGAGAGAGAAGGAGAGTTTAGTAGCTGGATGCTCTTGGGAAGTGTTCAAGGAGATGCTGTTGAGGAAGTTCTTACCCTCGGTCGAGCGTGACCGCATCATGAACGACTTCCACCATCTGAAGCAAAGGCAACTCACGGTGGGTGAGTATGAGATAGAGTTCAACAAGTTGAGCCGTTTTGCCCCTGGATTGGTCAGCGTTGAGGCTGATCGAGTTAAGCTATTTTTCGGTGGTTTGAGGAGCGAGGTGCAGCAGTTGACCAGTGCTTATGGGTCAGAGATTTATGCAGGTGTAGTAGAGGCTGCTCTGAAGGTGGATGCTATTGAGACCGAGAGGAGCAGGGGCCAGCAAATGAGGTTGGACAAGAGAAAGTCGGTGGAGGAGAAGAAACCCCAGGTACCCGGTGCGGCTCCGGGAAAGAGGGGCAAGGTGGAGTGCAGCTTCTGTGGCCGGTCAGGCCACCCCGCCGAGAAATGTTTCAAGAAGGCATCAGCTCAAAGGAAGGAGCAGGTTTATGCGATTCAGGGTGCTCCTAGGAGAGATGTCTCCTGTTCCGTTTGCAAGCGATCCGGGCATGATGCGGCCCAGTGTTGGACCAAGGATAAAGTCTGCTTTCAGTGTGGGCAGAAGGGTCACATCAGGTCGAGGTGTCCTCAGTTTCAGCCAGCTCTTCCTGCAGTTCCATTGCAGGCTTTACCTCCACCTCAGCGTATGGACAAGGGAAAGGGGAAGCTGAATGTGATCTCTTTCGAGGAGGCTCAGGCTTCGACCCAGGTCATCTCAGGTTAGTTGTGTGTTGTTTTTTTTTTCAGCCTGGTAGTTTTATTTGCTAGAATTTTTTTTGCAGTATTGTTGTGCTAGTTCCTTAGTTTTGTGTGCTCCTATAGGGAAATTTAAGGTAAAGAACCGCTGGGCGCGGGTTCTATTTGACTCCGGTGCTACCCACTCGTTCGTGGCTAGAGCCTTTGTGGAGCGACATCGGTTGACCTTAGATCTTGTTCGGGATTCCTTCCGTGTCAAGTTTCCCTCTGGTGAATCTGTGTTGTCAGATTTGGGCATTTTGGATTGCCCTGTTTTGTTGGGGAACTTTATTGCGAAGGCGGACCTGAAGATGATTGATCTGGAGGACTTCGATGTTATTCTGGGCATGGACTGGCTCTCTAGGTATGATGCAGTCATTCAGTGCAAAGGAAAGCGCTTGGACTTCATCAGGGACGACGGTCAGCCCGGCAGCGTGTATGCTGATCCGTGTCAGGATTCTCCTATCATCTCTGCGGTATGTGCTCAGAGGTTGTTTCTTTCTGGTTGTTGTGCTTGTTTAGTCTCGGTGGTTGGAACCGCTGTTAGCGTACCACGCTTGGAGGAAATTCCTATTGTTTGTGGTTTCGCCGATGTTTTTCCTGATGACCTTCCTGGTCTTCCTCCCGAGCGGGATGTTGAGTTAGTGATCGATTTGGAGCCGGGTACGCGTCCTATTGCTAAGGCGCCGTACCGGATAGCCCCTCGTGAGTTAGAGGAGTTGCGAGTTCAGTTGGATGAGCTGTTGGCTAAAGGTTTTATCAGGCAGAGTTCGTCGCCTTGGGGTGCTCCTGTTTGTTTGTAAAGAAGAAAGATGGGTCGATGCGGCTTTGCATCGACTATAGAGAATTGAACAAGGTCACTATTAAGAACAGGTACCCTCTGCCGAGGATCGATGATTTATTTGACCAGTTGCGCGGTAGCACGGTGTTCTCCAAGATCGATCTTCGTTCTGGTTATCATCAGCTCAGGATCCATGAGGCAGATATTCCACGGACTGTGTTTAGATCGAGGCATGGACACTTTGAGTTTTTGGTGATGTCGTTTGGTCTGACCAACGCACCATCAGCCTTCATGGAAATGATGAACCAGGTGTTCAAGGATTTCCTCGACAAGTTCGTTGTGGTCTTCATTGATGACGTGTTGGTCTATTCTCGCAGCACGGAGGAGCATGAGCAGCATTTGTGTTTGGTTCTGACAGAGTTGAGGAATCACAAGTTAATCGCCAAGTTGAGCAAGTACGAATTTTGGTTGCCTCAGGTCTCATTTCTAGGCCACGTGGTGAACAAGGAAGGGATCTCGGTCGATCCAGAAAAGATTGCAGCAGTGATGGATTGGAGTAGGCTGAATACCCCTAAGGAGATCAGGAGTTTCCTAGGGTTGGCTGGATACTACAGGAGGTTTGTGGAGGGTTTCTCTTCCCTAGCTGCACCTTTGACCAAGCTGACTCAAAAGAATGTGGCTTTTCTTTGGAGCGAGAAGTGCGAAGAAGCCTTTCTGGAGCTAAAGAAGAGATTGTGCACTGCTCCCGTTCTGACCCTGCCTACCGAGGGTGTGGATTATGATGTATATGTGGATGCTTCGCTTGTAGGTCTGGGATGCGTATTAATGCAGGTTGGAAAGGTGATTGCCTATGGGTCAAGGCAACTGAAGACCCATGAGAAGAATTATCCTACACATGACCTTGAGTTCGCAGCGGTTATTTATGCGTTGAAGCTGTGGAGACACTTACTTTATGGGGCTCAGTGCAAGATCTTCACCGACCATAAGAGCTTGAAGTACGTGTTCACGCAGAAGGAGTTGAATCTGCGCCAGCGGCGGTGGCTTGAGTATGTGACTGATTATGATGTAGAGATCCAGTATCATCCGGGCCAGGCCAATGTGGTGGCCGACGCCCTGAGCCGAAAGACGGGAAAGATCTTTAACCTCTCCGTCGATCAGTTAGTTGAGGAGTTCCTCCTTATGGATATTTCAGTGGGATGCTGTGGTTTGCAGAGTAGTTTGTCAGTGGCAGAGCCGTCCTGGATTTCTTTGACCAGACTGCACCAGAAGGACGACCCGGATCTGTTGCACTTGTTCATCAGGACAGAGAAGGGAGAGTTGCCAGATTTTGTTATCGATGATGCGGGTACTTTGAAGTACCGTGGCAGGTTTTGCATCCCCGCCGTTGGGGATATTAGAGGTATGATTTGCAGAGAGGCTCATGGATCCAGCGTTGCCTATCATCCAGGATCTACGAAGATGTACCGTGACTTAAGGCAAATTGCCTGGTGGTATGGCATGAAAGGTGATATAGCCCGATTTGTTGCTGAGTGCAACACTTGTAAGTGCGTGAAGGCCGATCATGGAAGGCCTGGTGGCAAGTTGACCCCGTTAGAGATCCCGACTTGGAAGTGGGAGAGTATATCTATGGACTTCATTACGGGCTTACCGAAATCCCCGAGGGGATTTGATTCTGTTTGGGTTATAGTGGATAGATTGACGAAGTGTGCTCACTTCGTGCCATATAAGATTGATTACCCGATGAAGAAGATAGCAGAGTTGTACTTGAATGAAGTCATCCGACTCCACGGTGTGCCGGTTAGCATCATTTCTGATCGAGACTCCCGGTTTACTTCTCGTTTTTGGCAGAGTCTGCAGGAGGGTTTGGGTACGGATCTGAGATATTTTAATGCATACCACCCACAGACCAATGGGCAGACGGAGCGGGTGAATCAGATTGTTGAGGATATGATCCGATGCTATATTTTAGACCACGGTGGAGCGTGGGATGAACGGCTGCGACTTATGGAATTTGCTTACAATAACAGTTATCAGGAAAGTTTGCAGATGGCTCCGTTCGAAGCCTTGTATGGGAGGCGTTGTAGGACTCCGTTGTTTTGGGCCCAGGCTGGTGATAGGCCGTTGTTGGGTCCTGATGTGCTGGAGGATATGGAAGTCGCCGTGAAGCTTATTCGGGAGAAGCTTCATATAGCTCAGGAGAGGTACGAAAAGAACGCCAATCGGCGTAGGTCTGCTTTGGAGTTCTCTGTAGGGGACCTTGTATTTCTTAAGGTTTCCCCAATGGTGGGTGTAAAGAGGTTTGGTAAGAATCGGAAATTGGACCCAAGGTATGTGAGCCCGTTCGAGATTTTGGAACGGATTGGCATGTCAGCTTATAGATTGGGTTTTCCAGCAAACTTCCCAGGAGTTCATAATGTTTTTCATGTTAGCCAATTGCGGAAGTGTGTGCGCAGTAGTGGGCAGGTCTTGGATGTTGTGCCGCAGTTGGAGCCCAACCTCTCTTTTGTTGAGGTGCCGGTTCGTATTTTGGATACTCAGGAGCGAGTGCTGCGAAAGAAGTCCATACCGATGGTGAAAGTTCTGTGGAAAAATCAGGATTTGGAGAGCGCGACTTGGGAGCTAGAGTCGGCCATGAGGAGGGCTTACCCTCTCCTGTTTCGCTGATTTGATCGGTATGTTTCCCTTCTTGTAACTCCTATTGGTTACTTTTCCTTCTTTAGTAGGAGTGTTGTGCGTAAAGTTTCGGGACGAAACTTTCTTTTAGTGGGAGTGACTGTAACGCCCCCGATTTTTTTTTGTGTTTATTTTTATTCTCGTTGGCGTTACGATGACGCGTTTCCATGGCTTGTGCCATTTGTGGAGTGTGGTGTAGCTCCTTAGAACTGAGTGCCCTATTCTGTAGCCTGTTGGTAAGATCTCCCTAGCAAGCCGAGTCGTTTTGAGTGACCCGGTGTGGCCTCTCGGGGGGATGTTTGTGTTTGTATTTATTTTGGTATAACTCGAGTTCTGTTCGTCGAAAATAAATTTCGACTTCGCCGTTGTGTTTGTAGCGTGGGTATTTAGCTACGGTGCGAATTTCGTCGAATTCCGAGGTAGTTCGGTTTTCGCGTCGTTTTGGTGCTTTATGTAATTTTGTAATAAATTATATTATTATATATTAATATATATATATAGGATAGAATAGAAAGGCACGCCATCATCTTCTCCAAATCAAACCGCCGTCCCTGTACGAGAGAAACGGAGAAACCGCCGAGCCCTTGCCTTTCACCGCCGATTCCCGGAGCGTTTGTGGGAGGAATTCGATTCCGAGAGTGGATTCGGATTGCTCTCGTCAAGACCTTCATTCCTACGGTAAGATTTCCAAGTTTCGTGGCCTTGCTTGTGGTTTTGAATTTCGGGTTTTGACTTGTTTCCCGCCGGCAATGTCCAGATTTTTGGCCTTGTGCTTCGTTGCCGGATTCGTGCGTGAAGAGGAGGGAAAGCCGACCAAGCTTCGCCGGAAATCGAGGCAAGTGGTGTCCTCGCCCTTGCCAAGTTGTTTTTTTTCTTTCGATTCATGCATCCTACTTGTTTCTACCATTTCTGTCTCCGGTTTCCGTTTCGAACGATTTGGCATAGTTGTGTGGTGTGGTGGACGAGTAGAATAGGTAAAAATTATGTTAGGTGTGCCGTAGGCCGTTTTCGGTGTGTTGTAGTTGTGGTTCACAGTGTCGGGAGAATGTGATGCGCGTTCCAGTGTCGTTCGGAAAATCCCAAATGGTACAGGTTACCCGCGCACGATCATCAGCGTTAGGGGGCACGACCACTGGTCGTGTGCCACTGTTCGTGCGCGGCTACCTGTTCATTTCTCCAAAGTTCTATCTCGGCTATCGCACGAGCGCTGGCAACAGTGCGCACGACCACTGGTCGTGCAACACTAATCGTGCGCTTATGCTTAGTTTTCTGTCAGGTTTCAAGTTTCCCAGGTTCACTTCGCACGATCATCAGCCGATGAGTGCGCACGACCACTGGTCGTGCGACACTGATCGTGCGCTCTGAATATTTCCTTTTTTTTGCACCCGTATTTAGCTGGCGTCGATACGCGGGTTAGGTGGGCATGAGTGTTTTGTGTAGTTTTAAGGTAGTAAAGTAAGAGTTATTGTTGTGATAGTTCGCTTTGCGTGGCACGTTAAGTGAGTGAAGCTCACTGAATGCGGTGTCGAGAGGACCCAGCGCCACATCGTGTTGAGTCATTTCAACACTTTCTTTTTCTCTTTCCTCGATTTACGTTCCCGAGTGAATTCCTTGTTTATATTTGTAATTTCCTTGTCGGCCATGTTTCTCTTTCCTAATGGCCGAATCGTGGGTCGTGGTTAGTAGTGGTGGTTTGTAGCTCTTTATGGGGGTGGAGTTGTGTAATTTAGCCAAGGCCACTCATGTTTTTCTTTCTTCAGGTATGGGCTGGGCATGTGGGTGGAAGGTCCCTTGTGCTTTCACGTGTAGACCCTCGAGCTTGTTGACTTGGACATGGTGGAGGGGGGGGGGGGACTGAGTTTGCCTCCAATCCGGTTCCTCGTTGTTTGTTTTTGCTACTACCACTCCCACAGTTTAGGGTGTTAGAAGTTTCTTCCTTGGTAGTTTGCAGCACTTTGGGCTCTTGGTAGCCTAGTAAGCCCTGCAGGATGTTGTTCCTGGGCTGGGTTATTGCTGTTTCCTCGCACGTAGTGTTTTTCTTGTTGTCCTGTTTTGGACCGTTGTGAGTCTTTCTACTGCATGTTTTTCAGGTACTTTTCCCCTTTTGGTTGACTCTTTCATGCAGCTTTTACTTTGTTTAGCTTGCTGAGGTATTCTGTTTTCTTTTGGAATACCCCAGGTTCTGAGCCGTAGCCAGTTGGGTGGCTAGTTTGCAGTGGTGGTGTTGGTGGTCTCTTGGACTTTGGAGTTCCGTTTGCCGTGTTGGTGAGGTAGTTTTTCAGTACTTTCTTACAGACATACATGTGTGTCAGTGGGTTCGTGCCAGGTTGTTGGCGCCCACTGGTAGTTGTTACCTTTGTACTGGATATATTTACTTATGCTGCTACCATTTTCTGGAGATAGTCTACTTGCCCTGAGAAGGATTTATGCTAGATTGCTAGTTATTTTTAAACTATAATTATTATTATAAATAAAGCTCATGATCAGCATGTTTTATAAAACGTAATCACTATTTTCCAAATCACGTATAAAGACCGTTTTCTTATATATTATATAAATTAAATGTAGGGTCTTGCATAGCATGAGTGGTTCTCTTGGGACCCTTATGCTCTCCTTAGGATGTCAAACCTGATAAAGTATTTTCTTTCCGCAGCGTTTAAATATAGTTTTCTTTTGTGGACTAGGTGATCCACTAAGCCGGGGGATACGGCCTCTAAAATATAACTGATTTTTTACTCATTAATCACATGATTTTCTTTCATTAAGTTGGTAGGTAGTTTTGCCTGAGCGTCAGCAGTTATCCCCTGCTTGACGTGGCATCATGACGCGTGTTTTCTCTTACTCTGATAATTCTTAATTCGGAGAAAATGCGGGTTGTGACAGTTTCCAATGTACCCAACAACAAGGTTACTTAAGTCTCAAATGGGTCTAACAAATCCTATGAGTTTACTAGAGTGGCATTAAATAAAAAATTCTACTAGAGTTGAATTTACGGTATACTTTAGGTGATGTGCCACACCATGGTTAGATCCTAGTGACCATGGTGTACTCACAAAGCCCAATGTACCAATATGACCCTCATAGGTCACTTTAAGTTTACTATGGCATGGAAATTTCCTTATGTACCCACCTTGAAGAAATTGAGAGGCTCCCCTAAGGTTAGTATGCTTCCTTCGGCGCACATAGTCACGCTACCAAACTTCTAGACCCTTAAAACAAAATTACGATGTTACAAA
Organism: Platanthera zijinensis; assembly: GCA_039513925.1. Lineage (NCBI taxonomy): Eukaryota > Viridiplantae > Streptophyta > Magnoliopsida > Asparagales > Orchidaceae > Platanthera > Platanthera zijinensis. The sequence goes on along the minus strand of CM077087.1, from coordinate 143,319,528 downwards.
TCACCCCTTCTTTATGAAATTTCGTCCTCAAAATTGAGTGCACAATACAAAAGAGGAATTAAGTTGATAGAAACATTTGTTTTAAAACAAAATTAGCATGAACCTTTGACAAATAGTTATGGATACTTCCTTACCATGAGATCCATAGGTTCCCATGTGTACTCATCACAACCAAGATTTTCTTCAAAACCATAACCAACGAGACTTTTTTGTTGTGAAGTTGACGAATCTGCTTGTTGGGTATTGTATCCACAATAGCTATGACTTGAAGAACTGTCCCTTGAACTAAGATGAATTGAGATTGTATTTGATTGAATATTTTTAGTTATGTGCTTGCAGGATTTATTACTAAGTACAACCCAATGTCAGGTTACAGTGGGCCATGAAATACTAGACTATACAAGGTAATCTCTCATTGTGTAGACCCACGTGTAATCTCTCTTTTGGAGTGTACTTCTATTTCAAGTGCATTAGAAGATTCAAGGAAGGATGTGTTGCTGTATTCAGACATGCCAGAATTTTCTCTAAGGAAAATTCGTCGAGTATCATATAGTAGACTCGTCAAATTCGTTGAGGTTATCCGTTATTACTCATCAAATTTATCTTGTATACCTACTGATACTCGTCTAATTCATTGGAATTAACCCATCGAATCTTTCTTGCTTCCATGAGACTTGGCCAAGTAAACTCTTCGTATATCACCAAGCTTACTCGACGAATTCGTTGAAGTTATCTTTTGATACTCGTCAAATTTGTAAGGTATGCTGGTCGATATTCGTCGAATTCGCAGTGTTTCTCTAGGAATGAGCTGAGCTCTCAAATCAATCTATTTGGATTCATCTAAGTCCTTTTCATCATATTTTGGAGTATTTCGATGAATATACCTTTATATACTCGACGATACTCGACAAAAATGACTTAAGGTTTAATATTGATTTTACGTTTGGCTCATCTTGACCGCCATGTACAGTAACTGGTAGATTTCTCGGTATGGAAGGAATTTCTAGCCATTTGAGAAGAGGAGTTCCAATAAATTCCTAGGGTGATTATCTTTAAACCCTAATCGTGCTTTTACATTTTCAATTCAAGAAATTTCATAAATCTCTGATCGACATACATGATACATTCTTCACGATTTTCTCGGCTGACGACTTGATGCACGATTCATTTCTTCAACAAGAAGTGTCGACTAGATCTCTGATATATGAAAGTCCAAGTACTCATTAGATCTGGTTGATTCCGTATGTTCAGATCACGATCATAAGGGTTTCAAGTTAACTTTTTCCTCAAGGTTTTCAAGTTCTACTTTTTAGAGGAAAGGCAGACTGAAGATTTCAGATCTGAACAAGATTACTATTAATCTATTGTTGTATAACTCTTTTTATACCATTTTAGGATGTCTTGCCTCCGAGTTGTAGATCCTTACTTATAGGAACGATGTAGGAGAGTTTGTTCTTCGAGTGGTAGGAGAGTTGTCTCCGAGATTGTAAGAGTTGAGGCTCTGAGTTGTAAGATTATTTTCAATCTAAGATAAAGGTGAATTAGCCAAATCTACACCTTCATGATAGATATGCGTGGCGGGATAGTGGACGTACCCAACTCGGGGAACCACTTTAAATTCTATATGATTATGTGTTGTTGCTTTGTGGTAATTTTTCTTATTCCGCTAGAAGATGCAGAACTCACCTATTCACCCCCTCTAGGTGATTTAGGTTGAAAACTAGGCACTTTCAATTTATATACGAGGGGTATTGTTCGATATAAGGTTAACATCTTGAACAAGATCTCTAAACTAGTTGTCAAGAGATACTGCTAAGCAGAAATGAACAGAAGCAAGGATATGTCTTTAATGAAGTTGCTAGTGTGCACAAATGAGAATTTCCCCATATGGAAGGAGAGAGTCAGATTCTATATAGAAGCTATTGATCCCCGCATTTTTAAGATTATTGAAGAAGGACCTCATATTCCTACTCAAGCCTCTGCCATAAATCCTAACATCCAAGTTCCCAAGAAAATGATGGACTTGAACAAGAATGAAATTGCTCTAGTCTCCCTGGTTAAGAAGGCAAAGAATATCATTGCTAGTGCAGTGGATGACTCGATGCTTCAAAATATATTCCACCGCAAATCTGCCAAGGAGATGTGTTACTGTCCCGTAGTACTCATGGAAAAAACTGAAGAAGTTAGAGATGATCAAAGATCTCTACAAAATTAAGAGTACGAGGCATTCAAGCAAGGCTCTAGTGATACAATTGCAGACAACATTGAAAAGTTCTTCAAGATCATCAACCACCTCAAAAATTATGGTCGTACATTCGCTAATGATGAGCCCAACAATAAATTCCAAACATCCCTGACAAAAGACTGGGACACTATGGTGGTGGCGATTAGGGAGTTTGGAAAGTTGCCTTAGATTGATCCTCAGAACCTATTCAGAAAGCTCCTTTCCTATGAAGTACAAATTAACACAACGAAGAAAGAGGAGTAATAGAACAGGACTTCAAGTAAAGAGAAATTTGTAGCACTGAAGGCTGAAGGGTCAAAGAAACTTAAAGTTGTATCACCTATAAGGACACAAGCTTCTGAAGTTCAAGAGGACTCTAAGACGAGCACCTCAATCTCTGATGGAGAGTTCTCTCTGCTCTCTAAGCACTTCAAGAGGATACTCAATAAAAGTAGGCAAATGCAAAATCAGTACTCCTCCTCCAACTTCAGAATGTCACATTAGGATGGTGATCGGTCAAAGAAAATCTTCAACGACAGGTATAAGTTTAAACCGAGCAAACATATTTCTACTGACTTTGTATGCTACTATTGTAATAAGCAAGGGCACATGATTGCTGACTATCTCTACATGAAGAAAGAGGGAAGGAAGGAAGAAAAAAAATCCATCCGAAGCAACAAAAAAGTGGAAAAGAGATTCATAATGAAGAAGCCAAAAACCCTGATTAACACTGACTCAAGTGAGTCATGTTCTGATGAAGAAGCCTATTTTGGGCTAATGGCACACACCGATGGGAATGATGTAGAATCTGAGTACAATGGGGATGTAAACACTCACACTCCTCTCTCTGAGCCAGAAACTTCCTCAGAATGCCATGAAGGATATTCCTCTGATGAGGATTCTGATTTAATGACTCAGTGTCAAGTTTTATTGAAGACCTTTGACAAATGATGAAAGCTAGTCATAGTGCAATCAAAAGAGATTTTTTTCCCTCAAGGAAGTAGAATTAAATTTGAGGGATGAAATTAAAAAATTAACTCCTCTTAGAGACGAAGTCCAATCCTTGAAGGAGGAATTAAAGGACTCGACTGAGCTATTGACTCAGAAGGAGAGATCCCATAACGAATTGGAAGAGAAGTTAGCGGTTGAAAGGAAGGTTGTAGAAAGCTTCTCAAAGCTAATGACCGTGCTTCCCCTTATTGATGGATTCTCAGTCTAAAAGAATTATAATGGCGTGGGGCATAAAACTGCTAAGGGTAAGGGAAAGGCTGTTCAAAGTCATACCACCTTCAAAAAGGTAGTCTTCCCAACTAACAAGTGTGTTTTTGACTTGTCCTATGCTCACTATGCCAGGCTAACTTATGTGGAACCTATCAAAAGGAGCAAGTGATGGACCCGCCTTAGGGATTTCAGAGAATGTGTGTTCAAGGAATCTTATGAAGAAATCACCCTTAACAGTTATGGTCCATAAGTTCATGGGCCAAGTGGTAAGAAAGCTCTTAATGACAAAACTATTGTTCCTAAAGCTAAGGAGACAAAGAAGCCTTGTGTATGCTGTACTCATGAGGCTTCCTCCTCCAAGTTGGTTGCCCCTGCTTGACCTTTTGTTTAAAAGGTAAAGAAGGAGAATAAGAGAGGGTACAATATATTTGACTGTTGGTGTTGCGACAAGAATGGTCGCTTTGTTTTAGATTATTGGTTTCATCTAGTGAAAATTGATACTCCACGTGTTAATAGTGAGAGACCGACCACTCGTAATATGAATATTCCTAGTGGTGTTAAGCTAATAAGGAACTAAGGACCCAAATCTATTTGGGTTCCTAAGGGTAGGTGATTCGTGATTGCTGGTATGTCCAAAGGCCAACAAAACACCAATTTGGTACTTGGACAGTGGATGCTATCGACAAATGATTGGGACAAGAAGCCTACTTCAAGAATACACCCCAGTTGAGGATGACCCAAAAGTCTTTTTGGAGGGTCTTACCGGGGAATCACTAAAGACTATGGTATGATTACCAGCAATATAGTCTCCTTCACAGTTTTGACTTATGATAAAGGATTACAACATAATCTCATAAGCATAAGTCAATTAATTGATAAAGGCTATGTTGTTGAGTTCTACAAGGACAACTGACTGATAAAATCATCTGTCAATTTGGAGATAGCCTTAATAGGCACTCATAGTAGAAATATTTTATGTTTAAATTTTCTCTGTTTAGTTACTTCTACACCAATGTGTTTTTTAGCAAAAGATAGTGTTTCTCTCTGTGACCAATGACACAAGAGATTAGAACATATTAATTTCAAAACTATAAGTATGTTATTTTCTCACAACCTAGTACGTGATGCTCCTATCATTAAGTGCCTTAAAGAGAGTCTATGTTACGCATGCCAAATGGATAACCAAATAAGGGCTTCCTTAAAGGGTATCGCTAAAAATGATTCTTCTAGATGTCTATATTTACTTCTTAAGGACTTGTTTGGTCCTGTACCAATTCATAGTTTAGGAGGTAAAGTCTATACGTTGGTCATTATTGATGACTACTCTCATTTTACTTGGGTGTTCTTTTTGAAACACAAGTCAGACACCTTTGAGGCTCTCACTAATTTTTTTTAGCAAATTCAGAACGAATTAAATAGCTCAATTGTCAAAATTAGAAATTATCACTGAACCAAATTTGAGTTTGGGGCCCTGAGATAATTCTATGGAAGTCAAGGGATCTTTCATGTGTTTTTCTCTCTGCGTACTCCATAACAAAATGGAGTTACCGAGAGAAGGAATAGAACCCTAATTGAATCACGTACAATAATGTTAAATGACGCTTCACTACCAGAGTACTTCTGGGCCGAAGCGGTCAACACAGCTTGCCACGTGCAAAAAAGAGCATTAATCAACAAAATCCATCGTAAGTCCCCCGACGAACTGTTGAAGGGCAGAAAACTGACTATGTTCTACTTTAGGATTTTTGGCAACAAATGCTTTGTACTTAAGAATGGGAATTATTATCGTACGAAGTTTAGTGAAAAATGTTTTGAAGGTATTTTCGTAGGTTATAGTAGCCATAGTAAGGCTTACATTATTTTTAACATGAAAATACTGGTTGTAGAAGAGTCTATAAATATTGTATTTGATGAGACAAGTATGATCCATTACAGCTTGTCTAGTGTTATTAGTGTAGATGAAGGTGCCATGAAAAAGGAACTAATCTTGGAAGAAGCGGTCAAGGAAGATGCTCCAAGCTCAGTCAAATTCATCAATCCAAGTATGGTGGAAGAAGAACTCCTAGATGAAGAACTCCATCAACCTATATAAGATGCAACAGTTATGGAAGAACCTTCTGGTGGGATTGGAAAGAATATAGTATTCAGACACCTAAGAGATCACCCAGTTGATCTGATCATTGGAGAGCCAAGCAAAGACATAAGAACCAGAAGAGTTACAAGTAACAAAGTATTACATCTTAGCTTCCTTTCTCAAGTTAGGCCAAAGAAATTTGAAGAAGCAAACAAGGATGCTTCTTGGATTATGGCTATGCAAGAGGAGCTCAATTAGTTTGAAAGGTGCATGGTTTGGGAGTGGGTGACATGGACTAAAGGACAGAACATAATAAGAACAAAATAGATATTCAGAAATAAGCTAGACAAGAATGGAGTAATTATAAAGAATAAAGCTATGCTTGTAGCTCAAGGTTACAGACAAGACGAACAGATTGACTTCAATCAAACCTTTGATCCAATGGCCATACTCAAAGCAATCGGGTTGTTCATTCCGTATACTACTCACAAAGGCTTCAAAGTCTATCAAATGGATGTGAAGTCAGCATTCCTCAACGGTAATCTAAAAGATTAAGTATACTTAGCACAACCCTCAGGTTTTTTCGACACAACTTTCCCTGATTATGTATATTTTCTTAATAAAGCTCTATATGGTTTAAAACAAGCACCCCAAGCTTGGTATGAGATGTTGCCTAGCTTTCTTCTTGAGAACAATTTCACTAGAGGAAAGATAGATAAGTCATTATTTCTTAGGGAAGTTAAAGGCAAGATTTTGCTAGTGCAAATCAATGTCGAAAAAAATATCTTCGGATCTACCGATAACCACCTTTGCAAGAAGTTTTCTAAACTTATGCAAGGGAAGTTTGAAATGAGCAGTATGGGAGAGCTGAAGTATTTCTTAGGATTTCAAGTGAAATAATCTGAAGATGGAATCTTCTTCTCTCAAGCGAAGTTCACCAAAGAGTTACTTAAGAAATTCGGAATGGAGAACGCAACCCGATGAGGACTCCAATGGGCTCAACTATGTCTCTGGACAAGGATGAGAAAGGGAAACCTGTCGATGAAATAAGTACATAAACATAATTGGGTCCCTGCTCTATCTTATAGCTAGTAGACTTGACATAATGTTTTCAACATGTGTGTGCGCTAGATTTCAGGAGAACTCTTTAGCATATCATTATGCCGCTGCAAAGAGAATCTTGATATAACTTAAGAGTACACCAAATATTGGCTTATGGTGCCCAAGAAGTAATGACGTCGAGTTAATTTGGTTTTCACTCGATGATTTTGCAGGTAGCAGGGATGACAGGAAAAGCACTTCCGAGACTTGCAAATTCCTTGGAAGAAAGCTTATTTCACAGAGAAGCAAGAAGAACAATTGTGTGGCAATATCCACTACTGAGTCAGAGTATATCTCTATTGGCAGCTATTGTGCACAACTTCTCTTGATCAGGAATCAAAATGAAGATTATAAATTGAAATTTAAGGAGATTCCAATGTTTTGCGACTCCTCTAGTGCGATTGCAATTGCCAATAATCCTATCTCTCACAGCCGAACAAAGCACATTGAGATCAGATATCATTTCATTCGGGAGAATGTGGAGAATGAGGACATTAATCTCAGTTATGTCCCAACGGATAAACAAGTCATAGACATATTCACGAAGCCACTAGATGAGGCCAAGTTCTCATTCTTCAAAATGGAACTGGGCATGCTCAATAAGGAATCAGGAAAATGGCTAAGGAGTCATAATTCTCAAAGTTAAGTACATCTTAAAGAAGTCAAAATTTCTAAGCTAAATTCGCTGCATATACCAAAAGAATCTCGACGAATTCATCGATTATGGCTAAAGAATTTCGACGACATTCAACGAATCGAACTCTTCACCCGGTTTATTTTGACGAATTATCGGGAATACTCAAGTTAATTTGACATGTGTTTCTTAGGGCATTTTTTTATTTCTTTTTTGGATCCGAAGAGTCACTTCCGGCAAGGTACGTGCCTCTTTCTCATTAGAATGTTATATATATACATACCGGGCAAACAGTACATCACCTTGTCGATTTCATTCCGGCTTTCTAACGAAGAACCTTCAGCACAGTTCATCTTTCGCGGACGGGCGATACCGATATTTCGAATTCTCCTCATCTCCGCTGAACTCCATGGCTCCACTAGGTACAAGAAAATTCTTGTTGGGGGGAACTAGTTCAACAGGGTTTGTTATCGCCTTCGACGAGTTCCACAATGTCCCCTTGATGTTAGAAGTCGTCGGTCTATCCTTCATTCTTGAGCACCCGTACAAGGTATTGGACAAGGAGGTATTGGAATTATTTCACAACGCCAAGATCCGTCCTAAAGCCACTCTCATCAAAAGCAAAGTCAAAAAGGTTTCAATTAAAGTAAAGGCTTTCCTCCTCACTAGATATCTGCGACTTCTAGATTGTGATGAGGCTGACCAATTAGAAGAACATGACTTCACAAGGGCTCTTTTTTTCTATGGACTTCCAAGAGGAACAACAACCTTTATGTGGAAAGGAATGAATGATGAATGAAAACTTTTCTTAGACAAAATTGGAAAAGTCCTCTATGTAAAGTTGGATCCCATGACTACCTTTCCTCAGATATGTTCAAGATTCTTGTCACCATCATCTACCAGAAAAGAATGTATTGGGGAGTAGTTGTTTTTGGAAGAATAAATGACAGTCTGTACACACCAAACCTCGGAAGAATACTTAGTCTGTATTTGAATCAGTTGGACAAATATACTTTTGACATGACAAAGGGTGTCCCAATTCATCACTTGAAGAAAATTGATTCCTCAATCTTCTCTAGATGGGAATGGAGGATCCCAAGGCAAGGTGGACTCAGATAATTGCCTGTGGACAAAGAGGTTGTAGTTCTTGATGATAGGATTCCTACACCTACCCCCCACCCCCATGAAATTTCCGAGAACTCGAGTGCAGGAGTTGAGGGGGAGTCTGTTGCGACTCAAGTGGGTATGGAGATTCAAGTACCCTTGATTGTTCCCTCGTCTACAGAGATAGTTGTACCAGATATAGTTACAGAGATAGTTGATTTAAACACAGTGATTGCTGAGAATGGTCGTGCTGCTGCTGTAGAGGTTATGCCTAATGAGGCTGATGATGAGGTAGTTGCTGATGATTTTGATACTGCTGCTGATGATAATGTTTTAGTTGCTGATAATGTAAATGAGGAAGAAATTGTGTTGACCTCTGATGAGATTGTTTCCTCTGAGAACATGATCGTAAGTCTCCCTTAGATTCTACTGGTAATGTCTGAGCGGGAGCAGATTCAACCTATAATCTCAATTCAAACAGAGTTAGAGAGGTTTGTGTGCAATCTTCAGAAAAGAATTGCAATGATTCCTAGTGGACCTCCAGTGGAGGAAGAAGAAATTGTTGAAATATCTGGTGAGGAAGGAGAAGCCGAGATGCTTCCTCTTGACCTAGTAGATCCTGATCCCGGCCGACGGAAGTGAGATCGTATTTCTCCAGTTGCAGAATTGTCTAGTGACTTTGACGACAATACAAATCTACCCTCACCTCAAAGTATTCCGAATAATGATCTTCCTAGTACAAGTTCAGAAAATTCTTTAGTAAAGTTTATAGAAGCTATAAGGCAAGCCAACAAGTTCAATTTGATTTATCTCTGAAGAAAGTGCTGAAGAAAGTTAAAGAGACTGAACCAGATATGAACAACGGCCATGCCAAAGTCAAGGTGTATTTTGAAAAGCTGGAATCGACTTTGGATAGATGGTTTGTGTGTAACATCCCTCAGACTTGTAGACCCATAGGATGGATTTGTCATGACTGGGTCATGATAAAACCCTGGGATGCACTAAAGGGTTTGGGGGAAACATGTGAATTAGGGTGTGAAACACCTTGGGCTGCAAATAGTAAGTCTCAATTACCAAATATTTAGAAATCATAGAACCGGTAGAATTCGTCGAACGGAGGAATTCTTCGAGCTCAGTAAATATTCGTCAAACAGAGTAAGTGCTGAACAGGGTTCAGAGTTCGTCAAATAAAATTTGACGAACAGAGCAGGTTGCTAAACTAGGTTAGCATTCATCGAATGGAGCTCAACGAATGGAGTAAGTGCTAAACTGGTTTCATAGCTCGTCGAACGGAGTTGTACAAACAGAGCAGGTTGCTAAACTAGGTTCAACGTTCGTCGAACGGAGCTTGACTAATGGAGTAAGTGCTGAACTGGGTTTAGAGTTTGTTGAATGGAGTTTGACGAACAGAGCAGGTTGCTAAACTAGGTTCAGCATTCGTCGAACAGAGCTCGACGAACGGAATAAGTGCTGAACTGGGTTAAGAGTTTGTCGAATAGAGTTTGACGAACAGAGCAAGTCACTGAATAAGGATCAGCCTTCATCGAACGGGGCATATTAGTCGAACAGTGATCGATGAATAGAGTATATTTGTCGAGTGAAGTTCGACGAATAGAACAAAATTTGTCGGACTAAGCTTCTGGAATTGGTGATTTGGAGGAGAGAGAAAAGCTTGAGATTAATAGCCATCAAGGCCATAGAGGCTCTATAACTCCCATTTATATGGGGCTTTTATTCCTCTGATGGAGAGGAGGAGTTTCTGGAGGTTGCCGACCATTAATTTGGTTCAGCCCCTTAATTTGGTTGAAATAGAAGGGGTGGAGTTAATGGACATTAATGGAGTTTAATGACATTTGGGAGTTACAAGCCTCCTCTCCCAAATTCCCTCTTTAAGGATCTTCATTAGGGCAAGGGAAATCATTTCCCCCGATTCCTTTTCATTTCCATTGAGGTTGGTGTAGAGGTTGCATAGGAGCAAAAGTTTGGTGGCAAGAAATGGTGAGGAGGCAAAGCGCACATCTTCAGGCCGCAAATCAGGTCCTCCTCTACTCCTTTTTCATGAGTTTGATCTTTGGAATCTTAAAGATAAGAATCGGACAAAGTTGTGTCAATTCCAAGCTTCAAATTCCATGAATTTTTGGATTTTGGCTTCCTCTCGCATTCGCTGGAAACCGCCCGTCCGGCGACCGTGCCGCTGCCCAGCGATAGCCCCCACCACAACAGAGGTGGTGACTGTGGTGGCCAGACAGGGAGGTGGCCGGGTGGCCGGCAAATGGTCTTGGAATAAGCTCGAGGTCGGGCTGATCTCAGTCGTTGGCTTGAGGAAGAAGAAAACTAGGAGCCACTCGATTTGCTTTAAGATCTGTGCTAGATCTAGTATATTAAGTTTTGATTTAGGGTTTTTCTTTCACAGTTATTGGGCTGTTTTAAATTAATTATTAAAAATATGTAGGGTCCCCTATAGATAAAGTGGTTTACATAAAATTTGTAGCCCTATGAGTCTAATTTACTTTAAAATTAGTTAGAAAAAATTTGGTGTTCAGGAAAGACCACAACATTCATTTTGGTGTGGTCTATACCTAGGCTAGGTCAGAGATTGTTTTGCGTTCCCCCATCTATCCAGCCATCTAAATGACTTAAAATTTTTGATGGGGGTCACTAATGCCTATACCTAAAACATATCCAAAAATGGGAATTTTTGGAAAACATTTTCCTAATGTTTTTAATAAATTTAATAATCTATGTATGAATTATTTAAGGGGTCTAATGACCTCTAAGCCCACCAAAATTTTGGTGTCTGAATCTTAGGGTCTTAGCATGACCATGATAAAAATCTTAGCCCAATTGGGGATTAGGTTTTGGTGATACCAAATTTTTTCCCCTTAAGGGTAATTTAGGGGAAATAGTGTTTGGGCCATAGAGGGGCCAATTCTCACTCAAAGGGGTTGGGACTTGGGACAAAGCTCCATGGTTAGTTTAAACACCATCATATGGAGTTTAGGGTTGATTAGGGTGGATTTGCCCTAGAACCGTAGTTCAAAACCTAAGGTTGAACATTGGAGGTTTGTGAAGGATATGGGGTTATTTGTCCTTGCATGGGATTTGTGTTTATTCCATGTGATCTTAGGGTGGTGAAATGCCCTAGGAAAGAATTTGGTGACACTTAAACTTAAGAACACAACTTAAAACAATTAGGGATAGTTTAGGCCTATTCCTTTTATGAAAATATAGGAGGGTCATATGATCTTGGATCTTCATGGGATTTTGGTAGAAGTAACTTTATAGTGTTATTGACCTCAGAGATTTAGTATAGGATGTTTAGGAAATAGTAGCTCATACTTCTAGGTATAATCTCCACCTTGCCCTTTTTGATGATTTTGATGTAACCATGGTTAGATTAACCTAGAATGATATGAAACTCTGGCAAGATTAATTAATTATCATTTAGAGGCACTAGTAAAATTTCTGGATCATTTGTGAATTTCCTCTCAGTACTTCATGTGTTAATTGAACTAGTCCACCATAATTTTATAAATAGATAAGAAATATTATACATTGTTGGAAAATTTTGTTAGTTGGCCAGAGAACGTTTTAGGGCATAATGAAGTCTAGACAATTTATCACATGCCATTTGGATGAGTTTATAAGAATGTTACTTCACAAAGTGCACTTTAATAGAATTATTAGAAGTATTTTTATACATGGCTCACTAATCTTGGAATTTCATGAAACTTAGTGAATAGTGTTTTATGATAATTATAAGGCTCTGGTAAATTTTATATTATTTTTGTACTATAATTTATGGTACTCCCTTCATTAACTCTTATTATTTAGATTATCTTGAATTAATTATTAAGGGGCAAATACTTTTATGAAAGATTGTGAAACTTAGTATTCTCTATTATTTTGGCATCATATAATGATTATGATATTTGGGTGGCCATAACTTAAGGAAATCTAGTACTTCTTGTTCAAAATTACCCATGACCTAACTTTTGGGAAAAATCTAATAAATGTTAAATTAATTAGGAAAATTACAAGTTTATGGATTTAGGCTAAATGTGTCATGACAGACCCACAATAATTATCTTAGGGTATTTGGATGAAAATTTGGATTACCTCCTATCATGTACATTATATAGCTTAGGTTGGTCTACATATAGTAAAATTGCAGAAATTGTGATAACATGAGGGATGGTCATAGGAAGTGGGGAGTAATGTATGCTGATTTGGTAAGATGAAAAAGTGAGCTTCATTAAGATTCATGATGAGGGGAATGTTGGGTTGGCTAGTGTTAGGTGGTGCTCGGGATCGATGAAAGGTCGTATTTCCTGTAGAGAGAAAGAGAGTAAAAATACATTAGGGTTAGATCCTGTATAATATTAAAAGGGATCGAAAATTGGGTAATAACCAATAATAGTAAGTTCCTTTAGAAAGGTAACGATGGGCTTCAGCTACCATCATAGTTCCTAGTGTCCTGTGAGAGCCCTTCACTAGGAATACCTTGGCCAGTCCTGGGCAAACAAAAACCGTAAGAATAATCAATGTTTAAGAGTAACTAGCATAACTAGGATTTCACTTACACTCACACTGCCTAGTGTTGTGGGAGTTAGGTTGGGTCTTGCGAGCGGTAGGCTCAGTGGTTTTAGTGATGTGCAGGTTAGCCCAGCGAGACGATGGCTTGACAGATATTTGTGACGGATGGGTTAGTCTGGGGAGCTTTGGCTCGGTAGATAATTGTGATGGACAGGATAGTCCGAGGAGATTTGGCTCGGTGGAAAAGTATATTAAGGTTACATGTGAATAAGATATAAGGTTATGGGTCTTCGGTATTGGAGAGTCACCACACTAATGCCAATACGTTGACTCAGCAAGTGTGGTTTAAAACTTGGCTAAATAAAGTCTGGTGCATAGCCGGAAAGAGTATGTAGGAGCTTCACTTAGTGAACCAGCATTGGCGCATACGGTAGGTCTGACTGGTAGTGTTGATACCGATTTAGAGGTGGGTGAGGCCCAACCCACCGCTTCTATTTGCCACTACGGAGGTATCCTGGGATTAGGCTCCAGAAAGGTGGAATTAAAGGTCAATGTGCACAGAGTCGAGTGTGTGTGTTGCACTTGCATGATTCACATCATAGCATACTTGCATGTCATAGAATCATCATTGTATATAACCCCTGACACCTATTGTATAAAATGGTATGGGACACTTTATATAATTGGCCTTGCAAAACGACCTCTTGGTCTATAGGTTTGTATGGGCATTCCTATAGGTCATGGTTACTTACTTAGTTTACCTTCTCATACTATACTTACTCACTTGTTCTTGTATATACTTATACTACTTACCTTCTACTGCTTACATATATTTGCTCTATTTATGAACTTATGATAGACTTGTTCCGCCGCCACCTGCTTTCCTTTGTTACTCTCCACCTTCATCACCTTCCCTTTCCTTCTCCCCGCTCGGTGCCTAGGAGCCATAGGGGAGGGGTGGGGGATGATAGGAATTAGTCTTTTATACTAATGGTCATCGACCAAATCATTTTATGGGAGCATGGAGCCGAACATGGAGATGCAGCCCCAGAGGTCGGTGCGCTTGGAGATGGGACAGTCTAGCACGAGAGTTCAGCCAACAGGGACAGTGAGTCCCGATCATTAGTAGATATTATATATTTGCTTCCACGATTGTGTGATTTGTAGTGTGGATTTTTATATATCGGGCAGGAGAGCTCTTTAGTACTTTGCTTTATCATTTTTGTGGACTCTCCCTTTGTGGAAAATTATTTTTATATATGTTATTCTAGTGGACTAGTATTGAGTTTCATTTTACTCATGTACTCTTATATTTATTCTACTCTTCTACGATCGGTATGACCGACAGGATCGATGTTTTGTAGTGATGACCTTCCCAGGTGTGTTGGTGTCACCGCAAAGCGGTGGTTCTGGGCATAAGACCCCGGTTGTTTAAAAAGAAAAAAATGGGGTCTTATAAACTGGTATCAGAGGAAACCTTGATCGAAATAGTAAAAGTCAACTAACCTTGGGTCAACCCCGCTCGAGTTTAGTTTGGGGACAAACTAAGCAGCGGATGCTGTGGTGTGCCCATATGGGAGATCACTTGTAATTGTCTACTTTTTTAACTAGGTTTAACTCAAACTTCTTACAATTGGCCTTAATTATGCATCCCCCGGCACATCCTACACCGCAGGGGCGGAGCTCAGCAAACTCTGAATGTTGCACCACCTCTCCTGGCTCCTACTCCATTTCTACAATCGGAGATGGGGCAGACTCTGACGGCCATTCTGGAGGTCTTCAGGGCCCAGCAGGCTCCGGCTCCGCAGCCGAACCTGGGGGCCAATTTGTTGAGCATCTTCCGAGGACTCTCTCCCCCATCTTATTTTGGGACGGAGTCGGCTGTACGAATGGAAGAGTGGCTTGATATCATGTTCGAGATGCTTACCGGGATACGGTGCCCATGGGCGGAGAGGGTGCCTATGGAGTCTCATGCCAAGAGGTGGTGGAAGACACTTCTGGATATGATATTTGTCGATCGAGAGGTTGCTGATGTCACTTGGGTGGAGTTCACGACCGCACTGTTGGAGCACTTCATCCCACAGTCGGCAAGAGATAAGCTAGAAGACAGGTTCCTGTAGCTGAGGCAGGGTAACAGGACGGTGGTGGAGTACCACCGAGAGTTCAATCACTTAGCTAGTTTGCGGACTCCTATTAGTTGAACGAAGCAGGGTATACCAATAGGTTCTATAAGGGCCTTCGAGAGGACCTTAGAGAGGCTCTTTTGTTTGTATCCGACGGGCCTATACCTCAGATTCTGGAGATGTTAAAGAGGATAGAGGCTGATTGGCACACGACTCAAGGCCGGAAGAGGCCAACTGAGGATCAGGGTCAGGGAGGCAGGAATGATCAATGGAGGGGCCGCTTTGCAAATGAGAGAAGGTCAGTGGACTTACCCCGACAAGAGGTGAGATAGGAGCCGAGGGTGCTGGTGGTATTGGCCCTTAAACCTCTTCAAATGCAGGAGATGTAGAGGCTCGGGGGTGTGGCAGTTCCACCGCCCGAGTTCTACAACTGTCATCAGGTAGTGCACATTCAAAGAAACTGCCCCATGAGATGGGCACCTCTACCGGAACCACAAGCTACCCCGCTCGCTAAGTAGTTTGCAGGCCGAGGCCATGGAAGAAGACGTGGATTCCAGGGCAGAGATCGGAGGTAAGAGATGGAGCAGGTGTATGCTCTAGACTTGGCTCCACCTCAGGACCCGGGCAGGGTAATTGCAGGTATGCTAGTAATTTCATATTGTAATTTACCTTTGAAATTTTAGAAAAAACAAATAACAGCAGCATACTAGAAAAAAGAAACCATAGGCCCAGTTACCTAACCCTACTCAAATAAACCGGAATAGTCATGGTGTGCGGCAAACCTACCCACACCTTGGTGTATATGGGGGCGTCACACAATTTCATCTTCGTGGAGTTCGTAAAGGGACTTGAGGGAGTCAGACATTATTAGGGAGTCGCCAGGAGGGTGTGTCTCCCCAAAAGTACGGAGGTCTTAGCTACTGTTAAGTGCTTCCTAAGGGGTGACTATTGATGGACTTACACTCGAGGCCCCTGCCACAGTCTTGAGGATGCAAGACTTCGACCTAGTTCTGGAATGACATGGCTTACTTAGAACCATGACCAGATAGATTGCTCGGCAAAGAAGGTTGTACTGAGTTATGACGACACCTTCACGACCTTTGAAGGTATTACTCTAGTCTCTCATAGGATGTTATCTTCTATTCAGGCCGTCAAGGCCCACATGTAGGGCGATGAGGTATATCAGGTATTCTTCGAGATGGTTGAGGTCAATACGGTGGTTGCAAATATATTGGTGGTGCGGGACTTTGCAGATGTGTTCCCAGAGAAGCTACCAGGATTGTCGTCGAATCGAGAGAAGGATTTCAAGATTCTGTTGGTGTCTGGAGCTAAGTCTATGTCTAGGGCTCCCAATCGGATGGCTCCAAAGTCGCTAATGGAGTTCAGGAGTCAGATAAAGGAGCTGGTTGAGGCTAGATATATTAGGACAAGTTCCTCGCCTTGGGGAGCTCCGGTCTTGTTTTGAAAAAGAAGGATGGGACCCTCAGGTTGTGCATCGATTATAGTACACTAAACCGATTGACAGTCCGGAACACATATCCACTGCCAAGGATCGATGAGTTATTTGATCAACTAGAGGGAGCATATTGGTTCTCGAAGCTGGATCTAAAGTCGGGATACTATCAATTACGGATTCAGGAAGAAGACATCCCAAAGACGGCGTTTAGTAGTAGATATGGCTTGTACTAGTTTATTGTGATGCCCTTTGGGCTCAAGAATATGCCATTGACCTTCATGAGCTTAATGAACCGGGTGTTCGAGCCATACCTCGACAGGTGTGTCATTGTGTTCATAGATGACATCCTTATTTATTCGTGGACGAAGGATGAGCATGCACAACATCTGGCCTTGACTCTGGAGAAGCTCAGGGAGCATCAGTATTATGCTAAGTTCAGCAAATGCCAGTTTTGGCTGACGGAGGTAGCCTTTTTAGGCCACATTATCAGTGGAGAAGGATTTGTGGTGGATCCCGCGAAGATTTAGGTAGTACAAGACTTGCCTTAGTTGAAGACGGCCACAGATGCCCGAATTTTTCTGGGATTGATCAGGTATTACCGGAAGTTTGTGCAGTGATTGTCTCAGATAGCCCTTCCACACACTTCTTTGACGAAGAAGGACACTTTGTTATTTAGATTTCGCAGTGTGAGGCGGCCTTCCAGGAGTTGAAGGGTCGGCTTACGTCGGCCCCTATCCTTGCTCTCCCGTTTGGGAAGGAGGGCTTCTAGGTGTACACTTATGCGTCATTTCAGGGTATGGGCGATGTACTAATGCAGCATGGATATGTGATAGCATATGCCTCCCTCCAGCTGAAGAAGCACGAGCAGAACTACCCTATGCATGACTTGGTGATGGGAGTAGTGGTTTTCTCTTTGAAGATTTGGCGACATTACCTTTATGGGGTGCACTGCGAAATATTTTCGGATCACATGAATCTAAAATATGTCAATATTTAGATGGAGTTGAACATCCGCCAGAGAAGATGGGTGGAGTTTCTATCTGATTATGAGTACATGATACACTATCACCCAGGGAAGGAGAATGTGGTGACATACGTACTGAGCCAGAGGGCTACCACTTTTGGAACAGAGTCCAAGTTGATGTCTATGGAGCTAATACAGATTATGGAGGATATGCAGATTACCTTGGTGTCCTCGGATGATTCAGAGCTTTATAAGGAGTATCTTGCTATAATGAGCACTACTGATGATATTTGAGATTGTATTAGGGCTGAGCAGAGAAGGGATGACAAGCTGGATCAAGTATTTAGGACGTTGGAGGCAGGCACGATTGGGGAGTATACTGAGAGGGATGGGTTGTTGTGCTTTAGATGATGGGTGTACATACTGGCAGTGGGAAGGATTCGAGAGGACAATATGACCAAGGCTCATTATAGTAGGTACTCGGTGCACCCATGCATCACTGAGATGGCGGCAGACGTAAAGAGGATGATGTACTGGCCGTGCATGAAAAGGGATATAACATACTTCGTGACCCTGTGCAAGGCCTGTCAGTTAGTGAAGGCTGAGTTTAAGAGTCCGGCCGGATTGTAGCAGCATCTTCCAGTGCCAGAGTGGAAGTTCGATGATATCGCCATGGATTTCATACATGGTCTTCCTCGATCACATGCAGGGAACGATGTAACGACCCTGGCCCATTTAGACCAGGCTCCGCCGGTCTACCAGTGGCCGGGTTTAGAGCTCATAGGCCCACCAATATTACGGCTTGTCTGGCCCCACGGACCACTGGTAGTAAGCCTAAACATCAAGGCCTACAGGCCCAGTACACCCCAACGCCATCTCCACGCCTGTTTATCAACGCGGTAGGTTGTTTCCACAGGGTCTCGAACCCGCAACCTTGATAAGAGAGTCTTAATACCACTCCTCATCACCAACTGAGCTGCACTTTTTTGTAACGACCCTGGCCTATTTAGACCAGGCACCGCCGGCCTACCAGTGGCCGGGTTTAGAGCTCAGAGGCCCACTAATAGTGTGACTTGTCTCGCTCCACAACCCATTTGTAGTAAGCCTAAACATCAAGGCCTGCAGGCCCAGTACACCCCAACGCCATCTCCACGCTTGTTTATCAGCGCGGTAGGTTGTTGCCACGGGGTCTCGAACCCGCAACCTTGATAAGAGAGTCTTAATACCACTCCTCATCACCAACTGAGCTGCAACTCAGTTGGTGATGAGGAGTGGTATTAATACTCTCTTATCAAGGTTGCGGGTTCGAGACACCGTGGCAATAACCTACCGCGTTGATAAACATGCGCGTAGATGGCTTTGGGGTGTACTGGGCCTGCAGGCCTTGATGTTTAGGCTTACTACAAGTGGGCTGTGGGGAGAGACAAGACGCAATATTGGTGGGCCTTTGAGCTCTAAACCCGGCCACTGGTAGCCCGGCGGCACCTGGTCTAAATGGGCCAGAGTCATTACAAACGACTCGATATGGGTGATCGTCGATCTATTGACAAAGGTGGCCAAAATTCTACCGATTAGGAAGGACACTCCGGTGGGTGACTTGGTGCGGAGGTTTGTGGAGCAGTTTGTCCGGTACCATGGAGTGTCGAGGACGATAGTTTTTGATTGTGATGGACAATTTATGTCTGAGGAATGGAGGTCGGTCCAGGCTTATTTGGGGACCCGGTTGACATTTAGTATCGCCTTACACCCTTAGATAAATAGGCAGACAGAGCAAACCAATCATACACTAAAGGATTTATTACGTCTTTACATACTGGACCGAGAAAATCCATAGGAGAAAGAGCTACCATTGATCAATGGGTGTATATACCGACTGGAGGCAGGATTCAGGAGGACATTATGACCAAGGCTCACTACTTTAGAGGATGGGTGTACATACCGACTGGGGACAGGATTCTAGAGGACATTATGACCAAGGCTCACTGTAGTAGGTACTCGGTGCACCCAGACATCACTAAGATGACGGCCGACTTAAAAAGGATGATGTACTGGTCGGGCATGAAAAGGGATATCACATACTTCGTGACCCATTGCAAGGCCTATCATTTAGTGAAGGCCGAGTGTAAGAGTCTGGCCGGATTATTACAGCCACTTCCGGTGCTGGAGTGGAAGTTCGACAATATCGCCATGGATTTCATACATGGTCTTCCTCAGTCACATACGGGGAACGACTTAATATGGGTGTTCATCGATCGATTGACAAAGGTGGCCAGATTTCTACCGATCAGGAAGTACGCTCCGGTGCGTGACTTGGTGCGGAGGTATGTGGAGCAGTTCGTCTGATACCATGGAGTGCCGAGGATGATAGTTTTCGATCGTGATGGACGATTTACCTCTAGGGAATGGAGGTCAGTCCAGTCTTATTTGGGGACCCGGTTGACATTTAGTACCGCCTTCTACCCTCAGACGGATGGGCAGACAGAGCGCACCAATCGGTCACTAGAGGATTTGTTGCATCTTTGTATAGTGGACCGAGGAGAGCCATGGGAGAAAGAGCTACCATTGATAGAATTCTCGTACAACAACAGCCACCAATCCAACATCGGTATGGCCCCTTATGAGGCTTTATATGGACGGAGATGCAGGACTCCTTTGTCTTGGATCCAGGATGAGGATCCGAAGGCACTTGGCTCGAAGTTCATCGAGGATACGGATTCCCAGGTGTAGTTGATTCGAGACAGGATGTTGGAGGCCTAGTGTAGACAGGCCAAGTATTATGATTCTCGACATCATCAGGTATAGTTTAAGGTAGGAGACAAGGTGTTTCTGAAGATACAACTGATGCATGGAGTCTCGCGGGTGCGTGGTCGGAAGAAGCTCAGTCTAAGATACATGGGAACTTACAATATCCTGGAGCAGATCGGTCCCTTGGCATATAGACTGGAGCTGTCTCCCGAGCTAGCGGGTTTGCATAAAATTTTCCACGTCTCCTCCCTCAGTAGAGCTCTAATTCGGCCGGTAAGCAGATTACAACTATAGATGGGCCTATAACTTCTGATCGATCGGTGCACCTAGAGCAGATCTGGATAAACAATACTGTGATGCGCGTCTTGTGGCGTAAGAAGGTTCTATTGGTCAAGGTCTTGTGGAGGAATCATGGATAAGAGGAGCACACATGGGAGCCACATGACTTGATGCATCAAAGATAACTAGAAAGATTCGCGTCAGGTACTCCCTCTAATCTCTCGGAATGTTACATTTTACTTCTGACACTTGAAACCCCGTATGCCTAACCTGAACTTCGAGGACGAAATTTTTATTTTTATGTATTGTGATTTGTAATATCCCTCAGACTTCTAGACCCCTAAGATGGTTTTGTCATGATTGGGTCATGACAAAACCCTGGGAAGCACTAAAGGGTTTGGGGGAAAACATGGGAATTAGGTTGTGAAACAACTTGGGCTGCAAATAGTAAGTAGTAATTGCAAAATATTTTGAAATCATAGAACCAGTAGAATTTGTCGAATGGAGGAATTCGTCGAGCTCAGCAAATATTCATCGAACGGAGTAAGTGCTTAACTGGGTTCAGAGTTCATCGAACAGAGTTCGATGAATTGTGCAGGTTACGAAACTATGTTCAGCATTCGTCGAACGGAGCTCGATGAATAGAGTAAGTGATGAACTGGGTAAAGAACTCGTCGAATGGAGTTCTACGAACCGAGCAGGTTGCTAAACTAGGTTCGGCGT
Source organism: Platanthera zijinensis (assembly GCA_039513925.1). Lineage (NCBI taxonomy): Eukaryota > Viridiplantae > Streptophyta > Magnoliopsida > Asparagales > Orchidaceae > Platanthera > Platanthera zijinensis. Next base: position 143,298,344 of record CM077087.1, on the reverse strand, counting down.
TCGACGAATGGAGCTCGACAAACGGAGTAAGTGCTAAACTTGGTTCAGAGTTATTCGAATGGAGTTTGACGAACAGAGCAGGTTGCTAAACTAGGTTCAACATTCATCGAATAGAGCTCGATGAATAGAGTAAGTGCTGAACCGGGTTCAGAGTTTGTCAAACGTAGTTCGACGAACAGAGCAAGTCGCTAAAGAAGGACCAACTTTTGTCGAACAGTGCATATTCGTCGAACAGAGATCGAATAATAGAGCAGATTTGTCGAGCAGAGTTCGATGAATAGAACAAAATTCGTCGGACTAAGCTTCTGGAATTGTTGATTTGGAGGAGAGAGAAAAGCTTGATATTAATGGCCATCATGACCATGGAGGCTCCATAACTCCCACATTTATGGCGCTTTTATTCCTCTGAGGGAGAGGAGGAGTTTCTGGAGGTGGCCATCCGTTAATTTGGTTCATCTCTTTAATTTGGTTGAAACTGAAGGGGTGGAGTAAATGGCCATTAATAAAGTTTAATGACTTTTGGGAGTTACAAGCCTCCTCTCCTAAATTCCCTCTTTCAGGACCTTCACCAGGGCAAGGGAAATCATTTCCCCCAATTCCTTTTCATTTCCGTTGAGGTTGGTGTAGAGGTTGTAGAGGAGCAAATGTTTGGTGGCTAGAAATGGTGAGGAGGCAAAACGCATGTTTTCAGGCCGCAAATCAGGTCCTCCTCTACTCCTCCTTCTTATGTTAGATCTTAGGAATCATTAGAGATAAGAATCGGGCTCAGTTGAGCCAAATCAAAGCTTCAAATTCCATGAATTTTCGGATTTGGGCTTCCTCTCGGGTTCGCTAGAAACTGCCCCTTCGCCGGCCGTGCCACCGCCCGGCGATAGCCCCCACCTCAACGGAGGTGGTGGCGGTAGTGGTCGGCCAGGGAGGTGTCCGGGTGGCCTTCAATCGGGCATGGAATAAGCTCCAGGTCAGGCTGATCTCAATTGTTGGCTGGAGGAAGAAGAAAACCAGGAGCCACTTGATTTGCTTTAAGATCTGTGCTAGATCTAGTATATTAAGTTTTTATTTATTGTTTTTCTGTCACAATTATTGGGCTATTTTAAATTAATTATAAAAAATACGTAGGGTCCTCTACAGTAAAAGTGGTCTACATGAAAGTGTTAGCCCTATGAGTCTGGTTTACTTTAAAATTGGTTTGGACCAATTTTGAGTTCAGGTCAGACCACAACACTCATTTTGGAGAGGTCCATCCAGCCATCCAAATGACTTAAAATTTTGTATGGGGGTCACTCTTGCCTATTCCTAAAACATATCGAAAAATGGGAATTTTTGGAAAATATTTTCCTAATGTGTTGTAGAAATTTAATAATCCATGTATAAACTATTTAAGGGGTATAATGACCTCTATACCCACCAAAATTTTGGTGTCTGACTCTTAGGGTCTTGGCATGACCGTGATAAAAATCTGAGCCCAATTGGGTTAGATTTGAATAGGTTTTGGTGAGACAAAAGTTTGGCCCCTTAAGGGTAATTTAGGGCAAAGAGTGTTTGGGGCATAGAGGGGCCAATTCTCACCCAAAGGGGTTGGTACTTGGGCTAGAGCTCCATGGTTAGTTTAAACACCCTCACATAGAGTTTAGGGTGGATTAGGGTTGATTTTCCCTAGAACCCTTGTTTAAACCCTAAGGCTGAACATTGGGGGTTTATGAAGGAGATGGGATGATATGTCCTTGCATGGGCTTGGTGTTTAGTCCATGTGATCTTAGGGTAGTGAAATTCCCTAGGAAGGAATTTGGTGACACTTAGACTTAGCCACACAAGTTAAACCAATTTGGGATATTTTAGGCCTATACCTTTTATGAAAATATAGGAGGGTCATATGATCATGGATCTTCATGGGAATTTTGTAGAAGCAACTTTATAGTGCTATTTACCTCTGAGATTTAGTATAAGATTTTTAGGAAAAAGTAGCTCATACTTGTAGTTATAATCTCCACCTTGGCCTTTTTGATGATTTTGAAGTAACCATGTCTAGATTTACCTAGACTGATATGAAACTCAGGCAAGGTTAATTAAATATCATTTAGAGGCACTAGTAAATTATTTGGATCATTTGGTCATTTCCTCTTAGTACTTCATGTGTTAAGTGAACTAGTACACCATACTTTGATAAATAGATAATAAATATTATATCTTGCTGGAAAATTTTGTTGCTTATCCAGAGAACCTTTTAGGGCATAATGAAGTCTAAAAAATTTATCACATGTCATTTGGATGAGTTTATAAGAATGTTGCTTCACAAAGTGCACTTTAATGTAATTATTTGAAGTATTTTTATACATGGCTCACTAATCTTGGAATTTCATGAAACTTAGTCAATAGTGTTTTATGATCATTAAAAGGCTCTGGTAATTTTTATATAATTTTTGGACTATAATTTATTGCACTCCCTTCATTAACTCTAATTATTTGGATTATCTTGAATTTTTTTTTAGGGGCTAATACTTTTATTAAAGTTTGTGGAACTTGGTATTCTCTGTTATTTTGGCATCATATTGTGATCATGATTTTTGAGTGGCCATAACATAAGGAAATCTAGTACTCCATGTTCAAAATTACCCATAGCCTAACTTTTGGGAAAATCTAATAAATGTTAAATTAATTAGGAAAATTAAAAGTTTTTTGATTTAGGCATTTGGATGAAAATTTTTAGTACCTCCTTTCATGTACATCATATAGCTTAGGTTGGTCTGCATTTAGTAAAACTACAGAAATTGTGATAATATGGGGGATTGTCATAGGAAGTGGGGACTAATGTATGCTGATTTGGTAAGATTTAAAAGTGAGCTTCATTAAGAGTCATGATGAGGGGAATGTTGGGTTGGCTAGTGTTAGGTGGTGCTCGGGATCGACAAAAGGTCGTCTTTCCTATGGAGAGAAAGAGAGTCAAAATACACTAGGGTTAGATCCAATATAATATTAAAAGGGGTCGAGAATTGGGTAATAACCAATAATAGTAAGTTCCTTGCGAAAGGGAACGATGAGCTTCAGCTACCATCATAGTTCCTAGTACCCTGTGAGAGCCTTTCACCGGGAATACCTTAGGTAGTCCTGGGCTAACCTAAACCATAAGAATAATCAATGTTTAAGAGTAACTAGCATAACTAGGATTTCACTTACACTCACACTCCCCGGTGTTGTGGGATTTAGGTCGGGTCTCGCGAGCGGTAGGCTCGGTGGTTTTAGTGATGGGAGGTTAGGTTAGGTTAGCGAGCCGATGGCTCGGTAAATATTTGTGACAGACGGGTTAGTCAGGGGAGCTTTTGCTCAGTAGATAATTGTGATGGACGGGATAGTCCAGGGAGATTTGGCTTGGTAGAAAAGTATATTAAGGTTGCATGTGCATAAGATATAAGGTGGTGGATCTTCGGTATTGGAAAGTCATCACACTAACACCAATATGTTGACTCTGCAAGTGTGGTTTAGCACTTGGACAAATAAAGTCTGGTGCACAGCCGACAAGAGTACGTAGGAGCTTTGCTTAGTGCACCAGCATTGAGGCATACGATAGTTCTGATTAGTAGTGTTGATACTAGTTTAGAGGTGGGCGAGGCCCAACCCAACGCTTCCGTTTGTCACTACAGAGGTATCCTGGGAGGTTAGGCTCAGGAAAGGGGGAACTAAAGCTCTGTGTGCATAGAGTCGAGTGTGTGTGTTGCACTTGCATGATTCACATCATAACATACTTGCATGTCATAGCATCATCATTGCATATAACCCCTGACACCTATTATATAAAATGGTATGGGCCACTTTATACAATAGGCCTTGCAAAACGACCCCTTGGTCTATAGGTTTGTATGGGCATTCCTATAGGTCATGGTTACTTACTTAGTTTACCTTCTCATACTATACTTGCTCACTTGTTCTTATGTATACTTATACTGCTTACCTACTACTGCTTATTAATACTTGCTCTGTTTATGAAGTCATGATAGACTAGTTCCGCGACCACCTTCTTACCTTTGTTACTTTCCACCTTCATTAACTTCCCTTTCCTTCTCCCCGCTCGATGCCTAAGAGCCATGGGGGAGGAGTGGGGGATGATAATACTTAGTATTTTAGACTAACGGTCATTGACCAAATCATTTTAGGGGAGCGTGGTGCCGAACTATGAGATGCACCCCAGAGGTCTGTGCGCTTGGAGAGGGACAATCTAGCATGGGAGTTCAACTAGCTGGGACAGTGAGTCCCGATCATTAGTAGATATTATAGATTTGCTTCCGCGATTGAGTGATTTGTAGTGAGGATTTTGATGTATAAGGTAGGAGACCTCTTTAGTACTTTGCTTTATCATTTATGTGGACTCTCCCTTCGTGGAGAATTATTTATATATATGTGATTCTAGTGGACTAATATTGAGTTTCATTTTACTCGTGTACTCTTATATTTATTCTACTCTTCTGCGATCGGTATGGCCGGTAGGATTGAAGTTTTGTAGTGATGACCTTCCCGGGTGTGATGGTATCACTACAAAGCGACGGTTCTGGGCAAAAGACCCCGTAGTTTGAAAAGAAAAAAAAGGGGTCTTATATTGTGCATGGTGGGAAAGCTATTATTAACACAATATTTCGGAAACTTTGACAATCAAATGGTGTATTACAGTAATGTGATTGCTAAGGAGGTGATTCAAGAAGTCAGAAAGGGGGAAGAAGAACTGAAATCTATGGTAAATGAAATTGAAGCCTCCAAGAAAGAACAGTTTTAAGATGTCAACATCTACAGTTATGATAACTTCAAATGGCTACTTGGAGAACTATTTCCAGGATCTGCTAAGGTAAGGATGCCAGAACCAGTGATACCTAACCCTGTGTATCATTATGTTCATCCTATTTAGGACTACACTCAGTACTGGACAGATTCTCATGATTTCTCTCAGGATCACAATCAATAAGGAACAAAATCTGTTGTTGTTGTTGCTGGACCAGATGTTCCAGTGGTTGAAGATGTACCTCAACTAGATCTTAAGAGAAGAAGGCATGGGTGTTGGGTACATTGGTAATTGGACCAGATTTGGAGAAGCCTCGCTTAAATCAATGACATACATAATCTTGTATTTGATGTCTGTTTAAGTTTATTTATGCAGGCTAAGTAATGCAAGAATTTGTCTAAGTATAAAAGGGTCGAGACACTCGGTCAGTGTCGACGCTTGTGAAGAAGCTGTGTCGAGAATAAGAGCAGTTGTGTCGACACACAGGACTTGTGTCGACACACAGAAGTTCAGTCTACACCAGCTGTGTCGACGCATAGGACTTGTGTCGACATACAGATATCAGACAACACAAGCTTTGTCGACTTAAATTATCTCAGTTGACAACCTTAATGTTGAGTTGAAGATCAACTGTGTCGACACTCAGGACTAGTGTCGACACACTATTATTAGTAGTGCTGATAGTAAGCTGAAGCTGATATGTCAACACCAAGGACTTGGGTTGACAACCGTTTTGAAGAAAAGCTGTGTCAACACTAAGGAAGTTGTGTCGACACATTCTACATTATCTGTGTCAAGACTATGAAGAAAAGCTGTGTCGACAGAGACTGAAGTCTGTCGACTACATCAAGGAAATGTGTCGACATCCAGATAGCTGTGTCGACACATTCATAATCTATGTCGACACATTTTAAAATCAGTGTCAACATATTTTGAAGGATCTGTCTCGACGTTGTATGCTGTTTTGAAGACCAAGTTGCAGATTTCCAGATCTAAGAAGTGATAGCTGGCATAACTGTCAAAGTTGTCAGATGTTAGAACTGTCAGATGCCAGTCAGCTACCGATTCAGCTGGTAACCTCTATTGTGTTTTTATATAGAACAGTGCTATCAAAGAAGATAACATATTGAAAATATATAACACAATAATATAGAGACGAAGAGAAATCTTGGGAGATCAGTAAGGATTACAGAATCATTTCTGTAATAAGAAGAAGGAGAAGAACGAAGCTGATTCAAGATCACCTCCATCTGCTCAAGAGAGATTCAACCTAGTTCTTTATTTTCAAGAAGCTTTGAAGAAGCTAAGTAAGGTTGAATAAGATCCAAAGAGGCAAGGATTAGAAGAAGACCAATCTCTCAAAATTTGGTCAAGAACACTTTACCGCATACTCCCTCTCTCTGGGTAAATAAATTCTTAAAACATTATAATTACAACTGTAGGATCTATATTGATCTGAGCCTAGGAAAATCTATCTTTCTGAGTGGTAAGCCTGTAATTATATGAGCTGAGGTAGGGCAAGTTGCCTGAGGTACGAGTTGGAAAACTCTGAGGTAGGGTTCTTGAGAAGAATCTGTGTTGTAGGATCTGGAAGGATCTTAGCTGTAGGACTTGAAGAAGTCTGAGTTGTAGGAACCTGAAAGGGTTCTGAGTGGTAAGATCTGTGGATCTGAGAAAAGTGGAAGTTGGGCTGAATCTAGTTCATTGCTAGATAGGCGAAGGGGGAAAGTGGATGTACCCAAATATTGGGGAACCAATATAAATTTGTGTGTCTCTGTGCTATGTTTGCTTACTCTGAATGTTTTTGATGCTTGTATGGTTGGATAAATAGATTTGCTATTTAGAAATCCTAAAACTGCTTATTATAAAGAATTGAACTTATTCACCCCCCTCTAAGTTATTAGTTGTTCATTATTGAATTCTTTCAATGGGGAAGTCCCTTCTGCTGTCAAGTCTGATTCTAACAGAGAACTATATGAAGTGTGGAGTCCGGTCTCAAAAAGCATCATCTTGGACACCTTCACCTTAGTTAATTTAGGAAATGAGGATATGTGGAAACACACTAGCAGGGAGGAATGACAGAAGCACGTGGTATCAAATGCTAAAAGGAGATTACACTTCAGGAAGTACAGAAGTAATGAACAAGATGTTCCTCCTGCTCCGCCAAAGTACTTCCCGAAGCCGAAGGCATATTTTGATATGTAGTACCAAAAGAGCCGGGCAAACCAGTTTAAAGTTCTTATTTTTCTTAATATTTGTGAATAATGTTTGCCCCGATTGAACTTATATATATATATATATAAATGTTTTGACTACGATTGTTCTTATTTCTCAATTTTCATGGTATTTCCTTTATTTATTATCTTGTGCACAATTCACCTTAGTTTATAGGGTTCCGACTTCTTTAAATAGGGGGAGATTGTTGGGTATTGTACCACAATAACCATGATTTGCAGAACTGTCCCTTGAACAAAGATGAATTGAGATTGTATTTGATTGCAAATTTTTATTTATGTGCTTATAGGACTATATTGCTAAGTACAACCCAATGTCAGGTTACAGCGGGTCATGAAACACATGACTATACAATATATTCCCTTATTGGGAAGGCCAATGTGTTGACCTACACATAATCTCTATATTGGAGTTTACTTCTATTTCAAGTGCCTTAGAAAAATTAAGGAAGGATGTGTTGTTGTATTCAGACAGGAAAAAAATTTCTCTAAGGAAATTACATCGAGTATCGTAGAGTAGACTCGTCGAATTCATTGAGGTTATCTGTTAATACTCGTCGAAATCATCGGGTATACCTACTGATGCTCGTCAAATTCGTAGGAATTAACTCTGCAAATCTTTCCTGCTTCCTTGAGAATATGCCAAGTAAAATTCATCGTATATCATCGTGCTTACTCCTCGAATTCGTTGAAGTTATCTTTTGATACTCGTCGAATTCATAAGGTATGGTGGTCGATATTCGTTAAATTCACCGAGTCTCTCTAGGAGTGCACTGAGCTCTCAAATAGTTCTGTTTGGATTCGTTTAAGTCCTTTTCATCGTATTTCAGAGTAGTTCGATGAGTAAACCTTTATTTACTAGACAATACTCGACGAAAATTACTTAGGGTTTATTTTTAATTTAACTTTTGGCTCATCCAGTCCGCCATATAAAGTAACTCGCAAATTTCTCAGCATGGAAGCAATTTCTAGCCGTTGGAGAAGAGGAGTTTCTATAAATACCTAGGGTAATTCTCTTTCAACCCTAATCGTGCACATACATTTTCAAATCAAGAAATTTTAAAAACCACTCGTCGGCATATGCGATACGTTCTTCACGATTCTCTTGGCCGATGACATGACACACGATTCATTTCTTCAATAAGAAGTGTCGACTAGATATCTAATCTCTGAAAGTCCAAGTACTCCTTGGATCTAGTTGATTCCATTTGTTCAGATCAAGATCTCAAGGGTTTCATGTACTTTTCCTCAAGGTTTTCAAGTTCTACTTTTCAGAGGAAAGGAAGACTGAAGATTTCATATATGAAAAAGATTACTCTTAATCTATTGTTGTATAACTCTTTTTATACCATTGTAGGAGGTCTTGCCTCCGAGTTGTAGATCCTTGTTTATAGGATCAAGTTTGTAGGAGAGTTTGTTCTCCGAGTGGTAGGAGAGTTGTCTCCGAGTTTGTACGAGTTGAGGCTCCGAGTTGTAAGATTGTTTTCAATATGAGATTAAGGTGAAGTAACCGAATCTAGCCCTTCGTGGTAGATAGGCGAGGCGGGGCAGTGGACGTACCCAACTCGGGGAACCAATATAAATTCTCTGTGTTTTTGTGTGCTTGCTTTGTGCTTTTTTTTATTCCTCTAGAAGACGCATAACTAACGAATTCACCCCCTCTAGGTGATTTAGGTTTACAACTACGCACTTTCACTACTAATCCACTACATGGATAGGTTCCGAAAGTATTGATCAATTTGGATCTCTCTATCCTGAGGGTTTAGAAATATACTTATCAGGGTTCAATAATCCCTGTCTTAGAGATGACACATGGAAAACATCATGCAAATTGCCAAACTATGATGGAAACTCTAATCTGCAAACAACAACCTAAGATGTTCTATAATTGAGTAGGGGCCGATTAATCTTGGACATAGCTTCCGTTGCCCTTTGACCATGGAAAATTTATGCAATTGAATTATTTTTAGAAAAATTATATCCACAAGAGCAAATTCAAATAGTTGATGCTTAGCATCAAAGTATTTTGCTTTAAGGTATTGTGCTTTAAGTATCCTTTCTCAGATCATTCATATAGTTGTGGATGCATTATCCATATATTAGACTCCCAAAACATTTGGGTCTTCATCCTGAACCCAAGAAAGTGGTGTTCAACACTACCTGCCGCAAAGTGCGTCATAAGGAGGCATCCTAATGGTGGCCTGATGAATGTTATTATATGAGAATTATATTAAAGGTAACAGTCTTTCCCAATGTTAATTAAAATCATAAATGCATAGATGGAAAAGGTCTTCCATAATACAATTAGTCCTCTTAGTCTTCCCATCGGTTTAAGGATGAAAAGTGACACTGAACATCAATTTGGTACCCAAATAGGCCCACAATTTTGTCCAGCTATGCAAAATAAAAAAAACCATCACAGCCAAAAACTATTGACTTAACACACCAGGGTAGCAAACTACTTACTCCACAAATAGTCAAACGAGAACATCTACCAGATCACTCTGCTTAAAAGGTATGAAACATGCCACCTTAGTAAAGCAATCAACAATAACCCATAGAGTGTTATTTTCAACCTGATATCGAGGCAAACCATGCACGAAATCCATGGAAATATTTTCAAATTTCCACTGGGGTATAGGAAGAGATTGAAGCATTCTACTCAAACTCTTGCATTTACCTTTCACCATCTGATAAGCTTGGTAGTGCATCACAAACCTAGTGATGTCCATCTTCATGATAGGCCAGAAGAGTGCTCACTTGATCAACATACATCTCAACTATTCATGGATGTATAGAAAACTTCGAACAATAGGCATCCCTAAGTAACTCTTCTCGGATGTTCCCAACACTAGGATGTAGAGTTGATGTCAAAAATAAAGTAATCCAACGACCAAACAGTAGTCTCCCAAAGAATATTCACTAACTATTGGAACTATAATTACAGTAATCTGATGTTCACTCTACGTCACTCTGATTAGGTCTCTGACATTACAATGAACCTCTGTCCAAAAAAAGTATTGCTTATAAGATGGAGTATTCCCTATATGGATAGGAATAATTTCCAAATCCAATAAGCTCCTAAAACTATTAGAGGTTGGATGTCTATAAATCAAAGCATCAACAACAATATTTTCTTTTGTAAGATGATAATGAAGGTCAAAATCATAATCATAGAGGAAATCGATCCATCTTATTTACCTCAAGTTTAGAGCATTCTGTGTGTATTACTTTAAACTCTTGTGATCAGAAAAGATCTAACACCTTATACCATTCAAATAATATCTCCATATTTTAAGTGTAAATACGACTGCCCCCAGTTCCAAGTAATGAATAATGTTGTTTTTCTCATTCTTATAAAGTTGTCTGTAAGGATAAGCTATAACGCGGCCATACTATATAAGTACAACACCCATCCCGAGTAGCGATGCGTTAGTATAAATACGAGATCCCTCATTTCCTGAAGGTAGAGTAAGAAAAAGTGACGACATTAATCAATCCTTTAAAGTGGTGAAAGCCTCTTCATAGTACGATGACCAAATAAAAGGAGCATCCTTCTTGGTCAAAGAAGTAAGTGGCTGAGCTATTGTAACACCCCAGAACTCAAAATATGTTTGTACACATTTTTGAGTAGCAGGCTGGTAGACACGGCCTGGGACACGGGCGTGTCCCAGGGCATGTCGGGGGTACACGGCTTGGGACACGGGCGTGTCCCAGGGCGTGTTCGATTTAAATCTCAAAGTTGGCCTATTCGGGTCAGAGCCGTACACGGCCGTGAACACGGCCATGAACACGGGCGTGTCAGGCTGGACACGGGCGTGTCGGTTGCCGTGTTCCGACCCGTGTACTGGTTTTGGAAGTCGATGGGTGCCGTGTAGCAGGGGACACGGGCGTGTCTCAAGACTGACACGGGCGTGTCAGGTTCGACACGGGCGTGTCGAGCCCCGTGTTGTTCAGTCGGTTCCAAACCGCGTGTGCCGCTTAAGGGTACACGGCCTGTGACACGGGCGTGTCACAGGCCGTGTCAGGCAAAATTTGGGTTTCTTGGGCAGATCTCGGCCGTTCGTTTCCTTCTATTTGGATCGTGTGGTCCATAGCATTTCCAGCCTCTTTAAGGCCGTGGATTGAGTTGAAAGCTCATTCCACTTAGCCTTTCTTCTTAAGAAAGAGAGGAGAGCTTGGAGGAGGAGGAGGAGGAGGCCGGTGGAGCTTCGTCGAGCCGAATAGAGAGCCGAGTGCAGCGTTGCGGAGGCAAGGCCGCTGCGGTGGTTTCCATCCGGCTAGTTTTCTATGGCGCCGAAGCGATCGTCAAGGGTAACGATCTTTCTTCCTTGGGCAGGTGAAGCCCTTTGTTTTGCATGTGCATGGGATCCTCCATCAAGAGATGGAAACGCGTAAGTGATTCCAGCAGTTGAGTCTGCATCTAGAGCCGGAAGCCTGTAGTACGGCATAGGCATGCTGTGTGAAGCCCATCCAGACGTATGTCGGGATTGGTGATGTTGATATTGCGATCCGGAGAAGACTCCGTGTATGCATCGTTTAGCCTGCGGAGATGGTGAGGACGATGTGTTTGGTATATAGGATGCTTTGTATAGCTCCTTTGGTTGTATGCTTGTAAGAGCTGGTTGATGGAGTGCGGACACCTCTGAGTGGGTGGGTGCGTGAGGTCTTCAACAAGGGTTTGGAGGCTTATGCCCATTCTACCAAGTGGCGATGAACACCTCTGAGTGGGTGGGTGCGTGAGGTCTTCAACAGGGGTTTGGAGGCTTATGCCCATTTCACCAAGTGGCAATGTTAAGATCGGGTGAGCGGTCGATTGGTAGCAAAGCAGCAGGGCGAATTCCCTAGGCTTGTTACACTACGGGGGTAGGTCGACTGATAGTGCTCACGGGTTTTGGTGTGGTGCGTACCTCTGAGTGAGACGGGTGCGTGAGGTCTTCAACAAGGGTTTGGAGGCTTATGCCCTCCTACCAAGTACAAACCATAAAAGGTGCCCTGAGTGCACGGAGCGCCTGGCATTGAGGCCGGCGTTTGTGATGTTGGGTGTATGTGCTTTATATGTTGAAATTGTTATACATGCAGGGAAGGAACCACTGCCCCGGGTAAGGGGTGGGGTCGTTATAATTGGTCAGCTGAATGCTGACCGTTGCTTTGTTTATCACCCATGGGGTGGACGTCCTTATGCAGGTGTTGCGGGCTGATGGATTGAGCGGGCAAAAGCCCATGCTGCTGGTAGGCCCTTGAAGGCCGTGCGAAGTGTTGGATTTCATGTGTGGCCGGCCTGCGTGCCGATGTATGAAATTATATGTGTTGTTAAGAGTAACTTGTAAGGCCTTAAGGCCGTGTGCGGTGTGGTTTTGTAAACATTCCTGGTTATCTATATAAATGTGGGATTTATATATTAGTGGACATTCAATGGTATGAGTTCTTGCACTTAATAAGCTTCCGCTAGAATGCTCTGAGTTAGGACTCGTTTGGTTTGGTATTATCCTGTGACCTCACCGTCTGTTTGTGGCATATAGTGTGGGGCCCCGGCCGGACCTTCTACTATACGTCATTTAACGGATGGGGTCGTTACATTTTGGTATCAGCGCTTTTGTCGGTCTTCCCTTCCGAATTCGTGGTCGAATTCTTTTGTGGGGTGGCGAGCACGTGTTCGTGCGACCTGCTGTAATGCTAATGAACTCAAGAATGTCCACTAGGAATGTGTGTGTGTGTGTCTATTCGGTGAGTTTGCCATAGTACCATGGAAAGTAATGCTATCTTGTTCACCTATAGGTGACGAGGAGTGGAGCTGGGCAGTCGGAGCCCCAACGTTCGGATGAGAGTGCGGCACCACCTGAGGTGCCTACACCTCCCCCTTCTGCGGAAACGGTGCGCTTAGTTGCGGAGATGATCTTTGCTATGCTTCAGGCACAACCTTTTGGACAAGCGAGGCCCGCTGTGGCGCCAGTGCACGTTGGTGCGAGGCAAGAGCATGTTGAGGTTGGTGCGAGGCAAGAGCATGTTGAGGTTCCGGTTGCTGTGCAAGCAGCGGACGAGCAACTTAAGCACTTTATGGAATTTAATCCGCCTACGTTTGTCGGGGCAACGTCTCCAACAGAGGCCGAGGATTGGCTCTCTAGAGTGAAAAGAATCCTGGCTGCGCTCAGGATTAGTGAGGAGCAGAAAGTCCCGTTAGCCACTTTCCTCCTGGAAGGAGAGGCGAGGCTTTGGTGGGATGAGATCGAGTTGCACCAGTTGGGCGGGAGAGATCTGGGCGACATATCGATGGACGAATTCTCGAGATTGTTTTGGGCGAAATATTTGCCAATGGCGCAGAGAATTGCAATGGAAAATGAATTTCAACGTCTGGTATAGGGTGATAAGACCGTGGACGATTACCTGCATGAGTTTACCAAGCTCGGTCGTTATGCGGGGTCGACATTTGCGGACCAGGCGCGGAAGACAAATAGGTTCTATGAAGGGCTGCGTGATGAGCTGAGGTTGGCTCTCCCAAGTTCAGTGAACCAAGGATTCCAAGCATTGGTGCATACCGCTAGTGCGCTAGAGAAGGATTTGAAGCGGGTGCGGGAGAAGAAGATCGTAGCGGTGGAAAAGTCCGACTTCAAGGTTCCGCCATCAGAGCAGTCTGATTTCAGGAAACGTGATAAGAAGCGGTTCAGGCCTGCTGAACAAACTTCTTCAGATGTTGCGTCAGGAGCAACGTTTGGGCAAGAACGGGTTGAGCCGCGGACATGTTTCATTTGTGGGAGGCCAGGACATATCGCGCGATTTTGCTGGAATGGTGCGTCCAAAGGTGAAAGAAAGACAGGTGCGTCTTATGACGAGAAGGGTAAAGCTGTGGCAGAGTCGTCTGCATCGCGGGCGCAACCGCGAATATACACTCTTGAGATGCAGGAGCCGCAAAGCTCAAATCAAGCAGAACATCAAACCCGTGCTTTGGACTTAATGGAGGCCGCTAAACGGATTCTGCGAGATGCGGAGAAGCCGAAATAAAGTGGAGTGTGCACTTTATTATGTTGTCTATTGTATGTATGTATGTTTTTCTGTTTGGGTCAAACAGTGTGGTGGTACGATTCCATGGGGCGAGCCAAGCTGTGGCCTCTGAGCTCTAAACCTGGATCGTTTTGGGTTGTATCGCAACAGCGTGGTTGTGTTGATACTTGTGCGTTGCGCTAAATTTCGGGACGAAATTTCTATAAGGAGAGGAGGGTTGTAACACCCCAGAACTCAAAATATGTTTGTACACATTTTTGAGTAGCAGGCTGGTAGACACGGCCTGGGACACGGGCGTGTCCCAGGGCGTGTCGGGGGTACACGGCTTGGGACACGGGCGTGTCCCAGGGCGTGTTCGATTTAAATCTCAAAGTTGGCCTATTCGGGTCAGAGCCGTACACGGCCGTGAACACGGCCATGAACACGGGCGTGTCAGGCTGGACACGGGCGTGTCGGTTGCCGTGTTCCGACCCGTGTACTGGTTTTGGAAGTCGATGGGTGCCGTGTAGCAGGGGACACGGGCGTGTCTCAAGACTGACACGGGCGTGTCAGGTTCGACACGGGCGTGTCGAGCCCCGTGTTGTTCAGTCGGTTCCAAACCGCGTGTGCCGCTTAAGGGTACACGGCCTGTGACACGGGCGTGTCACAGGCCGTGTCAGGCAAAATTTGGGTTTCTTGGGCAGATCTCGGCCGTTCGTTTCCTTCTATTTGGATCGTGTGGTCCATAGCATTTCCAGCCTCTTTAAGGCCGTGGATTGAGTTGAAAGCTCATTCCACTTAGCCTTTCTTCTTAAGAAAGAGAGGAGAGCTTGGAGGAGGAGGAGGAGGAGGCCGGTGGAGCTTCGTCGAGCCGAATAGAGAGCCGAGTGCAGCGTTGCGGAGGCAAGGCCGCTGCGGTGGTTTCCATCCGGCTAGTTTTCTATGGCGCTGAAGCGATCGTCAAGGGTAACGATCTTTCTTCCTTGGGCAGGTGAAGCCCTTTGTTTTGCATGTGCATGGGATCCTCCATCAAGAGATGGAAACGCGTAAGTGATTCCAGCAGTTGAGTCTGCATCTAGAGCCGGAAGCCTGTAGTACGGCATAGGCATGCTGTGTGAAGCCCATCCAGACGTATGTCGGGATTGGTGATGTTGATATTGCGATCCGGAGAAGACTCCGTGTATGCATCGTTTAGCCTGTGGAGATGGTGAGGACGATGTGTTTGGTATATAGGATGCTTTGTATAGCTCCTTTGGTTGTATGCTTGTAAGAGCTGGTTGATGGAGTGCGGACACCTCTGAGTGGGTGGGTGCGTGAGGTCTTCAACAAGGGTTTGGAGGCTTATGCCCATTCTACCAAGTGGCGATGAACACCTCTGAGTGGGTGGGTGCGTGAGGTCTTCAACAGGGGTTTGGAGGCTTATGCCCATTTCACCAAGTGGCAATGTTAAGATCGGGTGAGCGGTCGATTGGTAGCAAAGCAGCAGGGCGAATTCCCTAGGCTTGTTACACTACGGGGGTAGGTCGACTGATAGTGCTCACGGGTTTTGGTGTGGTGCGTACCTCTGAGTGAGACGGGTGCGTGAGGTCTTCAACAAGGGTTTGGAGGCTTATGCCCGCCTACCAAGTACAAACCATAAAAGGTGCCCTGAGTGCACGGAGCGCCTGGCATTGAGGCCGGCGTTTGTGATGTTGGGTGTATGTGCTTTATATGTTGAAATTGTTATACATGCAGGGAAGGAACCACTGCCCCGGGTAAGGGGTGGGGTCGTTATAATTGGTCAGCTGAATGCTGACCGTTGCTTTGTTTATCACCCATGGGGTGGACGTCCTTATGCAGGTGTTGCGGGCTGATGGATTGAGCGGGCAAAAGCCCATGCTGCTGGTAGGCCCTTGAAGGCCGTGCGAAGTGTTGGATTTCATGTGTGGCCGGCCTGCGTGCCGATGTATGAAATTATATGTGTTGTTAAGAGTAACTTGTAAGGCCTTAAGGCCGTGTGCGGTGTGGTTTTGTAAACATTCCTGGTTATCTATATAAATGTGGGATTTATATATTAGTGGACATTCAATGGTATGAGTTCTTGCACTTAATAAGCTTCCGCTAGAATGCTCTGAGTTAGGACTCGTTTGGTTTGGTATTATCCTGTGACCTCACCGTCTGTTTGTGGCATATAGTGTGGGGCCCCGGCCGGACCTTCTACTATACGTCATTTAACGGATGGGGTCGTTACAGCTATATTCAAAAAACCCTCCATGAATCTTCGATAGTATCTGGCTAATACATGTAAACTATTGACGTTGCTAGCCATCTTAAACATAGGCCAATCCTTAACAGCCTGAATCTTGGTTGTGTAAACAAATAATCCATCTCTAATAATTATGTGGCCCAAGAATTAAACTTCATTCAACTATAATTCTCACTCTTTTAAACCTAGCATAATGTGTATGCTCCTACAGTTTCCACAATACCATTCGCAGATGTTCAGTATGGGCATCCTCGTCACTTGATTACACAAGTATATCATCAATGAATATAATCACAAAAATATCAAATAACGCTTCAAATACCCCATTCATGAGGCTCATGAATACAGAAGTCATGAGGTTGAAAAGCATCATAGTAAACTTGTACAGACCATAATGGGTGTTGAAAGCTATTTTTGAGATATCTGACTCTCTAATTCCCAATTGATAATAACCTGATCTCAAGTCTGACTTAGAAAATTCAAGAGCTCCTCATAGTTGAACAAACAACTCGTCAATCTTGGGGAGAGGATAAGTCTTCTAGACCGTTAGTCAATTCAAATCCATATAATTGATGCACAACCTTAAGCTTCCACTCTTCTTTTTGACCAAGAGCAATGGGGTTCCCTATGGAGATGAACTAGGGCGAACAAACCTTGGGTCAACCAGGTCCTGCAATTACACTTGTAATTCTTCTAATTCCATTGGTGCCATACTGTATAGGGTTTTAGATACTGGTCTAGCCCCAAGAACCAATTATATAGAAAACTCTACTGCACACTACGATGACATACAAGGTAACTTCTAAGGGAATATATCATGGAATTCATTTACCACTGCTTTAATGCCAAAATCTAACTTGCTCTCAAAAAAATTAAATCAGACTGCAAATATCACATCACCGATATTTGTTGCCCTATTAACCTGAAGTGAAGTCATTAATATACAAAAGAAGAGATCTATACCTTTCAACACAAGTGTATTACCGAATGGTGCACTCAAAGAGACTTCCTTTATTTTGAAGTTGATCTGGGCATTATGTTAAGAAAGCTAATCCATATCCAAGATGACATCCAAATATGGGATATCTAGAATAGTTGCGATGAAAATGAATATCTCGCCATCCAAAGTCATCTCTAAGGAACATATTGTCATTGAATGCACTAGTGATCAATTAGACAAGCAGAACATACAAGATAGACCTTCAAAGAATCGGATTCCATTCAAGTTCTTGATTAACTCTCTAGATACAAAATAAGGTGTGGCTCCTATGTCGAATAATGTTTTTGTTATCTTATTGTTAATAGATATGTAACATGTACTTTCTAAAGTTAGTATTGTTTACACGACTAATCACCAAATTATATCAAACAATCAAAAGAATGGAGAACTTAGGATGTTTAAAATTCATCAAGTTTATATACCAATCACAACATCTTGGGGCCTATGCCCCTGAGTGAGATCTAAAGTATACTCTTTCTGAGGTTCCTTCTTCTTACCCTAGCTACCATTGCCACAAATTTAACATTTCACTTGGGGTGCTAAGGCATTGCCCTGATGTACCATACTTTAAGGGCACTAGGAACTTAAATGTCCCAGTTGGTGGCAATGACAATAATTTCCTCAGAAAGGTACACTTCCCTGAGGATGCTGAGTCTTCTTGGAAGGTACTATAACTGAAAACTTCTTCTCTTACTTCTCTTGAGATCGACCATGACCTCCAGACTTCAGATCTCCTCTTAATCTACTATGGTCATGTGGAAATTTCTTCTTCTTAACAAGCTTCTGGTCTTTTACAGACTTTGTAGAGGTCTCTCCTGCTCTCTTCTTCCTACTCTGAACTTCCATCTGATCCTCCTTCAAGGCCTTGGCTAGTTCCACTATGTTCATGAAACTCATAGGAGAGGCCAAAATGAGTGGCTGACTTAAGGAGTATCACAATCCATGATAGAAGTGCTTTGCAACATCATGATTAGTAAGAGAATAGTTTCCTGCAAAGCAAGCCAGGTGACATAATTCTCACTGATACTCCATCACTGAGAGGTTCCCTTGACAGAAGTAAAGAAAGTTCTCTTATAAATTCTCTTTATCAAAGAACACCTCCGTGTATTCTTCCCAACCAATGTCTGGAAGAAAAAGTGCTCGAAAAGTAGGCATAGACACTGATCTCCACCACAACCTTGCATTATACTCAAGTGGTATTACTACCAAAGGAATAACCATATATGTTGTGTAACATCTCCGCCCGTCACATGAAATATAATAGAGGGTCCGGCTGGGGCCCCACGTAATATTCTGCAGACATTCGATGATGTTACTTATTAATATCAAAAACCAGTACCTGCATCCTAACTCAGAGCATTCTACCAGAAGCTTTAGGGGTTATTATTGTACTCATCATACAAGGATGTCCACTACATATAAACAAACACATTTATATATCACACGGATGTATACAGAAATACACAAAAGAGTCTGTACTTAAGGCCTTATAGTTAAACTTCGCAGGTGTTGATTACATACATCGGCACGTAGGCTAGCCACACATGAAAACATTAAAACTTTTCCACTCGGATTTCGAGGACCAGCATAGCAGCAAGGGCTTCATCCCTCTATTTCCCACTCGGTATAACACCTGCACAACATTGACCACCAAAACATGGCAAACAAAGCAACAGTCAGCTTTTGCTGACCAATTTTATAATGACCCCACCCCTTACTCGAGGCGGTGATTTTCCATCCCTACAAGCAATGCCATATCAACAAATATATCACGAAAAAGTGCACGACCACAAATTTCAATATATCACAAACGTCGGCCGCACGAACCGATGCTTCGTGCACTCAAGGCACATTTTCGGCGTACCGGAAAACCAGGGTCCCACAATCGTTTAGAGGTTCCAGACCCAACGGTAAATATTAAGCATTCATTCTCTACGGCCCACGACCGAAGACTTTAGTTTTGATGGCGTATAGCCCAAGACTCACATTATGTGATCCTAACAAATGCCCAAAACAATTGCACTCAAGTTAGACAACCATAATGTGGAGACAGTTCATCCCTTGCCCGTTGATCAAATTGTCAATTCAATGTCTAGACTGGCGCGGGTCGGCTTCCCCTTATCCATTCGACTCAATGGACTTTAAAAGCTCGCTGCTCACAATATCCACACTATCCTCCAAGGAATGGATTCACAATCAAAAAGGGAGTTAGTTCCAGCGTTCGACACGATCGTTTGGTGGGGAAAATAAAAGCTCTCTTTCTGCATCCAAACTAAACACAAACCCTGCAGCAACCTGCAGTGCTAGAAAACTTGTCTTTCACACCACAAATAGCTCTCTGGGAGATATTACAGTCGGTAACACCCACTATCGCCCGACGAAATTAACAGTTTCTCCAAAACTTTGATTTAACGTGGGTATTTTCCTGGAGCTCCACTCCAGTGCTTCCTATTACTCCAATTCGCAGGCACAACCCACAGACTCTGTAAAATACTCGTTTATATGCAGAGTCTTCTCCGGTTTGTAAAAGAAAGCATCACCAATCAAGACCAACCCGTCCAGATGGGCTTCACACAACATGCTTATTCCGGACTTTACATTTCCGGATCTAATGCAATATTAAATGGGCGTCATACCAATCGACCCAAAGGAATCACCCTTTTCCACCTTTTTGGTGAGGTTTGCAGGTATGCGTATTGAGGACTTCACTTGTCAAGGAGAAAATTATTACCCTTGTAGTTCATTTTGGAGCTATGGTTAGCGTTCTATCAGGTTGGAAATAAGCGCATTGCTTTCCTCTTCACGGATCTAGTATCAGATCTTGATTTCAGCCATAAGATCTTCTTCTCCAAGCTATTCAGGCTTCAGCCAAGCCCTTAGCTCCAACACAAATTGAGACTTCTTCTTTAGCTTTCCTTTCTCAAGGAGAGGACGAAATGAAGAGAGAGAGAGTAAGAAGGAAATAATGATCTCTTCAATCCACACCCCTCTTCTTTAGTGACCTTGGGTTTAACCCCAGCCACATAATTAATCCACCAAAATGAAGCAAAGACCAAGATTTGGGTTGACTGGTCAACTTTGGCGTTATCGCCTGGCGACATCGGCTATCGCTACCCGGCGACATCGACTTAATCGCTTCACCGCTTTGACCCAGGTCAACCACCACTTATCGACCGCTCTTTGGCCAAACCGACACATATCTCACGCCATGTAGCACTATCGCCTGACAACATCTACTGCTGCCACTCAGAAATATCATTCAACGATAAGTCGAGTGCGTCAAGTGCATCGAGTGCGTCGAGTATATTGAGTGCGTCTAGTATGTCGCGTGTCGACTTAAAATTTTATCGCTATCGCCACCAGGCGATACCCACTATTGCCCGGCAAAAGTGACAAAAGCTCTACTATTAATTTTGGGGTGGTACAACCCTCCCCTCCTTACAGAAATTTCATTCCAAAAATTATACAGAGCTATAAGAAAGACAACAAAAAATATGTCACAATAACTTTTTATTCATAAAAAAATTATTACAACAACGTTACATAAATAACTCGGGATATTCAATACACATGGTTTTGCTCACGCTCCGTGTCAGCTCCTGACAGATATAGATGTCCCACCAGACCTTGAACATCCCGATTGTCTTATTCCACAGCTGCTTAACTGCCTTATCCTTGATCCGAATGGGCCTAACTTTCATCGTTAGCCCAGATTCGACTGGTACTCGATCATTCACAATCACTTGAGCTGGCTCATTCATAGTTTTTCGAAACACTGATATGTGGAACACATCATGTAAGCCACCCAGTTCTGCCGAAAGAGCTAGCCGATAGAAAACTTCTCCAATTCGCTCTACTACTTCAAACGGGCCAAGATATCTTGGACTTAGATTTTTCAAGCGCCAAATCCTTGATACACCTTTGAAAGGCTTGATCTTTAAGTATACCCAATCGCCTACAACAAATACCACATTTAGGTGTTTTGCATTCTAGTATTTCGCCTGCCTATCTTGGGCTGTTAATAGCCGCTCTCGAATAATACGTATGGTTGAATTTACATCTTCGACCTCTTTACGTTTATAGAGCTTTGACTAACCCATTTCCGCCGTAGCTAATGGTGTACGGTACTTTCTACCGTATAAAGCTTCAAAGGGCGCAATTTGAATACTAGATTGATAGCTATTATTGTAGGTGAATTCAATCATATAGAGGTGATCTTTCCACCTTTCCCCGAAATCTAGGGCGTACATACAGAGCATATCCTACATTTTTTTGTAGGTCCTCTCAGTCTGGCCATCCATTTACGGATGAAAGGCCTTACAGAACTTTAGTTTAGTCCCCAATAACTTATGGACTAGCCTTCAATCATTTGAAGTAAAGCGCCTATCTCGATCACTTACGTGCTAAGTGGCATGTCGTGCAATCGTACGATATTATACACATACAGCTTAACAAGTTTCTCAACTAAATCATCCTTCCTGTTCGGTATAAAGTGTGACACCTTTGTTAGCCGGTCAACGATCACCCACACAACATCATTTCTGCTTTGTGATCTCGGCAGACGATGCACGAAATCCATAGAAATGTCATCGAACTTCCATTCTTGAATAAACAATGTCTTCAGGAAACCTCCAGGTTTCTGGTATTCAGCTTTCACCAAAGCACAAGTTTGACATTTTTCCACATAATGGGCTATTTTTTCTTCAAACGTGGCCACCAGAACATCTTCTTCTTGTCCTTGTACATTTTTGTGCTCCCTGCGTGATTTGAGTACTTTGTAAAATGTTCTTTGTTCATCAATTCCTCATGAAGTTTACCAACAAACAGGATGCACAAACGACCATCTTTTTGCAAAAGGAAGTCATCCAAGGAAAATTGGGCATTTGACCCTTCCGCTACATAGTGCTTTAGACTCTCATCGAGTTATGTTGCTCGCCAAACCCTGTCCGCAAGGTCATATTGTACCTCCGTCCAGTTCAGGCACGTATTTGTAGTGGAAATCTTGTCAACACAAGAAATATCTAAAGCATCCAGCTCCTGGATCAGACGCTCATCATGATCTGCAACCAATTTGCCCTTGCCGGAGTCGTACAACTCGAGGCATCTGCGAACACGTTTCCCTTCCCGGGAGTACAGTGTATTTGGAAGGTGTAGTACCCAAGGAACTCAATCCACCTTTGCTCTCTCATATTGAGATCCTTCTGATCAAAAAGATACTTCAGGCCTTTATGGTCCTTGAAAATATCAACTTTTAAGCCATATAAGTAATGACGCCATAGTTTAAGTGCAAAAATCACTGACGCCAACTCCAAGTCGTAGACGGGATAGTTCAGCTCATGCACTTTCAACTGGGGTGAGCCATAAGGCATCACTTTACTGAACTAAAGAATAACACAACCTAGGCCGCTCCCTAATGCATCACTATAAATTTCATAGCCATCTGAACCAGATGGCGACGTCAAGATTGGCGTCATAGTCAAATGACTTTTTAACTCCTCAAAAGCTTGCACGGACTCCGGTGTCCAAATGAACTTCTGATCTTTCCTCGTCAGTGTGGTGAAAGGAAAATCTATCCGCGAAAAGTTCTCTAAGAAGTTCCTGTAGTAGCCCGCCATTTCAAGGAAACTCCTGACTTTGGCTATAGAAGACAACATTGGCCACTCTTATATCGCAAATATCTTCGCAGGATACACCGCAATGCCCTCTCCACTAACCATATGGCCTTGAAAGGAAACTGACGATAGCTAGAAATCGTACTTCGAGAACTTGGCATAGAGCTTGTTTCTCCTCAGGGTATGCAACACCAGCCGTAAATGGTTCGCATGGTCTTCTTCAGACTGAGAGTACACTAAAATGTCGTCAATAAAGATGATTACAAATAAGTCCAAGAACTCTCGTAACATTCGGTGCATTAGATACATGAACACTGATGGTGCTTTAGATAGCCCAAACGACATTACCGTGAACTCATAATGACTGTAGCGTGTTCCAAATGCCATCTTTGGAATGTCACATTCCTGAATCCTCAACAGGTAATAGCCAGATTTTAGATCTAGCTTAGAGTATATCGTTGAACCAATTGGCTGATCAAATAAGTCATCAATCTGTGGTATTGGATACTTGTTCTTCTCTGTCAGCTTATTTAGATCTCTATAATCAATGCATAGATGCAGGCTACCATCCTTATTTTTCACAAAGAGGACCGACGCACTCCAAGGTGATATACTTGGGCGTATATATATCCTTGATCTATCAACTCTTACAATTGAACCTTCAATTCCGCCATCTCCTTTGGCGCAACACGGTACAGCGAGCGGGCCACAGGTTTCGCACCTGGCACTAACTCGATAACGAAGTCTATTTCCCGTTGGGGAGGTAACCCTAGAAGATCCTTCGGAAACACTTCTACGTACTCCGATAAAATTCGAACATCACTAAAACTGGTCTTTGGCTTAACAACCTCTAAGAGCGTGAAGAACAACTCCGCGCCCTTCCGAACAGCCTTGGCTACTTGTAGAGCAGACATCAATATCTTGCTCGATCCTCGCATACCAGCAAATTTAGTCACTAGATCGGTATTCTGCCCCAGTGTGACTTCCTTTAAGTTGAAATCAATATAGGCACGCTGCTTCGAAAGCCAATCCATACCACATCGAACTCAGATATCAGCAACAAAGATGCTTCCAACCAAAAATCTTGACTTCCTATCTGTAACTCCACAAAGCAAGAACTATCCGCACGCATCAAGCATCCGTTAGGTAGAACACCTTTACACTATCTGTCGTTGAACGAGTAGGTACTCTAATCCGCAAGACGAAGGCCTCAGATAGGATTGAATGCAAAGCATCTGTATCGAACTGTAATCTTGCCGGAAAGTACCGTATAAGGACAAAGCCTAGAACACTCATGTTGCACTCATGCAAATCACAAGATATACAGTATCTAAATAATCAATCTATACTATTCATACCTGTGATGACATCGGCCTATTTGATGGCCTCTTGTTGTCCAATGTTTTACACCCTCGGTTAGGCTGGAGCATACTGGGATGTAGTGGACTCCACCACTGTTTTCCCCTTTTCACCATAGGACGCTCCTGCCTTCTTGTCAACCTTTGGCGGACCAACCGAACATTCACGGGCTAGATGATCCACCTTTACACATGTGTAACATGCACGAGGGTCTTGCCTTGTAGTTGATCCAGACACAACTATAGAAGGAACCATTCAAGAAAACTTGGACCTCTTACTCCATCTCTTGCGGTAGCCCGACTTTTCAGGACGCGGCGCTTTGAACTCGAACTTTGTCACCGCTAAGTCCCTCTTTCTCCGTACCCTCTTCATATCTTTTTCAAAATCACGGGCCATATCTACCAACGCTTGAAACCCTAGGTTCACCGAACTCGAGAGCAGAAATCTCAGCTCATCCCGCAGTCCTTCGTAGAACCTATTGGTTTTTTGCTCTTCTTTCGCGAAGGTAGACCCCGCATAGTGTCCCAATCTTGTAAACTCATGTATGTAGGTATCAATGAAACTTTATCCCTGAGTTAGACTTTGGAACTCATTTTCCATGGCGATGCGCTGCGCTGACGGCAAATGCTTCCCCAAGAACAGTCTCGAAAACTCCCCTATCGAGACCTCCGTTAGTTATCTCCTTGCTAAGTGTTGTAGCACCATTTCGTCCCACCAAAGCAGAGCCTCTCCTTCCAATAGGAAAGTGGCAAAGGTGACCTTCTATTCCTCCTCAGTTCGTATCACAGTCAATATCCTCTTGACTTGCTCAAGCTAGTCCTCTACCTGCGTTGGGGATCCTGCACCCGTGAATATAGGAGGACTAAAACTCATAAACTACTTCAGTTGTCGTTCCATTGCTCGTAAATCTACCACAGCCGCCATAGGTTCTATCCTCACACCAACCTATTCTAGCACCATTGCATCATGTGCCGGACCAGTAGGCTGTTCATTTATCATTGCAAACAATGCCTCAACAACTAAATGCATTATCTCCATAGAAGGAGGATGTGTGGGCACCTCAACTAGTGTAGCACTTTCAACAGAACGTTGGGGCTCAGACTCCCCCGCACCAGTTTGAGTCACCTATAAGTGTAAAATACACAATATAGCGACTTTGCAAAAGCAACCATCATGAATAGGAACACACAGGTTCCTCAAACATGTGTATTTTCATTCCTAAGTGGACACTCTTGAGTTCATTTATGTTATAACGGTCGCACATACACGTGCCCTCCACCCCTCATAAGAATTTGACCACGAATTCGTAAGAGGAAGACCAAGACAATCCGATACCAAATTGTAACATCTCCGTCCGTCACATGAAATATAACAGGGGGTCCATCCGGGGCCCCATGCCATATTCCGCAGACAGTCGACGACATTACTTATTAATATGAAAAACTAGTACACACATCTTAACTCAGGGCATTCTAGCGAAAGCTTTAAGGGTTATTATTGAACTCATCACACATGAATGTCCACTATATATAAACAACCACATTTATATATCACAAGAATGTATACAGAAAAACACAAAAGAGTTTGGCCTTAAGGCCTTACAGTTAAATTTCACAAGTGTGAATTACATACATCGGCACACAGGCCGGTAACACATGAAAATAGGAAAACTTTTCAACTTGGCCTTCGAGTACCAGCATAGCAGCAAGGGCTTCAGCCCACTATTTCCCGCTCGATCCATCACCTACACAACATAACCCACCAAAATGTGGCAAACAGAGCAACGATCAGCTTTTGCTAAACAATTTTATAACGACCCCACCCATTACTCAGGGTGGTGATTCTCCTTCACTGCAAGCTATGTAATATCAATAGATATATAGCAAGAAAGTGCACAACCACACATTTCAATATATCACAAATGTCGGTCGCACAGCCTGACGCTCCATGCACTCAGAGCACATTATCGGTGTAACGGAAAACTAGGGTCCCACCACCGTTTAAAGGTTCCAGTCCCAACGGTAAATATTGAGCATTCATGCTCCACGACCCACGGCCGGAGAATTTAGTATTGATGGCATATATCCCAAGACTCTCATTTTTTGATCCTAATGAACGCCTAAAACCCAGGCACTCAAGTTAGAACACCATAACACGGAGATAGTTCAACCCTTTCCCATTGCTCAAATCGCCAATTCAATGTCTAGACTGACGTGGGTCGACTTCCCCGTATCCATTCGGCTCAATGGCCTTTAAGAGATCGCAAATCACAATTGCCACGCTGTCCTACAAGGACTGGCTTCATAATCAAAAAGGGAGTTAGTTCCATCGTTCATCACGATCGCTTAGCGGGGCCAATAGAAGCTCTCTTTTTGCGCCCAAACTCAACCCAAACCCTGAAGCAACCTGCAGTACCAGAAAACTGGTCTTTCACACCACAAATAGCACCCTAGGAGCTTTCGCCGTCGGCAACACCCACTGTTGCCCGGCGACATCAACAGTTTCTCCAAAACTATAATTTTACCTGGGTAATTCCTAGAGCTCCTCTTTAGTACTTCCTGTTACTCAAATTTCCGGATTTAATGCAATATTAAATGGGGATCATACCGATCGACCCAAAGGAATCCACTCTTTTTCCACCTTTTTGGAGAGGGGTTCCATGCAGGTATGCGTATTGAGGACTTCACTTGTCCAGGAGAAAATCGTTACCCTTGTAATTCATTTTGGAGCCATGGCATTAGCGTTCTATCCAGTTAGAAATGAGCACGTTGCTTTCCTCTTCACGGATCAAGTATCGGATCTTGATTTCACCCACATCATCTTCTTATCCAAGCTATTCAAGCTTCTGCCCAGCCCTTAGCTCCCGCACAAACTCAGCCTTCTTCCTTAGCTTTCCTTTCTCAAGGAGAGCATGAAATGAAGAAGGAGAGTAAGAAGGAAATAATGATCTCCTCAATCCACACCCCTCTACTTTTGTGACCTTGGGTGTAACCCCATCCACACGATTAATCCATCAAAATGAAGCAAAGGACAAGATTTGGGGTGACTGGTCAACTTTGGCGTTATAGCCTGGCTACATCGGCTACTTCTACCCGGTGACATCGACCTAACTGCTTTACCGCATTGACCCAGGTCAACCACCTCTTATCGGCCGCTCTTTGGACAAACTGACACATGTCTCACACCACGTAGCATTATCGCCCGGCGATATCCACTATCGCCACTCAGCGATATCATTCGAAGATTCGTCGAGTGCGTCAAGTGCGTCAAGTGCTGACTCAACGCTTTATCGCTATCGCCACTAAGCGATACCCACTATCTCCCGCCGATAGTGACAAAAACTCTAATGTCAACTTGGGGGTGTTATATGTTGGGCACCACATATCTATAAAAAGTTCTCTAACCATGTATAACCATTCTTTCGTATGCACTGCTATCTTCATACCCTTGAAAGATGGAGGAGACAATCTTTTGAAAACACTCATCCAGTCAATCTGAAGCACCAGTAATTCAGCAGTCCTCTAATTTAATGAAGCACAAAAGGTCTTAAGAATAACTGAGAGAGTCTGTCCCATCTTAGTCTGATGGAAAGGAGTGGCAGTAGAAAGTTGAACTACTGGTACAGGTGTGTTGTGGATCTCCTAGTACTGTAATGGGTGTCGAAGCATGATTACCCAGAATGGTAGATTCCAAGATCTATGGAATTAACCGAAAATTAGTAGGTCTCATGCAAAATATTTAGACAAAATACTTTTCATATTTAAGAAAAATATGTTGTAATTATGTGATCATCTTAATAGCCCACCAGCTTCTGCGAAGTTCATCCTTGAACTTGAAGAATCTGGATAAACTTATGCTAGTAACATCCATACTCGGAGAATAGTAGGAGGAAGTTAGAAGTTGCATCAACTTATAGCTAATCCTACTTGTGTTTGATACCAAATGTAAAATGCCTTTCCCAAAACAACTACAGAGCAGATTTTATGCCCAGTGCAACCATCCCGCGATGATACCATATAATATGGCAACCCATCACCTGTGATGCTTACCTTGCTAGCTAAATATCACAAACCACATCAGAGTATAAACACAAGTACAAATATACAATGGAAGTCTAAACAAGTAGTATCAGCATAAGAAAACCAAGTCATCATAAAAACATACACATCTAGTCTCACAATAGAAAGTAGTAAAGTCCATATATAGGGCTATATAAAAAAATACCCTGAACATAAATAAAATTAGTCGATTATGATAATCTACATGTCTCTCACATCCATTGGATCATCAAGAAAATTGGTAGAACTGTCAATAATGGTGGTGGTGCTGGTGTCATCCGACTAGCTATCTTCCTACTTTAGTACGGGTTGAACCTCAGAGGAGGCACCCACTACGGGTCTGCTAATCCATGATCCTATGGTTTTTAATTTTAAAATATTAGTTATCAACAACTAAGTAAGATCCTTCGGTCCCTTGGTGTTCATTAGGGAAAAATGTAAATAGGGACATACAACTTTTTTATCATCAAAAATAGGATTAAGTTATTTATTTAAGTTTACAATTCCAATCATTAATATGATAATGCATAAAGTAACTTACCATGTGAGAGAGCCTATACTAACTCACATAATAAGGGTCCATAGTGAGTACAAACATATGAATCAATGCCTATCATATTACGACACCCATACACCGAATAAGTAAGGGTCCAAGGTGATGTTGGCTTCCTCAAAACAAATTAAGCTATTAAGTGAAGTTAAATAAACAATGAGCTTACAGAAGCTCCATACTGGTAACTATCATTTACACATGATTTATGATATATGCGGACACCAACAACCATAAAAGTAGGCAGCGATCCTACGGGCCTTGTCGTAGTGGAAAGATGATAACAGTGGTATGGTTAACCCAGCTTCTAGGAAAGTAACACACAACTCACCCTAATCCCTAGTGTATGAGAAAAACATGTTCTAAGTTGGAGTAAATGACAAAATAAAATGCACCATACTGCGAATAACTCCTGTTTCAAGAGTGCAGAGCCTACTTAGGAAGAATACCCTAGAAAGTAGCTAAGGATTACCTCAAAACCCACTGCCTCTTAGATTCACCTCTCAAACACCCCATTAGTGCCCACTGTTTATAAGAGATGGAGGGAACCTTTATAGTATAATAACATCTATCAAATTTGTGAAAGTGACTCATGCATGCATATAACTTTAAAGTACATGACAAAGATATGTCTTAATCATGGATATAGATATAACATGAGTACAAGCATAGAAATTACGATATGAATATAGCATCAATACTCTTAAGTAAACTGCACCATAAACATGATATAAGATATATACTTAAGATTGCCAAAGATTTCACAAAACAAACTCAAACATAAGGCATGTTAAGCAATAACAACTTCTTATGCATAAAATAGGAGAGATATTCATGGTTAGCAATACTAGTTTGTTAGCAAATCAAGTGTTTGTAGTACTAACATTTAATTGTGACAAAGTTAAAATAAGTGAAGCGTTAACAACTCTAAAATTTCAGAGATTTCAACACCAAAAACAGTGTGTCCTTCACTTGTGAAATGTGCACAAATAGTCACATCAAATATTTGCTCAATATGACACTTTTAGGTCTTACCTTCAACAAATTGGTATGTGATAAAGGCACAAGTCTTGTGTTATTACATTCATAACATTCAAGGAATATGAGAGTATAATTTTTAAAGCACAAATTGCATCACAAAATACCTTGGTTCAAATGAACTAAGCACTTAATTATTCACTGCTAAAGTTTGGTGTGAAAAATACTAGTCAAATCAAGATTAAGAAAAAAACCAAAGTTTTATGCATCTAAAAGTCAACAAATTTTACACATTGTTCCCTTATAGCATAAAAAGGGGTAACCAAAATTCCAGGTCATTTGGAGTACTCTAAGTGGTAAATTTTCATTTATTTAATTTGTGTCACACATCCAAAGCTTATCAAAAACTATAGGAATATTGGTTCCAAAAATCCCCAAATTTTAACTAGTGATGAAAATTGATATTAAGAGCCTCTGTATAAAGTTTCAGCCCAAAATAATAAATTTTGAGAGAAAATATACTTTATAATTATAGCCCCACTGCTTTTGACCAATAGTAAAATGGACCTTCTTAGATATACAGTGGTCATCATGAGACGTTCCACCCTAATTTGGAAAGCTATCACTATTCTCTAAGAGATTGATTTTATGCACTTTTTTTGAAAATGACCTAAAGTTCCTCAAAATAAATAAATAAATAATAAAACTATGCATTATTTTAATAATCTCACTCACATTAAATTAATTAAATGCGGCTTGGGGTGCAGATATCAATTTGCGTGTTATTCAAACCAAACTGACGGCCAGATGCAGGCATATAGAATTCCTTATATCCAAATTATGGGATTGAGAGGTTATGATCTGCTTTGAGGGAAGGCAATCATTGTTGAGGTTTTGGATGATGTTGATTTCATCTTCCTCAATGGAATCAACGACTACTGCTCAATTGCGACTTGATCTCCTCCACCCCATTCTGGTGTTCAACACTATAACATCCCACTCACTTTTAGACCCCCTTGGGTTAAGGTAAGGACTTGAGTTGTTAGTAAAGGTCATGAGATGACCCTAGGTTAGCTTGAACCCAAGAAATTGTTATAAGCACCCCAAAGGTGCACAAGTAACCTATGCAAATTCACTCCAAATTGGACTCAACAACTCAAATTGATCTCACCAATAGATCCATAACGCTAAGAGAAACTCAAATGACTCAGAAGTCCAATCATAGGGTCACCAAATTGGCAAAATTGTCCAAAGTACCCTTTAGGTCAACTTATGCCAATCCTTCACCATTTGGTCCAATTCCCCCCCCCCCCCCCAAACATGAAATTGACCTCACCCCTGGTCTTAGGACATAATAATGGACTTAATTGACCAAAAATCTGTATCATGGGGTCATCGATATGACCAAAGTCAAATTTAGCCCTAATTTGGTCAAAATCACTCCTATTTGCTAAATTGGCCCAATTAGGGCATCACGATGACCCAACCAACATTCGGTGGTGTTCAGGGACTAAAGATACAGACACGTTAGAGCAGACAACACTTCAGTTGATATTGTCAAAACCTCAATTCAACCATGGTAAACATAAGGCCTAAAGAACAAATTAAGATTCAATGTCAAAAATCAATTAGGCTAAGGCCTTGCCTAAGGCTCACCCAGTAGGCCCATGAGTCAAATTACAGCAAGAACACCTCTGAATTAAAATAGTGGATTTTATGGAGGAAAAATGGAAATTTCACCTAATTGGAGGAGAAAGAGGAGGATTTCATGGAGATCTTGCCACTTGGCACATCCATCCTCTTCCCAAAGGCAGCTAAGGCCTTCCCTTTGAATTGGATCTAACCTCCCATTGAATTCATGTGGGCTACCATGAAGGAAAAGCCACCAAATTATCTTGGATGACCCCCTCACCATTTGAATTTCCACTTATATAGCCACCGCAACAATTTTATGATCTATGTGATATTTTCAAAATCACCTTGGCAGTCAAAACAAAGCTTTACTTCATCTTTTTTGCTGGAGAATCAAGATCGAGGAGTGGAACTCATGCAAGCTTGCCAGCCATGGCACATGGACACCAAAACCGCCGCCAAACTCGTCTCTAGGTCTGTTTCTCCTCCCCACCCTCTGTGTTTGTTCCTAGATCCATTAAGAGAGAAATCGAGCTCAACAGAGCCCAATCAAATGTGAGAAAAATGGAATATTTCGGAAAAATTCATGGTGTCGGGTTTGCCGGAAAACCCCACCTCTAGCAGCCAAATCACAGACAACTGATAGCCACCACCTGAATGGAGGTGGTTGTGGAGATGACCGGCCGGGGAGGTGCTGGGTGACTGAGAAATTAGGCTGGAAGGAGGCCCAGGTCGGGCTCATCTAAGTCGTAGGCTGGAGGAAGGAGATGAAATCATGGCTGTTGTTTTTGGACAATGTAAATGATTTTAATTTAATGTTATATGTAAAATTGTCACATAGAAATATTCTTTTTAATCCTTAAGATTAAAGCCTATAGATGCCCTTTATGAAAAGTTGCCTAAGACAACTTCTGTAGATCTCAGTGTCTATTTTAAATAGGAACATGAATAATCCCATTTGTAGTAATGTAGCTCCCTATATGATAGTTTTAGTGGGACTGGTCCTTAGGAAGGGAAAAACCATATTTAGTTAATATCATTTAAATGTTCATTGCTATGAACTTGGACTTTAGTACATGTATGAAAGTTGAAAAATGTTTAAGTTGTCTACATAAATCACATAGAGGGGGGTGAATAGGTGAGTTGTACGACTTTTTGCGGAATAAAATTTTTAGCGATCTATGCACAGAAAAATAACCAAGCAAACACATATGACACCAAGTATTATAGTGGTTCCCCAATATTGGGTACGCCCACTTTCCACTCACAGATCTAACAATGCACTAGACTCGGCTAATCCACTAATCTCGGAATGAAAACAATCCTACTACTTAAAACAACGTTCCTACAACTCAATCCACAAAACAGATTTACACTCGAAAGATAAAAACTTCCTACAACAACTCGGAGAACAAAGCTCCTACACTCGGAGAATAATCTCCTATAAGAATAGATTTGAAATAATAAATACAAATAGTAAAATCTCTCAGATCTGGAAATTTCTGCCTAGGTCTTCTTTCTTGAACTTTGCGGCTCTGCCAAAATATGTTGAAGAAACTCGGCTAGATCCTTGATCTGAAGTTTTTGGACTCACAAGATCAAAGAGAGGATGTGTAGATTGTAGAAGATCTTGATCTGCAAGTCGACTGCTCTGAATCGTTCTTGATCGAAAGCCCTTGGCGATGAGCACGATGAGCGGCGGCTTCCGAATTAGGAAAGAGAATTAGGGATTCAAAATTTCTTCTTACGCATCTTAGGGTTGGTCAGAATGACAAGACCTTTTATAATATATCCCTAACAGTCATAATTATGATTAATGATGGCCACGTGGACCAATCACATCAAATCAAATTTGAAAAACACGTCTGTCGGGACTTAGAAAAAATTTCTCAGAAAACATCAACAGTTCTCGAGAGGAAGTATTGTAGTCGAGAAAAGGACTTGTGTTCTCGAGAGCAATGATAGAGATCTCGAGAAGAATGACTTGGAAGATTTTTCTGAAAAAAGTATAGCATTGCTCGAGAAGAAAAGTTAAGGAATTTAGTTCTCGAGAACAATCATGGTGAACTCAAGAAAAGGACTTGGAAAAAATTGTGGAGGTGGAAAATAACGATCTCGAGAAAGAAAGAAGTACTCTAGAAAAAAAAATATTATTCTCGAGAAGAAAAGATGGTACTTGAGAACAAGAAGGCTTCTACTCGAGTACAACAGACATTACTCGAGAAATAAACATAGCCATCTCGAGAACTAATCAAAGTCTTCTCGAGAGAAAGACTTAGAGAAATTCTCACTGAAGGAAAGTAACCCGAGAAGAAGAGTCATGAAGTACTCGAGTACAAAATACTTTCGCGAGAACAACAAGATGCTTTCTCGAGAACTTCTGTCACACGAATTTATGATGAGTCTTACTCGAGAACTTACTCTAGTTCTTCTCAAGAACAAAACTTAGTTCTCGAGAAAAACACTTAGAATTTCTTTGAGTCTGAAAACATAATTTCTTCAAGAATACACATCATCCAAATTTCCATCCATGCCCTTAGTGCTTGAAAAGGAAGTGTATCCCAATAGAGAGGCACACATGAGTCAATACCATGGATCACATAATGAGGGATTACATTGTATGGTCCTTTTTTTGGAGACTCATTATAGACTAACATTGGTCAACACTTGGCCTATAAGTTCTATAAACACTCAACTATAAAGAGCATCAAATACAAACTTAATTTATATTATTTCAAGGGTGACTTCATACAATTCTGGGTTATTGTGGATGCAATACCCAACAATCTCGCCCTATTTGTAGAAGTCAGAACCCTTTACACTAAGGTGAATTACAACAAGAAAAAAACAAATAAAGAAACTAATAGCATAATATGTAGAATAAAAAGCTATTATGAGTAAAGTCAGATCAGCAAAATGAAAAGTTCATATAAATAGAAACTTGTCCAAGAGAAATTTAATTCCACAATTTCAAAAGAATGAACTTTCAGCATATCTTCAGCTTCTACTGATCCTGTGGAGGTTGCTGTCTTTCAAATTTCTACTATTGTCTCTTTTGGTAGCTAAAAGGCTTGGGGAAGTATTTTGGAGGTCTTGGAGGAGTCTTGGGATTTTTTCTTCCATAAACTCTGTCATATATTCTTCTTTTCGTAAGAGACTTATCATTTAATCCCCATTAATCTAAGCTGTAGTGAAGGCTTGTGCATTCATTAAAATTAAGGATCCGCTTGAGAGTGTCAAGAATAAGGGATTTGGAGGTTGGACTCCATACTTCAGTAGACTCTTGAGTTCTTATCTTTGTAGCTTTAAGATTTGGAGTTGATCTGCTAGCTGAGATTCCATCCCCATATTTCCTTCTTTTGGCTTTCTGAACTTCTTAAGGTTGAAAAGGCATACCTGTCAGATCTGATTCCCAAACTTGTTCATATTCATCAAGAGGAGGTCCTTCATAGTAATCTGGAGGAGGTTTTTCAAAATGTCTTCGAGGTGGTCCTTCAAAGTGTTCTGGAGGAGAGAAAGTAGGCCTATTAACATCCAAATGTGCAGGAGGGGGTGCAGTAGGATCCATGGGCATCTTAGGAAATAGTTGATTATGCATCCACACTGTTGTGTCAAATGTATAAAGCTTTGTACTCTTGACTTCCTTAAGCACAAATGTCTGGATCTCTTTCACTTGATCTTCCCACTGACTTTTCAAGGATTGACCATATTTTTCCAATTGTTCATTCACCTTATCTTCCCCCTTTCTGAACTTTAGGGTGGGGGTGCTAATCACATCTTCCTTAATTGTACCAACTCCTTCACAAGTTTTGAAGTTTCTCGCTTCGACATTCTTTTCAAGCTAAATCTTATTATTAGCAAGGGTAACTGATTGTTCCATCACATTACCAATGCTTGTTATGGTATGATCTAAAGCTTTTCCTCCAATTTGGAAGAGCCTTTTGAGTTCATAAGTGTTGTTCTGGATTTCAGCAAATCCACGGCTCATTTCTTTCTCTAAGGCAGTCACCTTTTCAGTTACACTTTTTAGAGACTCATCAAAGTATTGTCTCTGGGCAGCAAGCATAGCTTCAATTTTATTTAGAATATGGAATTCAGGGAAGAACTCTGTAGGTTGAGCAGATGGAGGAGGAAGAGCAGGGGCTTTACATGGAAGGATTTATTCAATCACAACTATTGAGGTAGATGGCAGTTTCTTATGGACAGTGTTGTCCTCATTTTCAGCATCTGAGGGCAGCAAGGAGGTCATAGAGAAGTTAAGACTTGGGAGTCTTGGTTCAACATCTTTTGTAGGAGTGTCATCTTTTGAATCATTAATAGAAACAATTTCATCATCATGTAGATGTTAGGGAGATTTCTCTTGTTCAATCTCAGGAGACTTTTCCTTATGAGGAGAATGAGACTTTGCTGGTGACTTAGCTGGTTGTTCAGGGGACCTGGTGTAACAAACCGACCCGTTAAATAACATATAATAGAAGGTATGGCCGGGGCCCCACATTATATGCCACAAAAAGACGGTGAGGTCACAGGTTCATACCAAACTACCATCGCACCCTAACCTAGAGAATTCTAGAGGAAGTTGAAAGTTTGCAAGAACTCATCCAATGAATGTCCACTACTAATATATAAATAACTCATTTATATATAGATAACACCAGGAATGTTTACAACTCAAACGCTCACGGCCTTAAGGCCTTATAGTTGCTCTTTACAAAATAAGATTTCATACATCGGCATGCAGGCTGGCCACACATGAAATCCAAATCTTCGCACGGCCTTCAAGGGCCTACCAGCAGCAGCAACACAAAGGGCATCAGCCCGCTCAATCCATTTTTGCATCAACAAGGGAAGCACCTGCATATGGACAACCACCCCATAGGTGATAAACAATGCAATGGTCAGCATTTAGCTGACCAATTATAACGACCCTACCCCTTACCTGTGGTAGTGGTTCCTATCCTACATGTAATACAATCACAAAATGTATATATATCAATACGCAATATTATCACAAACGCCGGCCTTCATGCCAGACGCTCCGTGCACTCAGGGCACGCTTATAATGTATCGGAACATCCTTCGTACACCACCGACTAGAGTTTCTTAACTTGTTGGCAATGGAGCATAGTCTACTACAACACGCAGAATGGAGACCCTCTCTCCCATCCCATTCAGAAGTAGTAACCTCACGACAACTGTGAGCACTATCAGTCGACCTACCCACTTAGTGTAATAAGCCTAGGGAAATTGCCCTGTTGCATTGCCACCAATCGACCGCTTACCCAATCCTACCACTGAACTTGTTGGGTGGCCCATCCACTCAAAGGTTCTTAAATTGTTGGCCATGGGCATCAGCCGCCAAATCCCTATTGGAGACCTCTCGCACCCAGCCACTCAGAGGTGCTAACTTACAACAATCCGATCATTGAACTTGGTGGGTGGCCTACCCACTCAGAGGTTCTCGCATCCCTCTCTCAACACCGGCACATAATGCCGCTTTCCAGCCCATCATACGGCTCACACCAATCAAGACTATACGTCCAGATGGGCTTCACACAACATGCCTATTCCGTACTACACTTCCGGATCTAAATGCAGACTCAACCAATGGAATCACTTACGCTCTTCCATCTTTTGATGGAGGATTCCATTGATATACATGCATAAACAAAGGACTTCACTTGCCCAAGGAAGAAAAACATTTACCCTTGACGATCGCTTCGGCTCTATGAAAGAACTAGCGGGATTGTAATCACCGCGAAGGTCTTGCCTCCACAACGCTGAACTCGGCTCTCGATTCGGACCGTTGAAGCTCCACTGGTGGTCGAAAAGCTTCTACTTCTTTCTTCCTTGCTCCCCTCTCTCTCTCTCTTCTCTTTCGAAAGAGAATTGCCAACATAAGAATGTGATATTCATCTCCATTCTCGACCTTATACTAGCAGGGAGGAACTTGGACCACAGGATCAAACTAGAAGTGAACGAACGGCCTCGTTCTGCTTTGAAAAGCATCTATACAGAGCTGACACGTCCTGTGATACGCCCGAGTCACAGGCCATGTTCCTTGAGAGGCTACAGAACCGACTCAATATGGATTAGAACACGGGCTACGACACACCCGTGTCACTTCCTGACACGCCCGTGTAAACAAGTACACAGCCGTGTGACAGGCCGTGTCACCCCATCAATACAGGACAAAATCAACCGAGAAGAACACGGCTTAGACACACGCCCGTGTCCTTGGCCGTGTGCCCTAAAGTCCCCTGTGACATGCCCGTGTTACATGTCGTGTTCAACACTCAACGACACTCCACTCAACGCCACTCAATGCCGCCCGGTTACCCACCTGAGTAGGAAACGCCCTGGGACACGCCCGTGTCCCAGGCTGTGTCACCTCTCGACGATCGTCGACTGTGCTATCTCAAGAACTCGACTTGACGCACACTACAAAGGACACGCTCGTATCCCAGGCCGTCTGCACTGGACACGCCCTGGGACACGCCCGTTGTAACACCTCTACCCGTCAAGAAGAATATAATAGAGGGTCCGGCTGGGGCCCCACACCATATTCCACAAACAGGCGGAGACGCTACGAACTAATATCATAACCACGCATCCTAACACAGAGCATTCTAGCGGAAGTTTCACGGTTGAATCATTGAACTCAAGATAACAATAATTGTCCACTATAACATAGGAATGTACATAAATATCAAAAGAGTCTGGCCTTAAGGCCTTACATTATTTCTCTGAACAAGAGTGTGGATTACAGACATCGGCACGCAGGCCGGCCACACATGAACAAAAAGAAACAACAATGCCTTCGAGGGCAGCAATGAAGCTTGGGCTTCAGCCAGCTAAGTCCCGCTCGGGCCAGCACCTCCAGTACCTGTAAGCACCAATCCACCAAACGGTGGTAAACAGGGCAACGGTCAGCATTCAGCTGACCAATTATAACGACCCTGCCCCTGGCACGGCGCAGCGGAATTCCTTCCCTGCATAGCAATTCAGTGTATGTATAATAAGCCACCCAAGACGTGCACGAACGCACCGTCAATACATATCACAAACGTCGGCACGACGGCCCGACGCTCCGTGCACTCAGGGCACATTATCGGTGTTCCGTAGTTCCACGGCCACACCACCGTTCAGAGGTCCCAGACATAACGGTCCAATATGAGCTTTCTAGTCTGATCGGCACACAGGCCGTCGACTCTCGCTATGCGATCCTAATAGGGTCTTAAGCACCCAAGGTTAGACAACCATAACGCAGGTACAGATCCACCTTGCCCGTTGCTCAAATCGTCAGACTCAAGCCTGGACAAACGGGGGTACAACTTCACCTTGCCCATTCCACCACCAAGGCATTTGCCTAGTTGCAGCCCAACGGCTCAACCTCGCACAAAGTAGCAACTCACGGCCACAAGAGAGTCCAACTCTCATAGTTTCCTGGACTTCCTCCAGTAGTTTATCCATCATGCCTACAAGCAATAATCACAGAGTCTTCTCCGATATGCAAACAAGCATCACCAATCCAGACCATGTCCAGATGGGCTTCACACAGCATGCCTAGATCCGTACTCCAATTCCGGACTTTAACAAGGGGGACTTCACATATCTACCCCAAGGGACGCCACAACCCACCGCACACTCGCGGGGAAGGGTTTTCCCTATGCAATGCAGGAATTAAGGACTTCACATGTCCAAGAAGGAAATCGTTACCCTAGGAATTCGCTTCGGAGCCATGGAGAGAAATTTAGACGGATGAAAGCCTTCGCAGCAGCGTTGCCTTCGCAAATCCGAACTCGGCTCGCGATTTGGACCACCGTAGCACCACCAGCAGCCGGATTCCACTTCTTCTTCCTCACCTTGCTCTCACCTCTCTCTCAAAGCTAGAAATAGAAGATGAACTTGGAAATGAGCCTTTCCTCTTCCTTTCCCGACCTTATCAGCCCTGGAATAAGTCCCAGCCACAAGATCCTCTTTAAGGAAAAATGAACGGCCACGATCTGCCTGAAAACTAGACTTTTTGGCCGACACGGCCTGTGACACGCCCGTGTTACAGGCCGTGTACCCTTAAGCGGCACACGAACCGACTGAACACTACCGGAACACGGTCATCGACACGCCCATGTCGAACCTGACACGCCCGTGTCAGTCATGTGACACGCCCGTGTCACCCCTGTTACACGGTACTCAACGAGCGCTAAAACCAGTCAGAGCAGTACACGGGTAGGCACACGCCCTCGGACACGCCCGTGTCCAATCTGACACGGCCGTGTTCAAGGCTTGGTTCCGGGCCGTGTACATTTCTGACTCGATCCGGCAATTTCTTGAGTGACACGTCCTGGGACACGCCCGTGTCGAAGGCCGTGTCCCAGGCTCGACTATCGTCGACCACCGATCGTCGACTATCCTGAACACGCCCTGGGACACGCCCGTGTCCCAGGCCGTGTACCCCCGACACGCCCTGGGACACGCCCGTGTCCCAGGCCGTGTTAAGCAACCTGCACCTCAAATCCAATTTTGAGTCTTTTTGGGGTGTTACAATCCTCCCCTCCTTAATAAAATTTCGTCCCGAAATTTGAAGACAGTAGGGAGAAAATAACAACACATTTATATGTTTCTATTACATATACAACGAGCGAACAAGTTACGAAAATAACTCGGGAAACTCGGCTCGCATGGTCTGCTCGCGCTCCCATGTTAGCTCTTCTCGGCCACAATTGTCCCATCGGACTTTGACCATCCCGATCACTTTGTTCCACAACTGTTTCTCGACTCGATCCTCGATCTGTATAGGCTTCACCTTTGTCGTTAGCTCATACTCAACCGGCACTCGATCATTGTCAATTACTTGAGCTGGATCCTTGACTGCTTTGCGTAGCACCGAGATGTGAAACACGTCATGCAATCCACTCAATTCCGATGAAAGAGCTAGCCGATAGGCAGCTTCCCCAACTCGCTCCACCACTTCAAACGGACCAAGGTATCGCGGACTTAGCTTTTTCAACCGCCGAATCCGAGATACGCCTTTGAAGGGATTAATCTTTAAATAGACCCAGTCACCCACCGCGAACTCCACGTTCCGGTGCTTAGCATTGTAATACTTGGCTTGCCGATCCTGGGCTATTAGGAGCCTCTCTCGAATAGAGCGTATTGTTGAGGTAGCATCCTCGACTTCCTTTTTGCCTAAAAGTTTGGTCTCGCCAGTTTCTTCCCAAGCTAGCAGTATACGACATTTACGACCATACAGCGCTTCAAATGGGGCCATGCCTATACTCGCTTGATGGCTATTATTATAGGCAAACTCCACCATAACAAGATGCTCTTCCCAATTCTTACCGAAGTCCAGGGCGCACATACGGAGCATATCCTCCATCGTTCTGTTGGTTCGTTCAGTTTTGCCATCCGTTTGCGGGTAAAAGGCCGTACTGAATGCTAACATTGTGCCCAACATCTGATGAACTAATCTCCAATCCTTCGAGGTAAAGCGCCCATCTCAGTCACTTACGATGCTTTGAGGAACACCGTGCAATCGAACAATCTGCTCCACATAGAGCTTTGCCAACGTTTCCACTGAATCGTCCCGCTTGTTCGGTAGAAAGTGAGCCACCTTTGTCAACCGGTCTACAATCACCCAGATTGAGTCATGGCCACGCTGAGATCTCGGCAATCCGTGCACGAAATCCATAGAAATATCCTCAAACTTCCATTGCGGAACCGGCAACGACTTCAGGAAACCACTCGGCCGTTGACATTCTGCCTTTACCAAAGCACAAGTACGACATTTAGCCACATACGCGGCTATGTACTTCTTTAAACCAGGCCACCAGAACAGTTTCTTCATGTCCTTGTACATTTTTGTGCTCCCAGGGTGAATTGAATACTTTGTAAAGTGTGCTTCATATAGCAATCCTTCTCGCAATTTACCCGCACTAGGGACGCACAATCGGCCATCTTTCCGTAATAAACCGTCATCCCAGGAGAATTCATCACCAGACCCCTCCTTTGCATAGCGTTGGAGACTTTCATCCAACTCTGTTGCCCGCCGAACCTGTCAGCAATGTCATATTGAACCTCCAACCAGTTCACGCATGCAACAGTCGAAGAATCTCTTTCCACACAAGATATCTCCAAAGCTTCCAACTCCTGGATTAACCGCTCATCATGTATCCGCAACCAATTTGCCCGCACCGGAGTCCAACGACTCAAGGCATCAGCGACCACATTTCCCTTTCCGGGAACATAGTGAATGTCAAAGGTATAATCCCCAAGGAATTCCATTCACCTCCTTTGTCGCATATTCAATTCCTTTTGATCGAGCAGATACTTTAAGCTTTTATGATCTGTATAAATATCCACCTTCACGCCATAAAGATAATGCCGCCACAACTTTAGCGCAAAGATCACCGCTGCCAACTCCAAGTCATGGACAGGGTAATTACGCTCATGCACTTTCAATTGACGTGAGCCATAGGCGATCACCTTGCCAAACTGCAGGAGAACGCAGCCTAAGCCGCTTCCTGACGCATCGCTGTATATTTCAAATCCATCTGTACCACATGGCGACGTCAAAACAGGCGCCGTGGTCAAACGACTCTTCAGCTCATCAAAAGCTCGTGCGCACTCCGGCGTCCAAACGAACTTCTGATCCTTTCTCGTCAACGTAGTCAGAGGCAAAGCAATCCGGGAGAAGTTCTCTACGAACCGTCTATAGTAGCCCGCCAGTCCAAGGAAACTCCTGACCTCGGCCACTGAAGACAACACTGGCCAATCACGAATGTCACTTATCATAGCCGGATCCACCGCTATGCCCTCTCCACTTACCACATGGCCCAGAAAAGCCACCGACGAGAGCCAGAACTCACACTTAGAGAACTTGGCATACAGCTTATTCCTTCGCAAGGTATGCAATACCAACCGCTAGTGGTTTGCATGATCTTCCTCTGATTGTGAATATACAAGGATATCATCAATAAACACAATCACAAACAGATCCAGGTATTCACGGAACGTTCGATGCATGAGATCCATGAAGACCGAAGGCGCATTACATAAGCCGAACGACATCACTGTGAACTCATAATGACCATAGCGTGTGCCAAACGCTGTCTTGGGAATGTCACCTTCCCTAATCCGCAACTAGTAATACCCGGACTTCAAATCCAACTTCGAATAGACGGTTGAGCCTGCTAGCTGATCGAACAAGTCATCGATCCGTGGAATTGGATACTTGTTTTTCTCCGTCAGCTTGTTCAGTTCACGGTA
The DNA here is from genome assembly GCA_039513925.1 of Platanthera zijinensis. NCBI lineage: Eukaryota > Viridiplantae > Streptophyta > Magnoliopsida > Asparagales > Orchidaceae > Platanthera > Platanthera zijinensis. The sequence continues at coordinate 143,255,665 of CM077087.1, read as the reverse complement.
ATCAATACATAGTCGCAAACCATCGTCTTTCTTTTTCACAAAAAGAACAGGCGCGCTCCAAGGTGACATACTTGGGCGTATGTATCCCTGCTCCAACAACTCTTGCAACTGAACTTTCAGTTCGGCCATTTCTTTTGGCGCTACCCGATACGGAGAACGGGCCACAGGTTTCGCACCCGGCACCAGCTCTATAGCGAAGTCGATTTCCCTTTGGGGAGGTAACCCCGGAAGGTCCTTTGGAAACACATCAACATATTCCGACACAATCGACACTTCATTCACACTGGCCTTCGGCGCCACCGCCTCTATGAGTGTGAAGAACAACTCCGCACCCTTCCGAACTGCCTTAACAACTTGGAGAGCGGATTACAACATCCCACTCATCCCTTGCATAACAATGAACTTTGTCTCTTGTTCGGTATTTTGCCCAAGTGTGACCTCTTTTGAAGTGCAATCAATACAGGCACGCTGCTCTGAAAGCCAGTCCATACCAAAGATTATATCAAACTCTTTAATCGGCAATACTAATGTTTCCACCTTGAACTCCCGACTTCCTATCTTGACCTCAAGACCGCAAGATCGATCCGCGCACATCAAACATCCGTAAGGCAACAACACCTTTATACTGTCTGTCATGGTCCGGATAGGCACCCCGACACGAAAGACAAAGTCCTCAGACAGAAACGAATGTGAAGCACCTGTGTCGAATAGTGCTCGCGCCAGATACTCTCGTATAAGGACAAACCCTATAACATTACAATCAAAACAAGCACAGCATATCAAAAAAACAAGAACATTAAAACCTACGCGCACCTGTGACGACATTCGCCTGCTTAATGGCCTCCTGTTGTCCAAGGTTGAAGACCCTGGGCTGCGCGTGCGAGGCAGAATACTCCACCACAGCCTTCCCCTTCTCCTCATAAGACGCTCCCATCTTCTTATCACCCTTTGGAGGACCAGATCGACATTCACGTGCGAAGTGTCCAACCTTCCCGCACGAATAACAAGCACGAGATCCATACCCAGATGTATCCGTCACAGTCGCAGAAGGAGCTTGTCCAGAAGACTTAGACTTCTTATTCCATCTCTTTCGGTAGCCAAACTTTTCCGGACGCGGCGGCTTAAACTCTGGCTTCGCAACAGCCAAGTTTCCCTTTGCTTGCCCCCGTTTCATGTCCGTCTCCAAAGAACGAGCCGTACAGACTAAGGCTTGGAATCCCTGACTCACAGAACTCGAGAGCAAATACCGCAGCTCATCTCGCAGTCCCGCATAAAACCAACTAGTCTTACGCTCTTCTTTGGCGAAGATCGTGCCCGCATATCTTCCCAAACGGGTGAACTCATGCAGGTAGTCATCCACACTTCGATCTCCCTGTGCTAACCGTTGAAATTCCATTTCCATCGATATCCTTTGCTGCATCGGCAGATGTTGTGCTAAGAACAATCGAGAAAATTCTTCCATTGTAATCTCTGCCAATTGCCTGCCGGCCAAGTGATGCAGTTCAATCTCATCCCACCACAATCGCGCCTCTCCTTCCAGTAGGAAAGTGGCTAACATGACTTTCTGTTCCTCCTCAACCTTGATAGCTCTCATAATCCTCTTGATCCTTGCAAGCCAATCCTTTGCTAGGGCCGGTGTACCCGCCCCATGAAACTGCGGAGGGTTAAAGCTCAAGAATTGCTTCCATTGTTGATCTGCTACCCGCGGATCAACTTCGGCTTCTACCGGTTCTTGCCGTACCCCAGCTTGCGTTGGCACTACTGTAGGACGTGCCTGCCCAGCTTGCTGAGCATTCATCACAGCAAGTACCATTTCCGTGATGAGACGGACTGTTTCAGCGGATGGAGGAGTTGTGGGCACCTCGGCTGGTGCCGCACTCTCAACAGAACATTGTGGTTCGGATTGACCCGCAACACTTCTGGTCACCTATATGTATAAAATACATAGGTTAACGACCAATGAAAACAGCAACCATACAAAAAGAATACACAAGTTCAACAAACAAGTGTATTTTCATTCCTAAGTGGACAATCTTGAGTTCAAGTTAAGTGTTATAACGACGGCACTGACGCGTGCTCGCCACCCCTCAAAAGAATTCGTCCGTGAATTCGGAAGAGATCGACCAACAAGCTGATACCAAATTGTAACACCTCTACCCGTCAAGAAGAATATAATAGAGGGTCCGGCCGGGGCCCCACACCATATTCCACAAACAGGCAGAGACACTATGAACTAATATCATAACCACGCATCCTAACACAGAGCATTCTAGCGGAAGTTTCACGGTTGAATCATTGAACTCAAGATAACAATAATTGTCCACTATAACATAGGAATGTACATAAATATCAAAAGAGTCTGGCCTTAAGGCCTTACATTCTTTCTCTAAACAAGAGTGTGGATTACAGACATCGTCACGCAGGCCGGCCACACATGAACAAAAAGAAACAACAATGCCTTCGAGGGCAGCAACGCAGCTTGGGCTTCAGCCAGCTAAGTCCCGCTCGGGCCAGCACCTCCAGTACCTGTAAGCACCAATCCACCAAACGGTGGTAAATAGGGCAACGGTCAGCATTCAGCTGACCAATTATAACGACCCTGCCCCTGGCACGGGGCAGCGGAATTCCTTCCCTGCATAGCAATTCAGTGTATGTATAATAAGCCACCCAAGACGTGCACGAACGCACCGTCAATACATATCACAAACGTCAGCACGACGGCCCGACGCTCCGTGCACTCAGGGCACATTATCGGTGTTCCGTAGTTCCACGGCCACACCACCGTTCAGAGGTCCCAGACATAACGGTCCAATATGAGCATTCTAGTCTGATCGGCACACAGGCCGTCGACTCTCGCTATGCGATCCTAACAGCGTCTTAAGCACCCAAGGTTAGGCAACCATAATGCGGGTATAGATCCACCTTGCCCGTTGCTCAAATCGTCAGACTCAAGCCTGGACTGATGCGGGTACAGCTTCACCTTGCCCGTTCCACCACCAAGGCATTTGCCTAGTTGCAGCCCAATGGCTCAACCTCACACAAAGTAGCAACTCACGGCCACAAGAGGGTCCAACTCTCATAGTTTCCTGGACTTCCTCCAGTACTTTATCCATCATGCCTACAAGCAATAATCACGGAGTCTTCTCCGATATGCAAACAAGCATCACCAATCCAGACCATGTCCAGATGGGCTTCACACAACATGCCTAGATCCGTACTCCAATTCTAGACTTTAACAAGGGGGACTTCACATATCTACCCCAAGGGACGCCACAACCCACCGCACACTCGCGGGGAAGGGTTTTCCCTATGCAATGCAGGAATTAAGTACTTCACATGTCCAAAAAGGAAATCGTTACCCTAGGAATTCGCTTCGGAGCCATGGAGTGAAATTGAGACGGATGAAAGCCTTCGCAGCAGCGTTGCCTTCGCAAATCCGAACTCGGCTCGCGATTTGGACCACCGTAGCACCACCGGCAGCCGGATTCCACTTCTTCTTCCTCACCTTGCTCTCACCTCTCTCTCAAAGCTAGAAAGAGAAGATGAACTTGGAAATGAGCCTTTCCTCTTCCTTTCCCGGCCTTATCAGCCCAGGAATAAGTCCCAGCCACAAGATCCTCTTTAAGGAAAAATGAACGGCCACGATCTGCCTAAAAACTAGACTTTTTGGCCGACACGGCCTGTGACACGCCCATATCACAGGCCGTGTACCCTTAAGCGGCACATGAACCGACTGAACACTACCAGAACACGGGCATCGACACGCCCGTGTCGAACCTGACATGCCCGTGTCAGTCATGTGACACGCCCGTGTCACCCCTGTTACACGGTACTCAACGAACGCTAAAACCAGTCAGAGCAGTACACGGGTAGGCACACGCCCTCAGACACGCCCGTGTCCAATCTGACACGGCCATGTTCAAGGCTTGGTTCCGGGCCGTGTACATTTCTGACTCGATCCAGCAATTTCTTGAGTGACACGCCCTGGGACACGCCCGTGTCGAAGGCCGTGTCCCAGGCTCGACTATCGTCGACCACCGATCGTCGACTATCCTGAACACGCCCTGGGACACGCCCGTGTCCCAGGACGTGTACCCCCGACACGCCCTGGGACACGCTCGTGTCCCAGGCCGTGTTAAGCAACCTGCACCTCAAATCCAATTTTGAGTCTTTTTGGGGTGTTACAATCGAGCTCAATTGGTGATGAAGGTTGAAAGAACTCCATAGTTAAGTGTGCTTGGGCGAGAGTAGTACTGGGATGGGTGACCTCCTGGGAAGTCCCCGTACGGCCCAACTTAACTGTCGAGTTCGCTCATCAAAGGGAGGCTGTGGCCACCAACAACCCGCCTGTGGAGGGAGAGGGGTTGGGGTGCTTGGGCTGCAGCCCGGTAGTGACGCCTAGAGCGGAGCCGTGGCACTGCCACGTTGGATCGGCTAGGGTCTTTACACCCGTGTCCCAGGCCGTGTCACCCAGCCTGAACTCTAAATTATAATTTGGGGTGTTACAACCCTCCCCTCCTTATAGAAATTTCGTCCCAAAATTTAGCGCAACTACAATATCAACACAATAATGCAATCGATGCACTATTAACCAAAATGATCCGGGTTTAGAGTTCAGAGGCTGCAGCTTATCTCGCCCCATGACAACGCACAACCACAAGTGTTTTCAATAAACACACATACATACAACATAATATGTACCTATTATAACACAACGAAATAAAGTACACCCTTTACTTAAATTCCGCGCCTCCGCATCTTGCCTAAACCGCTTTACAGCCTCATGCAATTCCAAATTATGCACGCGATTAGGATGCTCTTCACGGTTTGAACTTTTTGGCTCCTTAAACTCGAGAGTGTACACTCGAGGCTGCGCCCGAGATGCAGATGATTTCGCCACAGCTTTGACCTTTTCTTCATAGGTCGCACCAGACTTTTTCTCACCCTTCAAGGCTCCACTCCAACAATCTCGGGTGATATGCCCCTGCCTCCAATATTTAAAACACGTACGTGTCTCCAAACGTCCTTGCTCGTACGTTGCTTCCGAAGTAACATTCGACTGAGCTTGTTCAGCAGGACTGAACCGCTTCTTATCACGTTTCCCAAAATCCGATTGATCGGACTGAGAAACTTTGAATTCCGACTTTTCTGCCTCCAAGTTTTTCTTGTCCTGCACCCGTTTCAAATATTTCTCCAGGGCACAAGCTGTATCTACTAAGGCTTGGAAGTCTTGGTTCACTGAACTCGAAAGCGCAAATCTCAACTCATCTCGGAGTCTCTCATAGAATCTATTCGTCTTCTGCACCACTTCTGAAAAAGTCGACCCCGCATAACGCCCTAGCCTGGTAAATTCATACAGGTAATCATCCACATACTTCTCCCTCTGCACCAAACGTTTGAATTCAATCTCCATAACAATTCTCCGCGATACTGGCAAATACTTTGCCAAAAACAATATGGAGAATTCGTCCATCGAAATCTCTCCCAGGCCTCTGCCTGTCAACTAGTGCATCTCAACTTCATCCCACCATAGTCTCTCCTCTCCTTCCAGCAGGAAAGTGGCTAACGTCACCCTCTGCCCCTCATCAATTCTGAGCGCTGTAAAGATTCTCTTCACTCTTGAAAGCCAATCTTCCACCTGCGTTGGGGAATTCGTCCCGACAAACGTAGGTGGATGAAAATCCATAAACCGCTTCAGTTGCTCGTCAGTCGCTCGCTCGTCCACCCGAGCTTCAACACACTCTTTCCTAGCACCAACCCAAACTTTCTCCACTACATGCCTTGCCTTCCCAATAGGTTGTGCTTGAATCATGGCAAATACCGCCTCTGCAACTAAGCGTACGGTTTTCACAGGAGGAGATGTGGGCACCTCAGCTAGTGTCGCACTCAAATCCGAACGCTGGGGCTCAAACTGCCAAACACCACTCCTTGTCACCTATATGTGAACAAGATATCAAAAATCAACCTCCAATCCAAAAAGGAAAACATATTGAATTCACACGCGCACATTCCTAGTGGACATTCTTGAGTAAAATTATGTTAAAATTGTTCGCACGTACATGTGCTCGCCACCCGACAAAAGAATTCGGCCACGAATTTGAAAGCAGAAACTGAGGGGCATTTGTACCAAAATGAAACAACCCCGCCCGTTAAATAACATATATAGAATGTCCGGCCGGGGCCCCACATTATATGCCACAAACAGACGGCGATGTCACAAGTTAATACCAAACTACCATCGCACCCTAACCCAGAGTATTCTAGCAGAAGTTGAAAGCTTGCAAGAACTCAGCCAATGAATTTCCACTACTAATATATAAATAACTCATTTATATTTAGATAAAATCAGGAATGTTTACAACTCAAACGCTCATGGCCTTAAGTCCTTACAGTTGCTCTTTACAAAATATGATTTCATACATCGGCATGCAGGACGGCAACACATGAAATCCAAATCTTCGCACGACCTTCAAGGGCCTACCAGCAGTAGCAACATAAAGGGATTCAACCCGCTCAATCCATTTCAGCATCAACAAGGACAGCACCTACATATGGGAAACCACCCCATAGGTAATAAATAAAGCAACGGTCAGCATTCAGCTGACAAATTATAATGACCCTACCCCATACCTGGGGCAGTGGTTCATTCTCTACATGCAATATAATCACAACATGTATATATATATATCAATACACAATATAATCACAAATGCCGGCCTTCGTGCCTGACGCTCCATGCACTTAGGGCACGCTTACGGTGTATTAGAACATCCTTCGTACACCACCAACTAGAGGTTCTTAACTTATTGGCGATGGAGCATAGTCTACTACATCGCGTAGACTAAAGACCCTCTCCCATACCCTTCAGAGGTAGTAACCTCATGGCAAACATAAGCACTATCAGTCGACCTACCCATGTAGTGTAACAAGCCTAGGGAAATTGCCCTGCTGCATTGCCACCAATCGACTGCTCACCCGATCCTACCACTGAACCTGTTGGGTGGCCAACCCACTCAGAGGTTCTTAACTTGTTGGCCATGGGAATCAGCTGCCAAATCCCTATTGGAGACCTCTCGCACCAAGCCACTCAGAGTTGCTTGCTTACAACAATCCGATCATTGAACTTGGTGGGTGGACTACCCACTCAGAGGTTCTCGCATCCCTCTCCCAACACCGACACATAGTGCCTCTTTCCATCCCATCATACGGCTCGCACCGAGCATACAACCAAAGGAGCTATGCAAAGCTTCCTTACCACACTTCACAAGCATCCTCACATGCCCCATAAGCTATTTGTTGTACACACAGAGTCTTCTCCGGAGCGCAGCATAACCAATCCAGACTATACATCGAAATGGGCATCACACAACTTGCCGATTCCATAATACACACTTCCGGATCTAAATGCAGACTCAACCATTGGAATAACTTACGCTCTTTCGTCTTTTGATGGAGGATTCCATAGATATACATTTATAAACAAAGGGCGTCACCTGCCCAAGGAAGAAAGACTGTAACCCTTGACGATCGCTTCGACGCCATGAAAGAACTAGCCGGATTGTAATCACCGCGAAGGTCTTTCCTCCACAACGCTGAACTCGGCTCTCGATTCGAACTGTTGAAGCTCCACCGGTGGTCAGAAAGCTTCTCCTTCTTCCTTCCTTGCTCTCCTCTCTCTCTTCTCTTTAGAAAGAGAATGGCCAACATAAGAATGAGATATTCATCTCCATTCTCAGCCTTATACTAGCAGGGAGGAACTTGGACCACAAGATCAAACTAGAAGGGAACGAACGACCTCGATCTGCTTTGAAAAGCATCAATACAGAACTGACACGGCCTGTGACACGCCAGTGTCATAGGCTGTGTTCCTTGAGTGGATACATAACCGACTCAATCTGGATCAGAACATGGGCTACGACACGCATGTGCCAATTCCTTACACGCCTGAGTAAACTAGTACATGGCCGAATGACTAGCCGTGTCACCCGATCAACACAGGACCAAATCACCCGATAATAACACAACTAAGGCACACACCCATGTCCTTATCCGTGTGCCCAACAAGCCCCTGTGACACGCCTGTGTCACAGGCCGTGTTCCACACTCGACGCCACCTAACGCCGCTCGGTTACCCACCCGAGCAGGACATGCCTTGGGACACGCCCATGTCCCAGGCCATATCACCTCTCGACGATCATCGACCGTGCTATCTCGAGAACTCGACTAGATGCACACCGCAAAGGACACGCCCTGGGACATGCCTGTGTCCCAGGCTATGTGAACTTGTCACGGCCTGGGACACGCCCGTGTCCTAGGCCGTGTCTCCCAGCCTGAACTCTAAATTACAATTTGGGGTGTTACACCAGGAGGATGAGGGGTGATCTTCTGTAATAGAGGAAAGAGGCTCTTTAGATGTGAGCTCCTCTATCATTCTGGTGATATCTTCATCAGTGGAGAGAATTTTCTCTTGCACTTGAGCATCTGATAGTGCCTCATTAGGAGTGGCAGGGTGGAGATCAGCAGTAGCACGGGTAGGAATCCTTTCCTCTTGAACTGAAGGAGCAGGCTCCCCCTCAGTAGCCACACTAGATGTGCTAGTAACATGAGGTAGAGAGGGAGATGGAGTCCTGTCCTTAATGACTGGATGGTCATGAGCCTTGGGAGCCTAGGCTTGATTCTGTAGTTTGAGTTCCCATCTCTGAATGGAAGAAATAGAGACCTTCTTCATATGATGAAGTGTTGTCAATTTGGAGAAGTCAAAAACTTCTGGACTCAACTCATGCAGGATAAGAGAGATAATCCTAGCATAGTTGAGAGCCCTGATGCTTTCAATTATCTTTTCATGAATCATCATACCAAACTGAAACTTCTTCCTATAGATAATGGCTGTCATCATATAAAATAAATCGGCAGCGATGAAGCTTATTGAAGATGTCTTACATAGAAGAACTTTGCCCAGAATATCCACCAGAAGCTTACCCTCTGCATTGAGGTCTGATCGACGAATGTTGTTTATGACAACAGAAATTCCACAAAAGCTGTATGCTCTGTCACAATCTTCAGAGGTTATGTCATCTTCCTCTTCAACAAAGGGTAGTCGAAGAAGGGTAGAGACATTGGAATTGGTAAGCTTGATCTAAATTCCCTTAAATTTTGACTCAACAACTTTACCGTTCCATCTCACTTTGGCAATTCGAAAAAACTCTTCTACCTCAGGAAAGAGAATTTTGCAGGATTGCTGTAGAATGAAGGTTAATCTGACGGTGTCTAGGAGAAGAAGAAGGTTTTGTAAATCATCGGAAATTTTTGCAATCCCAGCAACAACAAGCTCACTCCCAATCCCCATCTTGGAAGATGAAGCCATTGATGAGGAGGAAATGATTTTGGATGGCCGACGACTTGAGAATTTGGCTTGCGGTAGACGACAGAGACGGAGAAGATGAAATAGTTTTCTCTAGCGGAAGGTTTTTAAAATCGGGAATATAATTTTCTTGGACCTAATTCTATTTATACTAACCTTTAAATTTGATGAAAAATGATATTAATAACATTTACAATACCTATAATGAGGCGGTATAAACTTCTGGTTGCGAATATAGAAATTTGAACTGAAGTCGAGAGAATTTTGTCTTATTTCTCGAGTGGACCAGCATTACTCGAGTGAGAGAATGATAGTACTCAAGTGACATCTTGGCGCTTCTCGAGAAGAGTCTCATTACTCGAGTGGTATGACTTGAGTAATTTACCGACTTCTCGAGTAGTCCAAGGAAGTACTCGAGTAGTTACATTCTTACTCAAGAGATGAGTTCTAGACTTGAGAATCTTTTTACTTTTTCATGTGTTCCTTGATCTCTGAGCTATGTTATGAGTCCTCCTTCTCTATTCTTCTTTATTGAGCATTCCAAGTTCTGTTTTGAAGAACGAGAACTTTGTCTCGACCAGCGGATTCGTGAAAATATCTGCAATCTGCCTCTCAGTCAGGACATATTGTAGATTTATGTCCCCATGCTCCACATGCTCCCGAATGAAGTGGTATCACAACTCTATGTGCTTTTTATGGCTATGAGAGACTGGGTTATTGGCTATTACAATCGTACTAGAGGATTCGCAAAATAAAGGAATGTCTTTGAATTTCAGGTTGTAATCCTGAAGTTGGTGCTTTATCCAAAGCAATTGTGCATAACAACTGTCAGCAGAAATGTATTTTGACTCGGCTGTTGAAATTGCGACACAATTATGCTTTTTGCTGCTCCAAGAAATGAGTCTTCTTCCAAGGAATTGACAAGTCCCAGAAGTGTTCTTTCTATAATCTTTACTTCCTACAAAGTCTTCATTTGAAAAAGCAATTAGTTCATTGTCATTACTTCTTGGGTACCATAAGCCAAGATTTGGTGTACCCTTAAGGTATCTCAAAATCCGCTTTGTAGCAGCGTAGTGAGATTTCTTTGAGTTCACTTGAAATCTAGCGCATACATATGTTGAAAACATTATTTTCGGTCTACTAGAAGTAAGATAGAGCAAGGATCCAATTATGCTTATGTACTTGGTTTCATAAAAAGGTTTCCCTTTCTCATCCTTGTCCAGAGACATAGTTAAACCCATTGGAGTCCTCATAAAGGTTGCATTCTCCATTCCGAATTTCTTAATTAACTCCCTGGTGAACTTCGTCTGATAGATGAAGATTCCTTCTACAGATTATTTCACCTAAAGTACTAAGAAATAATTCAGCACTCCCATACCGCTTATTTCAAACTTCCATTACATAAGTTTAGAAAACTTTTTGCAGATGTTGTCTTTAGTAGAGCTGAAAATGATGTCACTGACATAGAATTGCACTAGCAGAATCTTGCCTTTTATTTCCCTAAGAAATAATGTCTTATCTATCTTTCCTCTTGTGAACTAGTTCTCAAGGAGAAAGCTAGATAGCGTCTCGTACCAAGCTCAAGGAGCTTGTTTCAAACCATATAATGCTTTAAATAAGAGATAAACATAATCAGGAAAGTTAGAGTCAATGAAAACTGGAGGTTGTTCCACATACACCTCTTCCTTTATGTCACCATTAAGGAAGGCAAACTTCACGTCCATCTGGTAGAAAGTGAAACCCTTAAGTGCAGCATATGCTAGGAACAACCTGATTGCCTCCAGCCTTGCCACTGGAGCATACGTCTGGTTGAAGTCGATTCCTTCATCTTGTTTGTATCCTTGGGCGACGAGTTTGGTCTTGTTCTTTATGAATGTTCCATCCTCGTCCATCTTGTTCCAATAAACCCACTTTGTCCCGATGACGTTCTTACCTTTGGGTTTTGGAAAAAGTTTTCATACTTGGCAACGCTTGAATTGATTTAACTCTTCTTCCATTGATATTATCCATGATGTGTCTGAGTTTGCTTCATCAAACTTCTTTGGTTCAACCTGTGAGAGAAAACTCAACACCATCCCTGGGATCTCCTATGATTTGGTCCATTGGGTTATCCTTCAGATGTCTGAGCTCTAGAGTCTTTGCATCTAGAGTGTCTTCAACCAAAGGAGTGACTTCATCAACTTGGATGATTTCTTCATCTTGATCATCAACCTCTCCAATCGGGTTTGGAGGTGTGATCTTGATGAACTTTTCACCTTTTTCTTCAGTCGGCTCACCCAAGTTAAGTTCTTTAATCTTTGAACCTGCATCTTCAATGAATACACTAGAAGAGCTTCCTTGTAGTGAGCTCTTCTCATCAAATACAACATGAATAGATTCTTTTATAACCTGGGTTTTCATATTAAATACCATATATGCCTTACTATAGCTACTATACCCTACGAAAATACCTTCAAAGCTCTTTTCACTAAATTTAGTTGTATTATACTTGCCATTGTTAAGGACGAAGAACTTACAACCAAAGATTCTAAAATATGAAATAGGCGGCATTCTGCCCTTTAGTAGTTCGTAAGGTGTCTTATTATGGTTCTTGTTTATGAGTGCTCGATTTTGCATGTGGCATGCAGTGTTGACGGCTTTAGCCTAGAAATATTCTAGTCATAAGGCATCACTCAAAATGGTTCTGCAGGCCTCTATAAGTATTCTATTCCTTCTCTCAGCTACTCCATTCTGTTGAGGAGTGTGAGGAGAGGAAAACTTATGAATACCTAAGCTTTCACAAAAATTTTTCATGGCCCCAGACTTGAACTCAGTTCCATTACAACTTCTAATTTTGACTACGGAACTGTTGTATTCATTCTGGATCTGCCTGACAAAATTTGTAAAGATATCAAAAGTATCTGACTTCTGTTTTTGAAAGAACACCCACGCAAAGCGTGAGTAATCATCAACAATAACCCAAGTATAATCCTTACCTCCCAAACTTCAAACTTGCAGTGGACCGAACAAGTCCATATGAAGTAGGTGTAAGCACCTATTAGAGTCTTTGACAATAATGCTTTTAAAGGTATCCCTTATTTGCTTGCCTTTTACACATGCGTGATAAGGTCTATCTTTAGCACACTTGACATTTGCGGCATCACATACTAAATTAAGAGAAAATAATTTATTAATAGTTTTGAAATTAATATGTGTTAATCTCTTATGCCATTGGTCACCAAGAGACGCACTATCTTTTGCCAAAAGACACACTGGTGTAGAAGCGTCTATGCAAATAAAATTCAAACAAAAGATATTCCTACTATGAGTGCCTGATAGAATCATTTTCAAATTATCTACTTATTTATCAATCACTTGTCTGCATGAAATTCCACAATGTATCCTTTATCGCAGAGTTGGCTTATGCTTATGAGATTGTGTTCCAATCCTTCAACATAAGCCACATCCAAAAAGGATACACTACCATTTGTAATCATATCATAGCCTTTAGTAATTCCTCTGTCAGAACCTCCAAAAATTACCTTTGGCCCGTTCATGACTGGTGAGTAATTCTGGAGAAGACTTCTTGTCTCGGTCATATGCCGAGAGCATCCATTGTCCAAATACCAGATAGGAGTTTTGGTGGTCTTTGGACATACCTGCAATCACAAATAAGTTTGCCTTAGGAACCCAAACTTGTTTGAGTCGTTGGTCACTAGTTAGTATACTCCCCCTACATGTATTAACATTATGAGCGGTCTTTCTCACATTGTTAACCTGAGGAGTTACATAATTTTTGGATTTAAACCAGCAATTAATGGCAAAGTGACAAATTTTGTCACAACACCAACAGTCAAACCTATTGTATCTTTGCCTAAATATCTCCTGCTTGACCTCTTGGGAGTGTTGACTAGTAGGGGCAGAAGTCTTGGAGGTAGAAGCTTCATAGTGATGTCATTCACATCGCTTCTTCTCCTTAAGAGGCTTATCCACAACGGGCTTTACTTTTGGTGCCTTCTTGATGTTATGACCATGATTTTAGGGGTCATAGCTCAGAAGAGTAATCTCTTCATAAGGTGCCTTGAAGACACTTTCGCCAAAGTTTAGGGGATGAGTCCATCCTTGGTAACGAGACTTGGGTTGTACATAAGTAGGCTTAGTAAAGTTACCGTAGGACGAATCAAGATAAAACTCATTGGTTGGAAAGATAACATTTTTGAATGACGTCTGATCTTGAGGAGCTTTACCCTTTTCCTTGGACAGAGCCTTCTTGGCCCCCTTATTCTTTCTTTGAGCCTTATTTCTCCTAGCGGATTTACTAGGAGCACCAACATGGCCTATGCCAGCACCTTTGGCTTGAGCTGAGAATTCAGCAACCAAAGGAAGGATAGTCATGGGCTTGGAGAAACTTTCAACAAGTTTCTTTTCCACTTCAAGTGGTTCTTCTAATTCTTTGAGGATCTTCTCCTACAGATCTAGGTGCTCGAAAGCCTTATTATGCTCTTAAACAGCAGTATTTAAGACTTCTCTGAGTGAGTCCATCTTGACGACTTCCTCTCTCAGAGTGCTCCCTTCAGCCTTGATAGATTTAATCTCTTTTGCCTTAGTTTTCACGACTTTTCGACATTTGTCGTAAGCCTTGATTAACTCCTTGTATTGGGCCATGAGTTCAGACTCATCGTCAGAGGAGCTGTCCTCATGATCATAATCAGAAACATCTGATTCAGAAAGAGGAGTGTGAGAGTTTACCTTCCCAGTGAACTGAGGTTCTTCTCTACATCAGTTTGTGCCAATAGCCCAAAGTAAGCTTCCTCTTCTTCACTTAACTCAGATGAGTCAGAGTCGCTGAGAGTCTTGCCCTTTTTGGCTACTAGGCTTCTTTCAGTTATCTTCTTGTGGTAAGTTTCTTCTCCTCTCTTTTTTCCACCCACCTTCTTCTTGTGAGGGCAATCAGCAATAACGTGACCTGACTTATTGCAACAATAACAAATGAGTCAACAGAAATATGTTTATTCTGTTTAGTATGATACCTGTCTAGGGTACTTGAGCCTTTCTTGTGTCAATCACCATCATGACGTGAACATCTGTACGAGGCATCTTTGCCTCTTTATTGTTTCTTCTTGTTCAAGAATTTCTTGAACTGTCTTGAAAGAAGAGAAAACTGTCCTTCAGATAACTCTGAGCCTGAAGTACTTTGCTCTGATGTTTCTTCTTCACTATCTTAATGTGCAGGAGCAGGTGATGCAGCTTTGGCTTTCCTTGAGCTGTCTGCCTTTAGTGCGAGAGAATTCTCCTTGGATGAGAACCAACTCTTCTCTTCTTTAGCTTTTCTTGAATTGATTTGTAGCTCATATGACATTCGCTTTTCGAAGAGATTTTGAGGGTCAGTCTCTGCAAGCTTGCCAAACTCTCGGATATCACAAACTTTGTTGTCCCACTCCTTATTTAGGGACCTTAGAAATTTATCATTCAGCTCTCTATTAGTGATGATCCGACCATATACTCTTAGGCCGTTAACTATCTTGAAGAAATTTTCAAAGGTATCTGCAATTGAGTCCTTGGGACCTTGTCGGAAAGCTTCATATTTCTGATTTAGAAGGGATCTCATGTCATCCCTAACTTCTTCAGTGCCTTCCATCAAGGTGATGAGAGACTGCCATATTTTCTTAGCGTATTGGCAGTGTATCAGGTTCTGCAGCATAGAATCATCGACTGCACTTGGGATGACATTTTTGGCCTTCTTGTCTAAAGAGACAAGTGAAATCTCATCTTTGTCAAGATATATCAACTTCTTAGAAACTTTCTTGGTAGGATCTATAGTGGAGATGGTCAAGGGAAAATGAGGACCTTCTTAAACAATCATGAAGATCCTTGGATCCATAGTTTCCATGTAAAAATTAATCCTTTCTTTCCACATGGGAAAGTTGGTCTTTGTGCACAAAGGAAGCTTAGCAAAATCCTTGGCCTTGTCCATGCTTGGATAACTCAATAAACAACTTGGGGCAGATCTGATCAAGGTGTTAACCTTTTAATGATCAACCTCGCTCTGATACCAATTAAAAAATGTTTAGGATGTCTACCTAAATTAACTAGAGGGACGTAAATAGGGGAGTTGTGGGACTTTTTGCGGAATAAATATTTTAGCGATCTATGCACAAAAACATAACCAAGCAAACATATACGACACAAAGAATTATAGTGGTTCCTCAACCTTTGGTACGTCAACTTTCCACTCACCGATCTAGCAATGCACTAGACTCAGCTAGTCCACTAATCTTGGATTGAAAACAATCCAACTACTCGGAACAACGTTCTTATAACCCGATCCAAAAAACGGATCTACACTTGGAAGATAAAAACTTCCAACAACAACTCGGAGAATAAAACTCCTACACTCGGAGAATAATCTCCTACAAGAATAGATTTGAAATAAGAAATACAAACAGTAAAATCTCTCAGATCTGGAAATTTCTTCCTAGGTCTTCTTTCTTGAACTTTGCGGCTTTGTCAGAATATGTTGAGGAAGACTTGGCTAGATCCTTGATCTGAAATTTCTGTACTCAAAAGATCAAAGAGAGGATGTGTAGATTGTAGAATATCTTGATCTACAAGTCGATTGCTCTAAATCATTCTTTATCGAAAGCCCTTGGCGATGAGCATGATGAGAGGCAGCTTTCAAAATAGGAAAGAGAATTTAGGATTCAGAATTTCTTCTTACGCATCTTAGGGTTGGTCGGAATGACAAGACCTTTTATAACATATCCCTAACGGTCATAATTATGATTATTTATGGCCACGTAGACCAATCACATGAAATTATATTTGAAAAACACGTATGTCGTGACTTAGAAAAAAATTCACAGAAAACAGCAGCAGTTCTCGAGAGGAAGTATTGTATTCGAGAAAAGGACTTGTGTTCTCGTGAGCAATGATAGAGATCTCAAGAAGAATGACTTGGAAGATTTTTCTGAAAATAGTATAGTATTTCTCGAGAAGAAAAGTTGTACTTGAGAAAAGGAATTTAGTTCTCGAGAACAATCATGGTGAACTCGAGAAAAGGACTTAGAAAAAAAATGTGGATGTGGAAAACAACGATCTCGAGAAAGAAAGAAAGTACTCGAGAAAAACAAATATTGTTCTCGAGAAGAAAATCTAGTACTCGAGAACAAGAAGGCTTCTACTCGAGTACATCATGTAACACCCCAAAAAGGCCCCAAAAGACTCAACTTGAATTTTGAGTAGCAGGCTGGTAGACACGGCCTGGGACACGGGCGTGTCCCAGGGCGTGTCGGGGTACACGGCCTGGGACACGGGCGTGTCCCAGGGCGTGTTCGATTTAAATCCCAAAATTGGCCTATTCGGGTCAGAGCTGTACACGGCCGTGAACACGGCCATGAACACGGGCGTGTCAGGCTGGACACGGGCGTGTCGGCTGCCGTGTTCCGACCCGTGTACTGGTTTTGGAAGCCGTTGGGTGCCGTGTAGCAGGGGACACGGGCGTGTCTCAAGACTGACACGGGCGTGTCAGGTTCGACACGGGCGTGTCGAGCCCCGTGTTGTTCAGTCGGTTCCAAACCGCGTGTGCCGCTTAAGGGTACACGGCCTGTGACACGGGCGTGTCACAGGCCGTGTCAGGCAAAATTTGGTTTCTTGGGCAGATCTCGGCCGTTCGTTTCCTTCTATTTGGATCATGTGATCCATAGCACTTCCAGCCTCTTTAAGGCCGTGGATTGAGTTGAAAGCTCATTCCACTTAGCCTTTCATCTTAAGAAAGAGAGGAGCTTGGAGGAGAAGGAGGAGGAGGCCGGTGGAGCTTCGTCGAGCCGAATAGAGAGCTGAGAGCAGCGTTGCGGAGGCAAGGCCGCTGCGGTGATTTCCATCCGGCTAGTTTTCTATGGCGCCGAAGCGATCGTCAAGGGTAACGATCTTTCTTCCTTGGGCAGGTGAAGCCCTTTGTTTTGCATGTGCATGGGATCCTCCATCAAGAGATGGAAACGCGGAAGTGATTCCAGCAGTTGAGTCTGCATCTAGAGCCGGAAGTCTGTAGTACGGCATAGGCATGCTGTGTGAAGCCCATCCAGACGTATGTCGGGATTGGTGATGTTTATATTGCGATCCGGAGAAGACTCCGTGTATGCATCGTTTAGCCTGCGGAGATGGTGAGGACGATGTGTTTGGTGTATAGGATGCTTTGTATAGCTCCTTTGGTTGTATGCTTGTAAGAGCTGGTTGATGGAGTGCGGACACCTCTGAGTGGGTGGGTGCGTGAGGTCTTCAACAGGGGTTTGGAGGCTTATGCCCATTCTACCAAGTGGCGATGAACACCTCTGAGTGGGTGGGTGCGAGAGGTCTTCAACAGGGGTTTGGAGGCTTATGCCCATTCCAACAAGTGGCAAGGTTAAGATCGGGTGAGCGGTCGATTGGTAGCAAAGCAGCAGGGCGAATTCCCTAGGCTTGTTACACTACGGGGGTAGGTCGACTGATAGTGCTCACGGGTTTTGGTGTGGTGCGTACCTCTGAGTGAGACGGGTGCGTGAGGTCTTCAACAAGGGTTTGGAGGCTTATGCCCGCCTACCAAGTGCAAACCATGAAAGGTGCCCTGAGTGCACGGAGCGCCTGGCATTGAGGCCGGCGTTTGTGATGTTGGGTGTATGTGCTTTATATGTTGAAATTGCTATACATGCAGGGAAGAAACCACTGCCCCGGGTAGGGGTGGGGTCGTTATAATTGGTCAGCTGAATGCTGACCGTTGCTTTGTTTATCACCCTTGGGGTGGACGTCCTTATGCAGGTGTTGCGGGCTGATGGATTGAGCGGGCAAAAGCCCAAGCTGCTGGTAGGCCCTTGAAGGCCGTGCGAAGTGTTGAATTTCATGTGTGGCCGGCCTGCGTGCCGATGTATGAAATTATATGTGTTGTAAAGAGTAACTTGTAAGGCCGTAAGGCCGTGTGCGGTGTGAGATGTAAACATTCCTGGTTATCTATATAAATGTGATATTTATATATATTAGTGGACATTCAATGGCTTGAGTTCTTGCACTTAATAAGCTTCCGCTAGAATGCTCTGAGTTAGGACTCGTTTGGTTTGGTATTATCCTGTGACCTCACCGTCTGTTTGTGGCATATAGTGTGGGGCCCCGGCCGGACCTTCTACTATACGTCATTTAACGAATGGGGTCGTTACATTTTGGTATCAGCGCTTTTGTCGGTCTTCCCTTCCGAATTCGTGGTCGAATTCTTTTGTGGGGTGGCGAGCACGTGTTCGTGCGACCTGCTGTAACGCTAATGAACTCAAGAATGTCCACTAGGAATGTGTGTGTGTGTGTCTTTTCGGTGAGTTTGCCGTATTACCATGGAAAGTAATGCTATCTTGTTCACCTATAGGTGACGAGGAGTGGAGCTGGGCAGTCGGAGCCCCAGCGTTCGGATGAGAGTGCGGCACCACCTGAGGTGCCTACACCTCCCCCTTCTGCGGAAACGGTGCGCTTAGTTGCGGAGATGATCTTTGCTATGCTTCAGGCACAACCTTTTGGACAAGCGAGGCCCGTTGTGGCGCCAGTGCACGTTGGTGCGAGGCAAGAGCATGTTGAGGTTGGTGCGAGGCAAGAGCATGTTGAGGTTCCGGTTGCTGTGCAAGCAGCGGACGAGCAACTTAAGCACTTTATGGAATTTAATCCGCCTACGTTTGTCGGGGCAACGTCTCCAACAGAGGCCGAGGATTGGCTCTCTCGAGTGAAAAGAATCCTGGCTGCGCTCAGGATTAGTGAGGAGCAGAAAGTCCCGTTAGCCACTTTCCTCCTGGAAGGAGAGGCGAGGCTTTGGTGGGATGAGATCGAGTTGCACCAGTTGGACGGTAGAGATCTGGGCGACATATCGATGGACGAATTCTCTAGATTGTTTTGGGCGAAATATTTGCCAATGGCGCAGAGAATTGCCATGGAAAATGAATTCCAACGTCTGGTACAGGGTGATAAGACCGTGGACGATTACCTGCATGAGTTTACCAAGCTCGGTCGTTATGCGGGGTCGACGTTTGCGGACCAGGCGCGGAAGACAAATAGGTTCTATGAAGGGCTGCGTGATGAGCTGAGGTTGGCTCTCCCGAGTTCAGTGAACCAAGGATTCCAAGCATTGGTGCATACCGCTAGTGCGCTAGAGAAGGATTTGAAGCGGGTGCGGGAGAAGAAGATCGTAGCGGTGGAAAAGTCCGACTTCAAAGTTCCGCCATCCGAGCAGTCCGAGTTCAGGAAACGTGATAAGAAGCGGTTCAGGCCTGCTGAACAAACTTCTTCAGATGTTGCATCAGGAGCAACGTTTGGGCAAGAACGGGTTGAGCCGCGGACATGTTTCATTTGTGGGAGGCCAGGACATATCGCGCGATTTTGCTGGAATGGTGCGGCCAAGGGTGAAAGAAAGTCAGGTGCGTCGTATGACGAGAAGGGTAAAGCTGTGGTAGAGTCGTCTGCATCGCGGGCGCAACCGCGAATATACACTCTTGAGATGCAGGAGCCGCAAAGCTCAAATCAAGCAGAACAGCAAATCCGTGCTTTGGACTTGATGGAGGCCGCTAGACGGATTCTGCGAGATGCGGAGAAGCCGAAATAAAGTGGAGTGTGCACTTTATTTTGTTGTTTGTTGTATGTTTGTATGTTTTTCTGTTTGGGTCAAACAGTGTGGTGGTACGATTCCATGGGGCGAGCCAAGCTGTGGCCTCTGAACTCTAAACCTGGATCGTTTTGGGTTGTATCGCAACAGCGTGGTTGTGTTGATACTTGTGCGTTGCGCTAAATTTCGGGATGAAATTTCTATA
The DNA here is from genome assembly GCA_039513925.1 of Platanthera zijinensis. NCBI lineage: Eukaryota > Viridiplantae > Streptophyta > Magnoliopsida > Asparagales > Orchidaceae > Platanthera > Platanthera zijinensis. Next base: position 143,235,517 of record CM077087.1, on the reverse strand, counting down.
AGGAGAGGAGGGTTGTAACACCCCAAAAAGGCCCCAAAAGACTCAACTTGAATTTTGAGTAGCAGGCTGGTAGACACGGCCTGGGACACGGGCGTGTCCCAGGGCGTGTCGGGGTACACGGCCTGGGACACGGGCGTGTCCCAGGGCGTGTTCGATTTAAATCCCAAAATTGGCCTATTCGGGTCAGAGCTGTACACGGCCGTGAACACGGCCATGAACACGGGCGTGTCAGGCTGGACACGGGCGTGTCGGCTGCCGTGTTCCGACCCGTGTACTGGTTTTGGAAGCCGTTGGGTGCCGTGTAGCAGGGGACACGGGCGTGTCTCAAGACTGACACGGGCGTGTCAGGTTCGACACGGGCGTGTCGAGCCCCGTGTTGTTCAGTCGGTTCCAAACCGCGTGTGCCGCTTAAGGGTACACGGCCTGTGACACGGGCGTGTCACAGGCCGTGTCAGGCAAAATTTGGTTTCTTGGGCAGATCTCGGCCGTTCGTTTCCTTCTATTTGGATCATGTGATCCATAGCACTTCCAGCCTCTTTAAGGCCGTGGATTGAGTTGAAAGCTCATTCCACTTAGCCTTTCATCTTAAGAAAGAGAGGAGCTTGGAGGAGAAGGAGGAGGAGGCCGGTGGAGCTTCGTCGAGCCGAATAGAGAGCCGAGAGCAGCGTTGCGGAGGCAAGGCCGCTGCGGTGATTTCCATCCGGCTAGTTTTCTATGGCGCCGAAGCGATCGTCAAGGGTAACGATCTTTCTTCCTTGGGCAGGTGAAGCCCTTTGTTTTGCATGTGCATGGGATCCTCCATCAAGAGATGGAAACGCGGAAGTGATTCCAGCAGTTGAGTCTGCATCTAGAGCCGGAAGTCTGTAGTACGGCATAGGCATGCTGTGTGAAGCCCATCCAGACGTATGTCGGGATTGGTGATGTTTATATTGCGATCCGGAGAAGACTCCGTGTATGCATCGTTTAGCCTGCGGAGATGGTGAGGACGATGTGTTTGGTGTATAGGATGCTTTGTATAGCTCCTTTGGTTGTATGCTTGTAAGAGCTGGTTGATGGAGTGCGGACACCTCTGAGTGGGTGGGTGCGTGAGGTCTTCAACAGGGGTTTGGAGGCTTATGCCCATTCTACCAAGTGGCGATGAACACCTCTGAGTGGGTGGGTGCGAGAGGTCTTCAACAGGGGTTTGGAGGCTTATGCCCATTCCAACAAGTGGCAAGGTTAAGATCGGGTGAGCGGTCGATTGGTAGCAAAGCAGCAGGGCGAATTCCCTAGGCTTGTTACACTACGGGGGTAGGTCGACTGATAGTGCTCACGGGTTTTGGTGTGGTGCGTACCTCTGAGTGAGACGGGTGCGTGAGGTCTTCAACAAGGGTTTGGAGGCTTATGCCCGCCTACCAAGTGCAAACCATGAAAGGTGCCCTGAGTGCACGGAGCGCCTGGCATTGAGGCCGGCGTTTGTGATGTTGGGTGTATGTGCTTTATATGTTGAAATTGCTATACATGCAGGGAAGAAACCACTGCCCCGGGTAAGGGGTGGGGTCGTTATAATTGGTCAGCTGAATGCTGACCGTTGCTTTGTTTATCACCCTTGGGGTGGACGTCCTTATGCAGGTGTTGCGGGCTGATGGATTGAGCGGGCAAAAGCCCAAGCTGCTGGTAGGCCCTTGAAGGCCGTGCGAAGTGTTGAATTTCATGTGTGGCCGGCCTGCGTGCCGATGTATGAAATTATATGTGTTGTAAAGAGTAACTTGTAAGGCCGTAAGGCCGTGTGCGGTGTGAGATGTAAACATTCCTGGTTATCTATATAAATGTGATATTTATATATATTAGTGGACATTCAATGGCTTGAGTTCTTGCACTTAATAAGCTTCCGCTAGAATGCTCTGAGTTAGGACTCGTTTGGTTTGGTATTATCCTGTGACCTCACCGTCTGTTTGTGGCATATAGTGTGGGGCCCCGGCCGGACCTTCTACTATACGTCATTTAACGGATGGGGTCGTTACACATCAGACATTACTCGAGAAATAAACATAGCCATCTTGAGAACTAATCAAAGTCTTCTCGAGAGAAAGACTTAGATAAATTCTGACTGAAGGAAAGTAACCCGAGAAGAAGAGTCATGAAGTATTCGAGTACATAAGCCTTTCTCTAGAACAACAAGATGCTTTCTCGAGAACAACTTTTGTCACTCGAATTTATGAGGAGTCTTACTCGAGAACTTACTATAGTTCTTCTCGAGAACAAAACTTAGTACTTGAGAAAAACACTTAGAATTTCTTTGAGTCTGAAAACATAATTTCTTCAAGAATACACATCATCCAAATTTAAATCCATGTCCTTAGTGCTTGAAAAGGAAGTGTATCCCAATAGAGAGGCTACACAAGAGTCAATACCATGGATCACACAATAAGGGATTACATTGTATGGTCTTGTGTTTGGAGACTCATTGTAGACTGAAATTGGTCTACACTTGGCATATAAGTCCTGCAAACACTCAACTAAAAATTGCATCAAATACAAACTTAATTCATCTTAGTTCAAGGGTGACTTCATACAAATATGGGTTATTGTGGATGAAATACCCAACAAAAGTACTCTAGATACACCTCCTGTCTAAAATGAGAATTTTTGGACAAATGATTTCTATAGTTTTAAGAAAAATGTAGTTTTTAATATTATTGAAATATATGTGGTTTCATTAACCCTAATTTCCCATATTTTGGGTGGAATGTTCCTTAAGGCATTATAAAACCTTGGTAACAAAATTCAAGTTATTTGGACCTTCGCATGTTGGTAGATCCAACTTGTATGTTGAGATAGGGTAGAGATTTTTGGGTGCCTTTACTAAAAATGAGAAATTGGAGATTTTTAACCATTTGACTTGTGGTATGCCAATGAAACTTTGTACATGAGTTTATGATGATGAAATAAATCATCCATAGTGGGTTCTGGATTTTTGGGACAAAAATCCTAGGGTTTTTAATTTATTTTAATTATGTAGACTTTTTAAATTAAAGAAATAAAAGTGAGCAGATTAATTAGGAAAATTCTAATTCTCTGCTACTAGTCTTATAATGGCATGTCACACCTTTGGTAAATTATTTGGAAGTTTTGAAAATTACTACATATGATGATTTATAAAATTATAAATATGACCATTAAGTGCTTTTGTGTAAACTATGATTTTTATTGCCTGGAAAATTATTAAATTTTGACTTCAATATTTTTATAGTATTTTAAAGATTTGTGAAGTTTCTTAGAATTTTTGGGTGAATAATTATGGTACTTCAGTTGAATAATGATATTTTGGTAATATTATTATTTTATGAAAATCATAGGTCATTATAACTTGTAAAATTATGAATCTCTGTACAATATATTATTTCATGATTATGAACTTTTGGAAATTTAAATAGACTCATTGGACCTCTGGACTTGGTACTTCACGAACAAATTGATTTAGGTCATCTATTTAAATAATTTTAATTATGCCCAAGTTTAATTAGGAAAATTATGACCTTCTGATATTCCATTATATTACTCATGATGAACCTCTGGTAAAAATTATAGATCATTTGGATAATTCATTTGGCACTCACCCTTATATGATTACAAATAGTTACTTTGAAAAACTGTGTGCGTTTAGTAAAACCTTAAAGTAGTAGGTATGCCACCAAGATCACATTACCGATTTGAAAACTCAAAGGAGGACATTGATAGTGTCATGGTGTATCATTGGAGTTAATCTTGGGTCACTTAGAGTAATGAGCTTAAGTTAGCAACCCACTTAATAAAGTAAGAATTAAGGGTCGAATCATTCAATAGATCGAGTTTTGGGGTAGATGTGAATGTGATCATAATAGTTATTCATATCTGAATTAGAGTCATGATTAGATGGGCATAGACATCTGGTTAAATTCCTAGGGCATGCCATTAAGTATGATAGAGTAATGTGTACGAGCACTAAGAAGGGAGTCTGATAAAAGATCATCCCTCCCCCTTGAGATCATAAAATACTTAATGTAAATCCAAATGTAACCATGAGAGAGGGTTTTGAATAAGGGAACAACCAATATTATTAAATATCTTGAGAAAGGTAGATTTGGGCTTCAGCCCATCATATCTCCTAGTACCGTTATGAACCCTTCACCAGGTAGAGCTCAAGAAGTCTAAGATTAACCAAAAATTGCTAGGTACAACTAAATGAGATAAGAGTAGTCTAATAAGATGAAGGAATAACATAAAAACCTCACCCGTATATGGGTTGGAGTGATTCAAGACTCATTATTCCTACGAGCTGGTGGCACGGGGTAGTGATAAATTAAGGATGTGTTAGTCCTGCGAGTTGAAGTCTCATTGATATATATGATTTGAGGATGGGATGGTCCTGCGGGCTGGTGGCTCGGATAGGTATTATTATACCAGGATTGTGCTTATTCGGGAGGGGGGGGGTCATTCAGTACTGTTCCATTCAGCACACTAATAGAAGTACGTTGACTCTGGTGAGAAATGCAGGTTTTAAGGGACAGTAGGTGGTTTATACTGTGGCCTGGAGGACTATCCCCTAAATGCACACTCGACCATTAAGACTGATTGATTTTCAACAAAAGTACGCAAGAGCTTTGTTGTTGTGTTCATAGCATTGGGGTGTATGAAAGGTCTAGGACTGGTAATGTACATGCCTGCCTAGGAGTGGAGATACCAGCTCCATTGCCACCGTAAACATGATGATTGGTATATGAGAGGCTATCTACCTCAAAATTGTGGGGAATGTTTGAAAGGTCTATTGACATTGTCGGTGGGTGAGTTGCATCACAAATCATTGCATTATATCACATAGCATGACATTCAATAATTAGTATAACTTAGATTATAACTGCATTCCCTCATCATATAAATTAGTATGAGCTCTTTTATATGATGAGTTATTTTTGAAACCTTAACTTATAAGTTTGTATGGGCATTCATATAACTTAAGTTACATTGTGTGATGGTAGTGTAGCTTGTTTACTAAACTTTACTATACATTACTGCACAGTTCTTACTTTACTGTTACTGCCAGATAGTTGTTCTCTTTATATATATATACTCCTGCTAGTATAGTTCCATATCACCTACTTACATGTTGATGCTGCCCTTGTGGTCCTCTGATTTCATCCTATCGCACGGTGCCTAGGAGTTATGAGGGTTAGGCTAGGACAAAATGGGTTAGTATTTATGACTAATGATCAGTTGTGACCGTAGAAGCTCAATGAGATGCACTAGTTATACGAGGAGACGCACTAGTTATATGAGGAGGCAGGATTAGAGGAGCAGTTGATGCGAGCTACAGTTACTACTCGGTAATAGGTTGATGATAAACTATTTGTAGCTTCTACTTAGTGAGTTGAGAGAGTGAGATTTTTGTATTAGACATGTACTGGGCATAAGCATATTTACTCTCTTTTGTTTCATGTCAGTGCTCATTTTGGATTGTTGCTCTATTCTATTATATATATATTGAGCTGTGATTGTGGAATATATTCAAGTAAATTCTTATGTTTGGCCTACTTGTGCATGATCGTTTTAGCCGGCTGGATCGATGTCGTGCTGTGGAGGCTAACTCGGTAGTTGGTGTCACCGTAAGGGAGTGGTTTTAGGCATAAGACAAGATAACTCCCTGGTAGGGGGAGGGGTCTTACAACTTGTATCTCTCAAAAAATGATCATATGAGAAAGATGTCCATAAACAATGGGCCACCCCGCTCAAGCATTAGTTTGCGGACAAACTAAGCAGCGGAAGATAGGGTATGCCCATATGGGGAATAACACAAAATAGTACATTAATCAATGAGATTAGGCCAACATAGATAAGAAACCACCTTGGTTTGGCATACTAAGACGATTTCAAGTGTATCCTAGTCTAATCGATATTGGGTATTGAGTGGTTAAGGTACCAGGATACAAAAGTGACTATGGAAGACTTAATATGTGAGTAGCTAATTAAGGCTTAAACTCTAATATTCCTACTTCACCTATTTGGTGATTGTATCACCTCTTACCCAAACCAATAGGACTGTCACAAGGAGAATTGGTGCCTGTAATTTATTAGTGGAATTGTTGGATACTCGTAAACTTAACATTCATACCAATGACTTCATTATATTGAAACAATTATTGTGACAAATACCAGAGGTCGAATAAGTATTCGAGTTTAGAAAAAAACACATTTTTGGTTTACATGTATATTGACCATGAGAACGTTGTTGTAAATAGTTACCTCGATGGCCTAAATCATGTAGCATATCAATAAGTCTCATGGTGGAGCTCTAAGTCGAAGATTGTTTGCCCTAGGGGTGGAGTGCATGTTTAGGATGAATGTACCGTAGTGATATCTAAACGATATTGTGTCATAAATGTAATGACCTTAAAGTTTGAGAATATTCAAATACTACCGAGGTGAAAGATGAGATTTTGTATATGCATGGTTGATAAGGTGATCAACCCTCCCTAGAGGTTTGAGATATACATAGTGGTTTGCCCACATATATAACATACAACTTTGGAGCAAAGAAAGTCGACATAAGACGTTAGGAATTTTCTCAGGCTTTTGGATAATATGATTACTTAACACACGACCTGTGGAGTGGTCGTATTTTCACCAATACATAATGACATACTATATGCAAGGTGCAAGGCAAGTTATGTACAATCCACTGGTAGTTGAATAAATTGTTTTTTTGAAAACCTAAAATCGAGGTAGTTTTGGCTGTAAAATAAGTTATGTGCAATTAAGGGTGCATTATTTATTGCCTCAACAAAGCACATTCCTAGATGATCTAATACCTTAACCCAATTATTGTAGCATATGATTAGTAAATATATTGTTGGCTAAGGATTTGATTAGTGAACACATATAGATCGCAATAAAGAGCCATCATAAATTTTTAATTAATTATAAGTCTAAGTAGGATATGGATTGGGATTTGGTTCTAATAAGTTAGAATGATACTCAGAATATCTTGTATTTTGGGCATTCAAAGGAGATTTACAAGCAATTTCTTGAAAATCAAGCCCATTCATATTTGAACAATTTTATAACAATCATTATCCTTATGCCTTAGGGGACAGTGGATGCATAACCAGAGATCTTGGAAAGGTTACTCTATGGGGTTAAGATATATTGATTAAGTTTACTATGGTTGGTATGGTTAAACCCTACCATGATTGATCCTGAGAAAAGTGACCAAGATTGTCACATATTAAATTGTTGAGATTTGGAGAGACAAACTCGAGAATTGATTTTCATCGTTACTAATACTAGCTTACTTGGCATAGCGTGGTCACTTGACACAATTATGAACTATAAACTTTGATTGACAGAACTAATCATTATATTAGATCATTTGAATTATACCTTATGTATTAAGTAAAGATGATAATCTTTATGAATTTGATTTGATGATCCACATGACTTGGAATATAAAATTAAGCTTGATTGTCACTAGTTTAACCTAGATTTTTAATAAGTGGTCACATTGATTACCCATATTTCATCATGTTTATCAAAGGAGTAGAAATATTCAACCATTAGTACTCATTTGTCCCATATCACACATATATGTTTTGAAGAAAGATGAACCTATCATCATATGTTTGTAGTGACCCCCAAATGTATTCACCTATTATACGATATGACCTCATGATCGAGCTAATTATCTGCTAAGAGGGGATAACTACTCATACTTACAAGTCAGAACTAAAACATTTGGCCAAATTTAGAAGATGAGTATTACTCTTATAATGTTTTGAATATGTCTTGACAAGGTTGGGAGTTGGAACACAGGTGTAGATGTTAGTATAATCCCCTGAGATTAATTTATGATTTTGTGAATAATCTGTGATATTAAGGAATAAAGATCATTCATTAGATCATAACTTTTGGAAGTTGGATTAATGTTTTTTACATAATAGTGATAATTTTAGGAGTATAATTAATTTGGTGATTTATTGACTCATACTTACTTATAAATAATGATGTATATAATAGGTTCTAAGAAAGTTTAATACATGTGAACATAAGTTGAAATTTAGTCATAAATGAACATGTCCTTATAGCTAGATTTTTATGCATGTATAAACATAGGAATACAATGTTATTTGGGTGATGATGTCGCATATGAGAAGAATCAATATGGTATAAACTATAGGTATATGGTGATCATTAGTCCTAAGGGATTCCAGACTCAATGTGAGACTAAAGTTCTTTTGGATACTTATTTTTCGAAGTCTTGATAACATATCCACATAATCAAAATAGTGTACTGGTTAAAATGTCATGAAATTGATTGTAAGTATCACACCAAGATAAGACAGGTATATTTTGTGGTTATGTCTTCCTGAAATATAATGAAAGAAAACTTGGAAGAATGAAATTTTAGGCAAATTTTGATTACACAACGAAGTATTGATTAATTTCTCAAGCACTCATAATAGAAATAAAGAATCTGATTGTGTGGATATATATATATATATATATAAAGTTGTTACCTATACACGAAATGAGAGTCTTAATCACAAAGGAAATTTTGTTTATTAATCTGGACATATTGGCATGCCCGCACGTCTTGGGTATTGGAGACCCCTAAGGGAGACAGTTGCCGTCGATTGAGTTTTCTTATAATCACGGTCCCCAGACAAGTTTAGGCTTGACTCATATGAGGCTTTATATGGAAGGAAGTGTCGGACGCCACTATCTTGGGTTTAGGATGAGGATCCAAAGGTTCCTGGATAAGATTGCATTGAGAATACAGACACACTTTCTTTGATAATCCATAATCGGATGCTGGGTGCTCAGAGTAGAAATGCTAAGTACTATGATGTGAGGCATTAGAAAGTAGAGTGGTGGAAGAATATTCTCAAAGAGAATAAAAACCGAACTTGCAATCCAACTAGGCAAGTATACCTATCGAATTATAGCAAGGGGACACAAGTGTCGTATTTAATTTCGGGAATCATTGAGTAATCTTACTCACACGAATACTAGTATCTTATTGAAGACAAGTTTAGTGTTGTTAACTAAATTAAAAGAAGAGACTACTTGCATAAATAAAAACACTTGCACTTAAACAGAGAGAGCACAACTAGTGATAAAAACGAGGGTTAAACAATGATAAATAAAAACACTCGATCGAGAATCACCTCGACCTAAGTTAATCAAAAATGCGATAATAAACTCTAACTTAATAAGGCAAAGGACCTTGATCGTGGAGGTTCCTAAATCATGAACATGCTTCTCTCGAAGTCGTGCCCACCTGAGTTTAGGAGTGTCTGATCTAACTCTCATCCAAATCGGAGGCCTAAAGCTCGCTTTATGCTGTGAACCCCGCTATTGGATTTCACTCCAATCCAGGAGATTTAACATCTGCCTCTCTCGAGGGGTGTGTGCAACTCTCTTTACTCTTGAGTGTTCACACCAAACAACGAGCCTCTTTGCTAGCTAAGAGTGGAAATAAATATGGAAATTATATATCGATGATATAACTTCAAAAATGATTTTTCAAGAGTAAATCAAAGGTCCAAACCTTACAAAGAAAAGGAAAACTAGAGCATCATAACTTAAACAACTCGAACCTCGAATCATCAAGATCAAGAACAAGGAGGATTAGTTACTCATGGTGAAGTGGAGGAGGGGAGATGAGTAGGAGTGCATGGAAACAAAACAGAGATAAGAAAAAGCAACGGGCTTTATATTAAATCAAACAACGAGCTTATAACTTGAAATAAAAGATATTACACTTATATGAAATGAAAACTAGGCTAGCACTAAAACTGAAAGTAAACTAAATTATTTCAGAAGAGTAAAACTGAAACTAAACAAAAAATGAAACGAAAACAGGGGAGAGGAAGAACATTAAGGGAGAACTGAAAATGGCAGCACTTCCCCTCTCCCAAAATTCTAATTTTTTTTACACAAGGAGAGGAGCTCTATTTATAGATTTTTCAAAGAGCAAGAGATTCCTATGCATCCAGCCATGCACGGGAGTTGAATTTGGTATGAATATCTGGAGGGAAATGATGATTGCCTCGGTATGGGTGACGTGAATTTTTGGTGGCAGTCGACTTTTGTGAAAAACCGAGACTTGTCCTCGGCAACAGGTAAGCTTGACGAACTAGGAGAGAGGGCTCGACGGAATTAGAGCAGAAGGAGGGACGGGAGGTCGACGGATGGAGAAAAGTCAAGGTGGATGGGATATCGATGAACGTTGAACTGAAGGCGAGGTTGACAACTTTGGAGGAGTTCGTCGAATGCAGAACTGAAGACTAAGCTCGGCGTAATGGCGGAAAGAACCGTTCGTCGAATGCAATAGATGAGGTCGACCAACTCTAAGGATAAGGAGGGACAGGAGGTCGACGAACTCTGGACTGAAGGTGAGGTCGACTTATTTGAAGACGTTCGTCGAACGCATAATTGAAGGCTGAGCTCGACGAAATGGCATAAAGAAGGAGCAGGAGAGCTCGACGAATGCTATGGTCGACTAATGCGGGAATGAAGGCGAGGTCGACAAATTTGAAGACGTTCGTCGAACACAGAACTGAAGACTGAGCTCGACAAACTGGGGTTGAAGGAGAGGTCGACAAACTTGATCTGAAGGCGAGGTCAATGAACTATGGCGAGCTCGATGAACGTCGAATGCAAAAAGAAGGCGGAAGGTCGACGAAATTGTTCTCAAGGTAAGGTCGACAAACTTGATCTGAAGGTGAGGTCAACGAACTCTGGCGAGCTCGACAAATGTCGAATGCAAAAAGAAGGTGGAGGTCGATAAATTTGAAGACGTTCATCGAACGCAGAACTGAAGGCTGAGCTCGATGAATTGGGGCTGAAGGCGAGGGTGACGAACTCTAGTGAGCTCGAAGAATGTCAAACGCAGAAAGAAGCCAGATCTTGACAAAATGGACGAGCTCGATGAACTAGCTGAGATCGACGAAATGGCTAAGCTCGACAAAATTGCTGAAAACCTGCAAACCTGTAAAAGAAAGAAAACAAACATTAGTGTTATTAATATATATAATAGGAGGTCAAAATATAGTTTTAAAAGATATGATTTTTATAATAAAAACTAGTAATTACCCTAGTAGTTTAAACTACAAATGTATTATCACACTCCCCCAAGCTTAAGCTTTGCTTGTACTCAAGAAAAAATATAAAACTAGTTAACATAAAAGTTATTAATCAGGAAAATTCTAATTATGCTAACACAAGTACTATGCAAAATTCTAAGTAAGGAGAAGGTGAAACGTAAACCTAAAACAATTACTTAAATATGGTTAACTTTTATAAACTTTATTAAAAAAAGACAATTTAGGATTTCTTTAAATAAGTAAAAGCAAGGAAACAAATGAAATAGAGCATTGAGTTGTTACTAGATTCTATGAGGCATTTTATACCCAAATCAATCAAAGAACAAAAATCTAAATTCAAATCCAAGACTTTACTAATCTACTTTTCTTCTTCACTTAGGTAAAAGAAAACCTAAGAGCATGAATCAACAGGGCTTATTAGAACTGAAATGTTTTGTTTAGACATATAATTAGGAATGGAATTCAAAGATAAACATGAAGGCATAAAATCACACTAAACCAAAATAAAGAGTTTCAAAATTTTAAAAAAAATAACATTTTCATTTTGAAATTGGCCATAAAATTAAACATTTCTTTTTAGCATACTTTTTCTTAAATTTCTCCAAAAATCCAAAACAACCCAATCACCACCAAAAATTTTATTAAACTCAAAAAGTTAGTGTGATACGATAGGTTGGAAAATTTGGCTTAGGTGAAAAATGAAATGATAAGTGGAGCTATCAAATGGAATAAGAAAAAGGCTCAAAAGTTGCAAACTAGGGGAATAATTTTTGGGTTGGCGAGAAGGTTCAAACAAAAACAAAGATGGCCTACATCATATTCATGCTCCTAAAATTTGCCTAAAGCATTAGTTTTGAAAAATTACAAAAAGTAGGTCGTAGATATTAAATAGAGACTAATGAAATTATTTTGAAAATAAGAATAATACGAGTCTAGAATCATTCACATCTACTACAGTACTCAAAGTTGATATTATAAAAATTATCAAAAAACAAAAAGTAAAATAGTGGATAAAAGGTTTTTAGGAAGTAAAGAAAATAAAGAACGAAAACCATAATAAAAATGCGTGTTTTAGAAAAACATTTCACATTAACATGCTACCGTGAATTAGGAACACAAAATGGCCAACATTTTACATGTGAAATATAATTAGAAAGATTGATTAGAATTATTATAATTAGCTAATTTGTTATATGGAATTTTGAGAAAAACAAAACAAAAGGCAAGGCGGGACTAATGAAATACCAAAAGTTGTTAAAATTATTAAAGTAAAAAATAATTAACCTAATAATATTTTTTTTATTTTGAAATATTTTTTATTTTTATTTTTAAAGATATTATATTTTTTTAGAGATTTTTCTTAAAGATATTATCCTTTTTTGGATTTTTAAGATATATAAAAAAACAAGAGAAGGAGGAAATCCTCCCCCAAGCTTAAAATGTACATTGTCCTCATTGGAGAAAAGAGGTGAAGGAGAGAGAAAAATTAAAACATAAATATAAGTACAAAATTGAAAACAGGTACTTCCCTGGATTGCAAGTCACGGAAGGTTGCGTTATGCCGCACCCCCATATTTGTGCTTTGGGTCTACATAAAATGTCTTCTTTGGACTTCGTGATGGATTCAACAGCGTTGGAGCAGGCAATCGCAGAGGCTACAGCTTGTCAGAGCCGTCCGGGGCAAAAAGTGAAAAATAAAGAAAACAGAAAAATAACTTGGGTTGCATCCCAAGAGCGCCCTTTTTTTTTAAATGTCGTTTGAGCTCGACGTAAGAAAATAAAATTATCCAAAAATAATATTGTCCAAAATAATAATTAAAGTTTTTAATAGAAATAAAAAGTCTTAAGCTAGTTAAAGTCCGGATCATGCAGAATAAAATTAATAAAGTTTGGACTGACATCACCATAGAAATAAAGTTTAAGACGATGCTCATTCACTTTGAACTAACACTTATTAGGGTGTGAAATTAAAATTGTGTCATATGGAAAAACTTCATTAACAGTAAACAGCCCAGACAAACGTGATTTTAACTTGCCCGGAAATAAGCATAAATGCGAATTATATACAAGAACTTGGTCGCCCAACTTAACGGTTTTTAGTGCCTTAGGTGCTTGTCGTGAAAATGTTTCGTCCGCTTTTTATAAAATTTGTTATTTTCATAATCGTAAGAGCTCCATTCGTCGAGTTTGTTAAGTTGAAATTTTCTAAGTTCGCCGACAGAGTGGGGATCGAAATCTAAAAACCTTAAGGCCCAAAAAGCACGGTGTTCTAATTCTACGGGTAAATGGCATGATTTTCCATAAACCAGCCAATACGACGTACATCCAATGACTGTTTTGTATGCTATTTGGTAGGCCGATAGAGCATCGTCTAGTTTGGTTGACCAGTCTTTTATAAAGATGGAAATAGTCTTTTCTAAAATTCTTTTAAGCTCTCTGTTCAATACTTCGACTTGTCTGTTAGTTTGGGGGTGCTAGGCAGTTGAAATTTTATGCATAACATCGTATTTAGTAAGAGTTTTGGAAAACTGCGTGTTACATTAATGTGAACCCGTTTCGATAAAGATGGCTTATGGCGTACCGAATCGAGAAAATATTTTTTTTCAAAATGTAATTAAGACTCGGGCGTCATTAGTAGGAAGAGCTTGGGCTTCAGCCCATCATGAAATATAATCGATAACAACTAAAATGTATTTGTTTCCGAAGCTAGAAGGAAGAGGGCCAACAAAATCAATTCCCCAGAGGTCGAAAAATTCGCACTCAAGGAAATAATTTTGTGGCATTTCATTTTTATTGGAAATATTTCCCGACCTGAAAGTGGAGGATAAGATTAGTCTGACTCTAGAGGGGGGTGAATAGAGTTTGTTAAAATAATTTTTCAAAATAAAACTTTGTAGAGGAAGAGTTAAGTTTATATAGTATGTGTATTGTGCTGCAGCAATAAAACAGAAGTAATAATAAAAAGAAAAACAAAAGATTCACATCACACAGCAAAGAATACACACAAGCAACCAAACACAAGAAGCTATAGTGGTTCCCCAATATCCCTGGTTACATCCACTCTTCTACCACCCTTGGTAGGAATCCACTCAGGATGAGTTGATCAGGTGTCCTGGCACCAATGAGCTTTTGATAAGGTGCTCAAAAACTAGATTCAGAACTTTTGAAGGGAGTTTTGATAACCCTTTTACAGCAGGAAAAGAAAAAGGAAGAGGTGAAGTCATCTTCTCTGTCTCAATCACTGAGAGAAGACTTAGTGGATTGATTGTGTTGTCAAAGCTCCCCCTGAGATGTAAATGGTTCAGAAGTGATAGCTTTGCTAGGGTGATAGGCCTTCAGAAGCTTCAGATCTCTAGCAGAAGATGATTTCAGTAGAGGCTGAAATATGAATTGTCTGGAGTCTTTGATATTGAAGCTATGAACACTTTTCAGTATGCTAATTTTCAATCTAACTCTACAGGATTGATCACTTGATTTTTCTCTGAGTTGATCTCTCTATCTGTGTATGTCTGTATTAAGTGGTTATATTTCTCTTGATCTGCTGTTGTGTATTTTATTCTCTGATGATCCTCTGTCCAAAATAGCTATTAGCAGTCATAAATGTCTTCCATAAATATTTTGTCTTCTTGAGGAAAGTCAAATAAACATTCTCTGAGAAATCCCTTGAAACTTGCTCCAGAATAAATGAAAACGGCTAACAAATCTCTTGAAATAAATGCTGAGAGAATTTGAAAAACATTCCAAAAGCTGATTGAATTTTGAATCCTTAAAGTCATCGATCTCTCAGAAAAATGTCGATCTGAGCTCTACGATCGTTGAACTGAGCTCAGAGATTGGATTGAACATCAGACAGAAAACGTCAAACTGAGCTCTACGATCGTCGAACTGAGCTCAGCGACCTGAAGAATAAGTGAGGATAGATTGTCGAACTGAGCTCAGTGACTTGTAAACAAGCTGAAGGAAGATCGTCGATCTGAGCTCGAAGATCGTCGACCGGAGTTCGACGACTTAGCAAAGTTGAGCTCAGAGATCGTCGAACGGAGTTCAACGTTTCGTCTACCTCAGCTCGACGATAATTGTCTTTGTCTCAGCTCTAAGTCTTGATCCTTGAATGGTCCTGGGGGCAGCTTCAAACCTAAGTTCTAAGCCCTAGACTCATTCTAACTTGACCTTTTCAACTATACATCTAGGTCAAACTTATTTCCTAAAAAACATAGTGATCCTTACCCAAATTAGTAATAGGGTGTTCCAATAATCTCCCCCTATTTGGGTTACGATTACTATTTATAGAGCTCAGTAATAAATACAAAAGCAAATACAGAAAAGCAAAATATTAAATAAATAGAGCAGAACATGCAACATAGCAGCATTCAGATAGAATATCAGCAAGTGTTTTAAAATGAATGTACTGTCTGCTTACAGAGATCACTTCTTTTCACTTCCTTTCTTAAATAAGATTTCTCTGTTGGGATTGAGAGCCTCTTTCTTTGACCTTCTATCATCTTCTGCACCTAAGGAGGTTTGAGATCTTGGCCTGGGAACCACAGCCTCAGGATGAAGTCATGTAATCCACTGGGTCAAAGAACTTCCTTGAAGCATATCTTTCCAGTTCTGCCTTCCTTTGCTCTAACAAGGTAGTGATGTTGGAAGTGTCTTTTCCTTACTCTCTGGCCTTCTTCAATTCATCTAAGGCAGCAAGTTCTTTCATCCTAGCAGTCCATGATAAAGGATTATTCTCTGGATCTTCAAAAGGGATTGCAGGTTCATATCTATTAATATTTTTTGAAGCAGTAGAAGTCCTTGTATCAACAGTTTCTTTGAGTTTATAAGGGAAAGGACCTTGAGTTGAGTCCATATGTCTTTGTCCTTCCTTTTGTTGTCTTGATTGAATCCTATGTTCTCTCTGATTACCTTTGTATTGTCCCCTTCTGGACTGATAACCTCTTTGATATTGTCCTCTGAGCTAATATCTCTGTGAAGATTGGGATCAGGAGCTTTGCTTTGGAGCAAAGGTTTGAGAAGCTAAGCCTCCACCTGATCCTGAATCTGGAGGAGGAGGAGGAGGCTGAAACTGGGATGATCCTTTCTCATACTTATCCAACTTTCTTCTTTTCCTCATGGCCTTTAGCTGGTTTTTAGAATACTGCATCCAAGATTCAGTTATCTGGCAATCATATAGAATATAATAGGTTATATCATTAACATCCTTGGCCTTTGCAGGAGGGACCTTCATCATGGCCTTACTTCTAGCTTTCCTTTTCCTAGCAATAGTGCCAGCAGAGTCATCAGATTCTGTATTTAATTGATCACTTTCAGAACACTGTGGTCTGTCATACAAATCATCTATACTTTTGATGTATTTCTCTTGTTGTTTCAATTGTTTAGGAGTCAGAACAGGAGCAGCAGCAGCAGCAGATACACAACCTATTGAAGCAGCAACAAGAGCAGAAGGAATTGGAGCAGCAGGTTCTTCTAGATAAGTAGCAAGATCTTTATCAATAATAACATCAGCATCAGCAGACAGCATTTCAATGTCAGTAGATCCAACAGATATAACAGCAGTACAAACAGAAGCAACGACATCCTCAGCCTTAAAAGAGTTGACATATGATGCAATCAGGCTGGGATCACATTTTGAAATAGGCACAATGGCCTTAGTAAGATCTTCAACTTGCTGAACTAGTAAATATCTTCTGTGAAGTGAATCAAAAACACTCAATAATGACCTGAGGTCCAGTATAAACACTGGAACTGAAGCAGCACTAGGCACTTCATCAGCCTCATGAAGCATCTCCCCCTGCCTTGATTCAGTAGAAACTGGATCAAGGCACCCAGAGGAAGGGATTTCCTGAGAAGAGAGGAAAGAAGATAGCCTGTCAGACAGCTCCTGAACATGTTTTAGAAGTGGAGCCATTGTGGTCTTCAGCAATGAGGATAGCCTGGGGGCTAGCAGCTCATACAGCCTGTTTTCCAGTGTAGGAAGATCTACATGCTAAAGATGGGCTTGAGTAGAGGTAGGAGTTTATGTTGCTTGCATAATGGTGGATGGTGTGGTGGTAGGCGGTATTGGGATGGATGGTTGAGATATTGGGATTGTGGAGATAGATGATACAGGTGTGGAGATGGATGGTGAGAAAGATGATTGATCAAGGATGTCATTGAGGATCTGTTGGTATGAGGAGGATGATGGAGGCTCAAGAGGTGAGGAGGGGGAATCATCCATGAAGGAGTCATCCAAGATGTTGAAAGATGGAATGGAAGAATCAATGGGTGGATAGTAGTACAGAGGGTGTAATGGTTCTGAGGTGGTGGCTGAAGGAGATGAAATAGGTGATGAAATTGTGATGGGGGAGGAGATGGCTGATTGGATGGTTGATGAGGAAGGTAACGCAGACACAATAAGAGGTGGAGAAGGAGGAGCAGAGGAGGAAGAGACTGAAACAGTCCTTGTGCCTGAAGCAGATGGTGCTGCAGCAGCCCTGTTGGGGTTGATAATCTGCATGTCCCACTTGCTGAAAAGGGCACATGTGAGCCTTTTGGATGCATTGATGTGCATCCCATTTGAAACCAGTAATTCAGGGCACCTGGAATACAGGAAAACCCCTAGAATCCTCCCAAAAAAGACACAACTTTTGTTAATTTTCTTCTTAATCAAGTCAAAGAAGATAGTTCCCCAATCAAGATGTTTCTTGTCAACTAATGCTCCCATTAAACAGAGCTGATACCTTGAGATGGTATCATGAGCTGAGTGCTTTGCCAGAAGCACTTTCCCCACAACATCAGCCAAAAATTAAAATTCAATTGATAGATTCTTTTTCAATAGCTTATTAGGGTGTACAGTAGAGTGACCCATTCTATCTAACATGGAATCAAATACTTCTCCAGACAAATCAATAGAGTCATCACCAGTACTTAAGGTGAATACTTCAGTCAGAAGAATAGGGGATAATGGTACCTGAGTCCCGTTGATCGTGCCGACTATAGTATTTTCATTCTCATTGGTTATAGTAAAAACCCATTCCTTTATTTCATCTGCCGCAATCTTTATTCTGGTGGTCATAAACTGAACTAACTGCTATTCTCGGAAAAGATTCAGAATATCTTTGAACCTCTGATCGCTGCCATTGAAGGAGTTCATATTTATGTCAAAACCTGTATCAAATTTCATTTTGGAAAGAGCGGCAACCGACACCGCCATTTGTATCTGCAAGGATTGAACAAACACGACCAAGTGTAGGGAGTTTGGAGGGAAAGAGAAAATTTTGCTGAGAGTATGAAAGCGTAAAAGACGAACGGCGGCCGAAGAAATGATTTTATATTAGGGTTCGACGCCGAAACGAAAAATCGTTGAACTCTGTTCGACGATTTGGGCTTCTAATAGAATACGAAGTGGTTTCGACGTCGTCGATCTCCGTTCGACGACATTGACGAGCGTCGAGCTCTGCTCGATGACTGCTTAATAGAAGGAAGGATAGCGTAAAGCTATCAGGCGGCGCTCAACTCAGGTCGACGATTCAGGAAACGTCGATCTGCGTTCGACGATTTTTTTGAAACCGTCGATCGTCGTTCGACAATTTCTGAGGAAAACATCGAGCGCAGTTCATAGATAGAAACTATCCTACATACACAAAGAGAAATGAGTTTTTAGCCTAATCTTGGTCAGTTTTTAGATTTTCAAAATCTTTGAATTTATTTTAGGCTTCCTCCATCTAACATGCCTAACTGATTTAGGAAGAATGTATGTTTCTTTTCATCCAAGGGTTTGGTGAAAATATCTCCTCTTTGCAAATCAGTTGGGATATATTGAAGTTCAATTTTGTTTTTCTCAACATTATCCCTTAGAAAATGATGCCTAATTTCTATGTATTTTGTCCTACTATGGAGTACTGGATTTTGTGTAATGGAAATAGCACTTGTGTTGTCACAAAATATTTTAGACTTCTCTAAGTTGTAACCATAGTCTAGGAGTTGATTTTGTATCCACAAGATTTGTGAACAACAACTACCTATAGCCATATATTCAGCTTCAGCAGTTGAAGTTGACACAGATGTTTGTTTCTTACAAAACCATGAGACAAGTCTATCACCAAGAAACTGACAAGTTCCACTGGTGCTTTTCCTGTCTATTCTACATCCAGCATAATCAGCATCTGAAAGTCCACTTAAGTCAAATGCTGAATCTTTTGGATACCAGAGACCTAGATTTGGACAGCTTTTAACATACCAAAGAATCCTCTTTACTAAAGTTAAGTGTGACTCTCTAGGGCTAACTTGGAATCTAGTACATATACATGTAGCAAACATTATATCAGGCCTACTAGCTGTAAGGTACAATAAAGAGCCAATCATTGCTCTATATGTTGTCTGATCAATTGGTTTCCCATGTTCATCAGCATCCAATACAGCATTGGTAGGCATGGGTGTTTTCATACATGATGCATCAGACATACAAAATTTCTTAACCAGCTCTTTTGCATACTTGGTTTAAGAAATAAATATGCCTTCAGTATGTTGTTTGACTTGCAATCCCAAGAAGAAGGATAGCTCACCCATGCTACTCATTTAAAATTTAGAGTGCATAAGCTTGGAAA
This sequence comes from Platanthera zijinensis, assembly GCA_039513925.1. Classification (NCBI taxonomy): domain Eukaryota; kingdom Viridiplantae; phylum Streptophyta; class Magnoliopsida; order Asparagales; family Orchidaceae; genus Platanthera; species Platanthera zijinensis. The sequence continues at coordinate 143,215,806 of CM077087.1, read as the reverse complement.
ACTTTTTGCACAAGTTTGAATCAATAGAACCAAAGATGATGTCATCTACATATATTTGTACTAGTAGGGTATGAGACTTATGGGTTCTAATAAAAAGAGTTTGGTCTACTCTCCCCCTAATAAAATCATTTTCCAGAAGAAAGCATGCTAGGGTCTCATACCATGCTCTAGGAGCTTGCTTTAGACCATATAATGCTTTATGTAGTTTGAAAACATAGTCAGGATGAGTTGGAGAGACAAAACCTGGGGGTTGTCTGACATAGACTTCTTCTTTGATCTCCCCATTGAGAAAAGAACTCTTCACATCCATTTGGTAGACTTTGAATCCCTTCTGAGCAGCATAAGCCAGGAAGATTCTTATGGCCTCTAACCTTGCAACTGGTGCAAAGGTCTGGTCATAGTCTATCCTCTCTTCTTGAGAATATCCTTGAGCAACTAGGCTTGCCTAGTTCCTTCCAATAATTCCTTGATCATCCAATTTGTTTCTGAACACCCATTTTGTTCCAACAATGGAATGATCATTTGGCTTAGGAACTAGTTCCCAAACTTTGTTTCTTTCAAATTGATGCAACTCCTCTTGCATTACAATGATCTAGTGTGGATCTTGCTCTGCATCTTGAATGGATTGAGGTTCAATTTGAGAGAGAAAGCAAGTGTGCATCAGGTTTTAGTTGACCTGATTTCTGGTTTGCACACCAGCTGAGATGTTTCCAATCACTTGGGAGATTGGATGATCTCTTGATGTTACTAAATCGACAGGGGTTGTTGATTGTTCACCAACCTGTGTTGTTGTTTCCTCTTGTGGAACAGCAACCGGCTCTTCAAGAAGATTTTCTTCCAGATGTTGAGCAGCTTCTTCATCTTCACTACTTTCATCCTTTTGAGTAACTTGCAATCTGTCCAAGTCTTTAGCTAGAGAATGTACCTGCAAATGTTCTATGGTACAAGAATTCTTCTGCTTTAAAGACATATTAGTTTCATTAAAGGAAATATGGACAGATTCTTCTATTTTTTAAGTAGTTTTATTATAAACCCTATAAGCTTTACTGATCATGGAGTATCCAAGAAACACTCCTTCATCAGCTTTTGCTTGAAATTTTGCTATATATTTCTTGTCATTGTTGTGAATATAACAAATACAACCAAAAATTTTGAAGTAATCTACTTTAGGTTTCATCCCTTTGAGTAATTCATAGCGAGTCATGCCCTTCAGTTTATGTATCAAACTTCTATTCAGTACATAGTTGGAGGTGTTCACTGCCTCAGCCCAAAAGGATAGAGGAAGGTGAGCATCTGACAACAATGTAGTTGCAGATTCAATTAGAGTTCTATTTTTCCTTTCTACTACCCCATTTTATTGAGGAGTTCTAGGAGCTGAGAATGTATTCCTGATCCCTTCACTTTGACAGAACTCTTGCATAAGAAGAGAATCAAACTCTGTCTCATGATCACTTCTGATCAGGGCAATATGAGTATTGAACTCACTCTATATACATTTGAGAAACTCTGTCAAACACTTAAAGTTATCAGACTTCTTCCTCAGAAAGAACACCCATGTGAATCTTGAGAAGTCATCTACAACCACTAAAGTGTAGGATTTCCCTCCGAAGCTTTGTACTGTAATGGGTCCAAAAAGATCTATGTGTAACATATACAAAATCCTAAGTGAATCACTCTTGTTAAGTGACTTAAAACTGTTTTTAGTTTGCTTGCCTAATTGGCAAGCCTTGTAAAGTCCTTCCTTCTTATAGGGGCCAGAAGGTAGTCCTCTAACAAGGTTGTCCTTGGATAGCCTAGCAATGGTTCTAAGGTTAATATATCCTAGTCTCTTATGCCATAGTATATTAGGTCTAGATATGGAATTGAACAGGCAGATATCTACTTTAGATGAATGAAAATCTACTAAGTAAATGTTACCTTTTTTGTTACCTATCAACACAGTTATGTTGTCTTCTGACTTGACCTTGCATATAGCTTTGTTGAAAGTCACTTTATATCCTTAATCACAAAGTTGACTGATACTTATCAAGTTATGCTTGAGTCCTTCAACATAATCTACTTTCTTGAAGGTGAATGTTCCAATTTGGACTGCACTATATCCTTTTGTTGTTGCAATGTTTGAATCACCAAAAATTACTTTGGGTCCAAGCTTGTCTTTAAAGGATGTGAAGTTGTCCTTGTTCCCTGTCATGTGCTTTGAGCACCCACTATCCAGATACCATAGCTGGTTTGATGTTGGATAGGTCTTCACCTGTACATACAAGAATTTACATGTTTTTGACCCAGTTTACCTTGGGCCTAAGTTGATATCCTTTAAATTCAGAAATGAAGTACATCCCTGGTTGACTCTTACAACCTTCAGGATGGTATCTCCTAGGAGGTACTATCCATTAAGTATAGGGGTTGAAACCTTGGGATGTAGGACTTCTAGGATTGAATCTAGATGTACCTTTGAAAGATTGTTCAAAGCCCTGATCTCTGTTTGACGATCGTCGAGCTGAGGTCGACGATCTTGGGTCAGATCGTCGAGCTCTGTTAGAAGATCAACTGTCCTGGAGTTCAGAGTTCTGGTGTCATCGAGCTGAGTTCGACGATTTTTTCTTGGATCGTCGAGCATCGTTCGACTATCGTCGAGCTCTATTCGACGCATTCTGTTGAACTATAACTTTCTTTGGCAAATCTGCATTCTTCCTAGCTACCTCTACAAATTCCATCTCTTTATCAGAGATAAATTTGATTGGAGTTGTCAGAACTATAGGCTGGATAGATGAAGCTCCCAAGCCCAGTATACTATTAGGTCTAGAGTTCACTGTGCTTGTGATATCCATCAATTTGATGCTTCTCCCATTAAGGGATTCTTCAAACTGCTTGTCCTTGGATAGTTCACTTTTCAGTGAAGCTATCTCCTCTCTATAGCATTCTAACTCTTCAGAGAGTTTGAGGTTCTCTGATTTTAAAGTGCTATACTTAGACAGTTGTTTTCTGAGGGAAATGATTTCCTTCTCAGACTCTAATAGATCTTGGCATAGTACTTTAAACTCATGTATAAAGTCCTCAGAACTGAAATCAAATGAATTGATTACCTGGTCTTCTTCTAGTTGAATTTCTTAATCTGACTCTGACTATTCTGCATCTAAATCTGTTTGAGAGGCATTGATAGCCATCATGCAAAATTCCTTTTCATCAGCATCATCCTCATCATCACTAGAGCTGGATGAAGCTTCAGAATCCTCTTCAGTTTCACTCCATGTCTCAGCAACAAATCCCTTCCTTGTATGTTTGTTCTTGCTGGAGGACAGTTTGTCTGAGCTGTTTTTCTTAAAGTCTTTCTCCGTTCTTCTTTCTCTTCTATCTTTCTTGTCCTTGTTTTTGTTTTCTGGACAGTCAGGCACAATATGGTCTGGTTTCCTGCAACCAAAATATATAACTTCCTTGTTGTTATTTGATTTATCATACCTTGGCTTATCATGTCCCTTGTATGATCTCTTTCTGAAGTCTTTTCTTGCCATTTTGTAGAATCTTTTGGCCAATAAGCTAAGTAGCTCCTCATTGTCTGTGACCTTTTCTTCAGGCAGATCCTCAACAGCTTTGAAGGATATTGTCTTCTCTTTCCTTGTGGCTGGTGAGGCAGCCTTCTGTTCTTCTTCTCTATTTTTAATGAGCAGCTCATAAGATTTGAGCTTGCCCAGTAGAGCTTCAGTGGTAATCTCATTTAGATTTCTGGCATCTTTGATTGGCCAGATTCTTGAATCCCAAGTGCTGGTGAAACACATTAGGATTTTATCATTCAGCTCAGTCAATGAGATTTCTTTATCCAGAGTCTTTAACTCATTGACAATCAGACTTAATCTGTTGTACATGTCTGCAACTAACTCAGCTTCTCCTTTCTTGAAGTTCTCATATTGGGATATGAGATGGGATCTTCTATCTTTTCTCTCATCAGCAGATCCTGAGACAATCTCAGAAAGTCTGTCCCAAATTCCTTTGGCTGAGTTGTATTCAGCTACCTTCTGAATTATCTCATCAGACATTGTCTGAGCTAAGATATTCATGGCATTGGCATCTGCAGTCTTCCACTTCTTTATTTCAGCATATGTTCCTGAAGGAGGTGGAACAGCATTTGTACTTGAGCTTGCTGGTGGACTTGGGCACACTGTCAAAACATAATTAAATATGTCTTTATCAATAGAATTCAAATAAAGTCTAATCCTTGCTTTCCAAAGTGTAAACTTGGATAGATTGCACACTGGAGGCCTGGTGCTTGCATAATCTTTGTTCTGTGTCTTGTCTTTATATAAAATTAAATATAATGAAAATAACCCTCTTACAAGATTGATCTTATCAAGGATCTTTTGGTTCAGGTGTTAGCCTGTATGAACAACCAACCTGCCTCTGATACCAATTGAAAGTTGAGGATAAGATCAGTCTGACTCTAGAGGGGGGGGGGGGGTGAATAGAGTTTGTTAAAATAATTTTTCAAAATAAAACTTTATAGAGGGAGAGTTAAGTTAATATAGTATGTGTATTGTGCTGCAGCAATAAAACAAAAGTAATAATAAAAAGAAAACAAATGATTCACAGCACACAGCAAAGAATACACACAAGCAACCAAACACAAGAAGCTATAGTCGTTCCCCAATCAACCTGGGTACATCCACTCTTCTACCACCCTTGGAAGAAATTCACTCATGATGAGTTAATCAGGTGTCCTGGCACCAATGAGCCTTTGATAAGGTGCTCAAAAACCAGATTCAGAACTTTTGAAGGGAGTTTTGATAACCCTTTTACAGCAGGAAAAGAAAAAGGAAGAGGTGAAGTTGTCTTATCTGTCTCAATCACTGAGAGAAGACTTAGTGGATTGATTGTGTTTTCAAAGCTCCCCCTGAGATGTAGATGGTTCAAGAGTGAGAGCTTTGCTAGGGTGATAGGCCTTCAGAAGCTTCAGATCTCCAGCAGAAGATGATTTCAGCAGAGGCTGAAATATGAATTGTCTGGAGTCTTTGATGTTGAAGCTATGAACACTTTTCAGTATGCTAATTTTAAATCTCTCTTCAGGATTAATCACATGATTTTTCTCTGAGTTGATCTCTCTATCTTGTATGTCTGTATTGAGTGGTTATATTTCTCTTGATCTGCTATTGTGTATTCTCTGATGATCCTCTGTCCATGATAGTCGTTAGCAGTCATAAATGTCTTCCATAAATATTTTGTCTTCTAGAGGAATGTCCAATAAACATTCTCTGAGAAATCCCTTGAAACTTGCTCTAGAATAAATGAAAACGGCTAACAAATCTCTTGAAATAAATGCTGAGAGAATTTGAAAAACATTCCAAAAGCTGATTGAATTTTGAATCCTTAAAGTCATCGATCTCTCAGAAAAACGTCGATCTGAGCTCTACGATCGTTGAACTGAGCTCAGAGATTGGATTGAACATCAGACAGAAAACGTCAAACTGAGCTCTACGATCGTCGAACTGAGCTCAGCGACCTGAAGAATAAGTGAGGATAGATTGTCGAACTGAGCTCAGTGACTTGTAAACAAGCTGAAGGAAGATCGTCGATCTGAGCTCGAAGATCATCGACCGGAGTTCGACGACTTAGCAAAGTTGAGCTCAGAGATCGTCGAACGGAGTTCAACGTTTCGTCTACCTCAGCTCGACGATAATTGTCTTTGTCTCAGCTCTAAGTCCTGATCCTTGAATGGTTCTGGGGGCAGCTTCAAACCTAAGTTCTAAGCCCTAGACTCATTCTGACTTGACCCTTTCAACTATACATCTAGGTCAAACTTATTTCCTAAAAAACATTGTGATCCTTGCCCAAATTAGTAATAGGGTGTTCCAACATGACCGTTGGCAACTATCACACCTACTCACAAAGGCTTGCGCGTCTTTAAACATGTTAGGCCAGTAAAAACCCACGCAAAGCACTTTGCGGGCTGTGTGAGCAGCATGATAGTGACCACCAGCCGGTCCTTCATGCAAATATTTTAGAATATCTAATCCTTCTTCAAAAGAGACACATCTCCTTATCACTTGGTCCACACAGACTCGGAAATGATGCGGGTACTCCCAAAAATAGTTCTTCAACTCAGAAAAGAATTTATTCTTTTGCTGAGAGGAGAACTCTTTCGGGAGTACACAAGCCACTAAATAGTTGGCAATGTGTGCAAACCAAGGGGAAGGTGATGTGTTAATTAAAAGAAGTTTCTCATCTGGGATGAAATCATTAAAAGATTTTTCATCTAATTTTTCTATATACGGATTATTAAAAGGGGTGGAGCTAGTGGCCATGGCGGCTTCTTGTAGAGATTCAATTGGAAGAGTAGAGGAAGAAAAAAAATCAGAAAATTTATTTTCACTTTCAGAAAGATAGTAGGAAGATTCTTCACTTAAGGCATCTAAGAAAGAATAGGAGTCGTCATTCTCTAGGGTATTCTATATTGAGTGGGTTATAGAGAAGGTCACTTCATCGTCGCATACTCGTTGGAAGAGCTCACCATTGATTATGTCAATGATAGCTCAGGAGGTGGCAAGGAAGGGTCAGCCAAGGATCAAGGGAACCTCGATGTGTTCTTCGATGTCCAATATGATGAAATCCCCTAGTAAGATGAATTTATCGACTTTAACTAAGACATCCTCCACGATTCCTAACAGGTACTTAGTTGATCTATTGGCGAGCTGGATACTCATGTGTGTAGGTTTGAGGCTACCAATTCCTAAATTCTTGAATAACGAGAGGGGCATCAGGTTGATACTCGCACCTAAGTCGGCCAATGCGTGCTTGACAAAAAGATCACCAAAGACACACGGTATAGAAAAACTACCCGAATCACTTATCTTCATTGGTAAACCGTATGTCAAGACCGCAGTGCACTCGGCATTTAGTGTGAAGTGTGATAAGTTCTCTAACTTCTTCTCATTAGTCAGGAGTTCCTTTAGGTACTTAGCATACTTTGGCCTTTTTGAGATTGCTTTGTGGATGGGTAAATTTACGTGGATTTTCTTAAATATTTCTAGGAAGCAAGAGTATTGATCATTCTTACATTGCTTGTTAAGTTCGGAAGGGTATGGTGGAGTTGGATCATTTTTAAAGATGGGTGGTGGAGTGAGATCTTCTTCTATAACACAAAGAGGGGTGATAACTTCTTCTTCAATAGAGGGTGAAATGATAAAAAATTTCTCGGCGGAGGGTTTATTTTTTAAAATGGGGGGAGAGATTGCCTCATGCTCTTCGCTAACCATACCAGAAACTTGCTTCCCACTCTGAAGAGTTATAGCTTTGACTTGCTCTCTCGGGTTGGGCTTGGTGTTGGAAGGAAGAGACCCGGCGGGTCGCTCAGAAAAAAAATTTTGCGAGTTGTCCTACTTGATTTTCTAAACTTTTAACGGTCCCGGCTAGGGTTATTATAGTAGCATCATTAACATTCATATATTTTGAAAACATTTCCTATAAACTTGGAGGTTTTGGAAAATTTTGAGGGGGTGGTGGTGGTGCAGAAAAATCATTTTGTGGTGGCGGGTGCATTACGTTCAAGGGATAACTCCATGAAAAGTTCGGGTGGTTCTGTATAGCGGGATTATTACTATTCGGAAAAGCGAAACTCGGAGCAGGAAAATTAGAAGCAGAAAAATTATGAAAAGCGTTTCTAGGAATAATATTAACATAATCTTGTTCGGGAGCAGGAGTTGAAGATTCCCATACCTGAGGGGCGGAGGCAGCAGTCATCTCTATTATCTTTTTACTTAATAAGTCCACTTGCAGAGCTAGTTGGGAGACATTATCTACTTCAAAGATACATGCAGGTTTGTTTGGGCGGGACCTAGGCACATTCCACTGATATGTGTTCATGACCATGTGCTAAAAAAGCTCAAGAGTTGCTTCCGGGGTTTTTGTGGTTTAAGGTACCACCGGAAGCTGCGTTTATTATTTTCTTTTTGTTTTGTTTTAGCCCGTTATAAAACGTCTGCACTTGTAACCATATAGGCAACGCATGATGGAGGCATCATCTTAAGAGTTCTTTAAATCTTTCCCAAGTTTCATACAAGGTTTTAGAATCTATTTGTCCAATGGCAGAAATATCGTTCCTAAGTTTTGTAGTTTTAGTTGGCGGAAAATACTTCGCTAGAAATTTTTCTGTTAATTGATCCCAGGTGGTGATGATGTTTTTTGGTACAGTGTTTAGCCATTGCTTAGCCTTGGTTCTTAGGTAGAAAGGGAAGAGACTTAGCCTAATCGCATCATTTGTAACACCATTGATATTGAAGGTGTCACAAATCTCAAGAAAGCTAGCTTTATGCGCGTTCAGATCTTCATCTTGAAGTCCGTTATATTACACATACTGCTGTACCATTTGAATTATGCTAGGCTTAAGTTAAAATTATTATTAGCTATAGTAGGGCGAACTATGCTTGATTTTGTACCCTCTATATTCGGCCGCGCATAATAGGACATAGGCCTATGCAGGGCTTCCTCTACCTCAGGCTCTTCAATTCTTGTAGTAGAAATAGACTTGGAATCCTAAAACGGTATTTGGAGAGTAGGGACTTGAAATTGCGATCTTCTCTGAAGAGTACGCTCAATTTCGTGGTACAAGTCCAAAATATCCTATAGATTTCCGCGAGTATGCATTAACAGAAGAGAAGATGAAGAAAGAGAAAGATAAACTAGAAAAAGAGTTACTTTTCGGGAATAGATTTTTTATTTAATGTTTTATCTCCCAAACTTCCCAAGGGCTACCCGATAAAGGGTTCGCAAGGTACTAGACAAGATAGTGGTATTTAAGCCACATTGCCCTTTTTGAGAGAGTTAGGTGGTGTAGAAAAATTGTGATGTGGGTTTCTATTAAGAGCGTTAATATTTTTTTTTGAATTTTTTTTATTTTTAAGAAAGATGGTGAGAAAGAGAAGTGATAAAAGTAATAGGTTTGTTTTTTCAAATTATCAACAAAAGTTGCTCCCCGGCAACGGCGCCAAAAACTTGGTGGAAGAATATTCGCAAAGAGAATAAAAACTGAACTAGTAATCCAACTAGGCAAGTATACCTATCGAATTGTAGCTAGGGGACACAAGTGTCGTATTTAAATCTGGGAACCATTGAGTAATCTTACTCAAACGAAGACTATTATCTTATCGAAGAGACTTTTAGGGTTGTTAAATAAATTAAAAGAAGAGACTACTTGCATAAAGAAAAACACTTGCACTTAAACAAAGAGAGCCCAACTAGCAATTAAAATGAGGGGTTAAACAATGATAAAGAAAAGCACTCGATCGAGAATCACCTTGGCCTAATTTGGTCAAAAATACGATAATAAACTCTAACTTAATAAGTCAAAGGACCTTGACCGTGGAGGTTCCTAAAGCATGAACACGCTTCTCTCGAAGTCGTGCCCACCTGAGTTTAGGAAGGTCCGACCAAACTCTCATCCAAATCGGAGGCTTAAAGCTCGCTTTACGCTGTGAACCACTCTTTTGGATTTCACTCCAATCCGGGAGATTTAATGTCTGCCTCTCTCAAGGGGTGTGTGCAACTCTCTTTACTCTTGAGCATTTACTCCAAACTACGAGCCTCTCGGCTAGCTAAGATTGGAAACAAATATGGAAATTATATATCGATGATATAACTCCAAACATGTTTTTCAAGAGTAAATCAAAGTTTTAAACCTTACAAAGAAAAAACAAACTACAGAATCATAACTTAATCAACTCGAACCTCAGATCATCAAGATCGAGTATGTTGGGTCCATTGCCCGCAATGTCCTGGATTTGAGTGAAGTCAATATTATTAATGATAGACACATGTATGTAGATGACTATGATAGGTCAGGTAGCCTAAGTGGCTTAGTTAGGTAAACACTTACCTAAGGTGTGGGATGATAGAAATCTGTCTAAATCCACAAGCGTTGAGTGAAGGGACGTCACTCAACACCAGATGACTTATAACACTGAGTGTAGCCTATACTGTTATAGCCTAAGTTGGAATGAGCTAAAATATGGATAAGTCCACAGGCATTGAGTGAAGTCAACTCACTCAACGCCATGCTACTAAAGAGAAAGTTGACTAAGTGTTTTGACATTGAGTGATGAATACACAGTCAATGCCATACAACAAAAAGGTTGTATGTCAAGCAAAGTTTAGAGCTTGAGATTCTAAGTTTGTCGAGCTCAGTTGAGAATTCGTCGAACTAAGTTCAGTGTTCGTCGAGCTCAGCTCACCATTCGTAAAGCTATGTTCAGAGCTTGAGATTCTGAGTTCATCAAGCTCAGTTTATAGTTCGTTGAACTGAGTTCAGAGTTCATCGAGCTCAGCTTACCTTTCATCGAGCTAAGTTCATAGCTTGAGATTCTGAGTTCATCAAGATCAGTTGAGAATTTATCAAGCTAAGTTCAAAGTTCATCGAGCTCGTAATTCACCATTCGTCAAACTCAGAAAGAAAGTCTATTCCCAATGCTTATTAAATACAGAAAATTGGCTAAGGCACAAAGCGTTGAGTTAGGCATGCTCACTGAACGCTCTCAACGCTTGAGTTGCTGAATAAGCAGAAATTTGGTTAAGGAAAAAACCGTTGAATGGTGGTTACTGACTCAACGCTGTCAACGCCTAGTGAAAACAGAATTTTGTCTAAAGGGTTTGACATTGAATGATTCTTACTCACTCAACGCTAAGCAACAGAAAGATGATAAAGCAAGTTGGCGTCGAGTGAAGATGAATCTCTCAACGCCTAGAAACAGACTTTATATTTAATTAGTTTGGCGTTGAGTGAAGGTTACTCACTCAATGAAAAGAGACAGTAAAACTGTCAAAGTGGTTTGGAGTTAAGTGATGCTTACTCACTCAACGTCTATTCTCTGATTCTCAATTTTGGCTAAGTTCACAGGTGCTGACGTCATCATAATCGACAAGGTCAACTAAGGACAATTCAGACACGGGGAAGCTATACTACATGACAAAACTTATCATGAAGCTACTGTACGTCTTCTTCGATTAAAGCAAGGCGTAACTAGAAGCTGTAGGTGGGGCCCACCGATCTCTAAGAGCTGTTGATCGACGAACTATAAAAGGAAGAGATAGGGCCAAGACAAAGATAACTTTTAGGGCATACAATATTCCAAAAGGAGAGCAGACATCTTCATCTTTTCGCCATTACTGCTTGTGAAAATTTTGAAGCTCTCTAGCAAGAATAGTTCAGTTAGCTATGCAAGTCTCCATCTGCTATAGCAGATTCAGAATCAGTTCTGAAGAAAGAAGAACCTTTATTCTTTGGCAGTTTCAGTGAGCTATTTGAAGATGCAAGATCAAAAGACCTTTAGCCTTCAACAACAAGTTCAAAAGTTATCTTTTGAGTTCCTCCAGCAAATCCATTTCCCGCTGTGAGGAGATTTGGAGCAGAATGTTTTTTGCTCAAGTGGTTGACACAGAGAAATTTCTTTGTGTCAAAGTTAATTAAATTATTTCTTTTTGTAGGATCCTTTTGGATCTGAGCTGTAGGACCTTTTGGTCTGAGGTAGGGCAAATTTTCCTATGCTGTAGGAGAGTGTTGCTCTCTGAGGTATGTGAGTTTTACTCACTAAGAAGTAGGGAAGTTTTTCCTTAACTGTAGGAGAGTGCATCTCTCTGAGTTATAGGAGCAAGCATGCTCTGAGGTAGGGCTATCCTCCATAGCCTAAATGGTAGGGATTAAGTGCCTGAGGTAGGTGATACTTGTATCACTGAGTGTAGGCTTTTGTGGCTTAGGTGTAAGTCTTAGAGGAGACTGAGAGATCCTGAGGGATCTGAGGTGTAAGCTTCTTGGAGCTTTGGTTTGGAGAAGTGCCTTGACTAACAGGAAGTTAGCAAGGTGGGAGGAGAGTGGATGTACCCATAATTTTGGGGAACCACTATAAAACACTTGTGTGATTTTATGTGTTTGCTTTTATTTTCTTAATTGCATGTGCTAAGGACAATCTCTAGATCACTATAAACTAAAAGCTAAAAGAAACAAATAATTGATTTAAAAAGACAATAAAAATACCTCAGCAGACCTATTCATCCCCCTCTAGGTTGCTAGCTACCTTGAAAATAAGATTTTTTACGGGGTATCAGAGGGAGGTTGCTCAAAAAGGATTTAATAATCTGAGTGATCCTCCAAGGTAGTTGCTGTTAAGTGGTCATGGGTTCAGGAGAGAGCTAGAGAGAGCTGAGTTCCATGAAACTCCCCATCTGCAAAAAGGATCAGTTTGGAATATGGAAGTAGAGGGTGCGGCTATTCATGGAAGCCTACGATCCAAGAATTTTTGCAACTGTTAGGGAGGGACCTGTCATTCTTATGAAGGTCTCTTCTTTGGATGCCAATATCCAGACACCAAAGACACTCTCTGAAATGACCAAAGATGAGGTTATACTAGTTGACCTGGACAAGAGAGCATTGAAAATCATTGCCATTGATGTAGATGACTCACCCTTCCTGAACTTGGTTCACTGCCAGACCTCCCAGGAGATGTTGAATAACCTTGTGGTCTACATGGAGGGTACTGATGAGGAAAGAGATGATAGGAAGTCTCTGCTCAACCAAGAGTATGAGGCTTTCAGGCAAATCCTGAAGGAGAACATAACTACCTGTTATGAATGATTCTTCAGGATCATAAATGAGTTTAAGACCTATGGAAGAGTCTTCAATAATTATGAAAGTAATGACAAGTTTATCAGATCTCTCACTAGAGACTGGGATACTAAGATCTGTTCCATAAGAGAGATGGCTAAGCTTTTTAACATACCTCCCCAAATATTATTTGGGAAGCTACTCTCCTATGAGATGCAGCTAGCTACCAGGAAGGAGGAGGATGCATCAAACAAATCACAAGACAAAGAAAAGTCCTTGGCCTTCAAAGCTGAAAGCACACGGAAAGGCAAGGAGATGAGTCCTATTTATATAGTGATTTTCAGACTCATCTGGGCTAGTTTTCTTTCGCTTGCACTTCACTTTTAGTTCGTTACTGTATAAATTTCATCTAATCTTTATTTTCATAGTAGGTGCACTTTTGGCCCGTTTTCTGTGCAATTTCGTAGTTCTTGTTCTTTTGCCCTACTTGGTGTGTTTTTTTGTATGGAGATTGTGGTATGTCGTCTCGGTGGCTCTGTTATTTTTGCTGCTGGTACAAGGGTCGCATGCATGATCCGGGATTGTTCGGGATCACTTTTCTGCCTAAGGGCCACTGATCGTGCATTTTTACCCACACACGATCAGTGGACTCCTTAGCGCACGACCGATGGTCGTGCGCGGCCTGTTCGTTGAACCCAAACACTGTAGGATCTATAGCGCAGGATCATTGGACCTATAGAGTACGACCACTGGTCGTGAGCCACTGAACGTGTACACTACTCTCCATTTTTCTAAGTTCTGCCTAGGGCCTTCGCACGAGCATTGGACATATTGCGCACCACCACCGGTAGTCTGCCACTGCTCGTGCACGTTTATTACTTTTTTTATAGTTCTGTCTGGGATAATCACATGACCATTAGACATAGTGCGCACGACCACCGGTCGTGCACCACTGCTCGTGCACTTTATCCCAGTTCTTCTTGATTTCTTCCATTGTTCATCCCACGATCACAGGACTTAGTGCGCACGACCACTAGTCGTGCGCCACTGATCATGTGTATTGTTATTTTTGTTGTCTATAAATTCGCAGGTTCCGCCCTATTTCCGTATTCGACACTTTTTCTCCGCCGTTTTCGTTTCCTAGATTGGTTCCGCCGTTCTCCTTCATTCTCCACCTTAGGGAGGGCCTTCGGGCAAGCTTTCAACGCCAAATTCAACCTGGAGCTTCCTCTCGACCTCTTCCTTCATACTTGAGCTTCAAGAAGGGTTTGATCTAGCTTTCACCATCAAGCTTAGAGGAGTTTGTGTCGCCCTCCACCGGATTGCGACACGAAGAAGACGGGTCCATTGGGAGTTAAAGATAGCCTCCTCTACCCAAGACGAGTTGATGATTGAGCTAGAACGCGGATTGACAACCCGACAATTCCTTTCGTGAATCCTCAGCAAGACTTCGGATTTGGTTGACTTTGCACTCTCTTCTTCTCTTGTTTTTGATAGTGTAGTATGATCTCTTTGTATTTGACAAATTGTGTTTAATTTGATATACATTTGTATATAATCATGTCTATGTGATTTTAAATTTATGTTATTTGCTTGAGGTACGCCATTATCCATCCTCCACCACACAGTGCCACACTTGCAATTTCTAGTGGTGTGCGTAGTGAAGAGGTGCTCACGATCCTCATTCTGCCGTTCTCACCACCTCATCCGTAAGCCTACTCGTCAGTCCGCCTAGCGATTCGGTGCATAGTGGCCTGTGTAGTTTTCATCCGCCTGGCGAAGCATTGCATAGGAGTAGTTATTAGTTTTTTACTTTCTTTTTTCACAAACAATCAAAACCCCCTTCATAAACAACGAAATAAGGACTTCAATCTCAAGTCCTCCTCAAAATTAATTCCACCTTACTGTGTTCCTTGATAGATCGATACTTGGGAAAATTCGCCCATTTTATAGTACTTGTGCGACCGGTACACTTGTCGTAAACCGCATCAAGTGTTTGGTGCCGTTGTCGGAGAACACAATCCTGTGAGTTTTTGGAGAGGGAGATAGGAGATAGAAGCCCTTTTACATTTGTTCATATTGTGTTTCTTCTTGCTTTAATTTTTAGAATTTGTTGCTTATTTTTCTTTGTCCCCTTTCTGATTTTTTGCTTAGCAAGCGGATCCATGTTATTTTTATTCTAGTTGTGTATCACTTTTTCAGCAATTATTTTTGATCGCAATGTATTCTATAGCTGAGTGTCGTCTACTTGACACTTTGCGTAGACACATTGACGCCTTAGCTATTTTAAATGTCGATCATTGTATTAGGTGTTTGTTATGCCAATGTGTAGGCCACATGTTGAAGGATTGCCCTCATTTGTGCGAGCCTTCTCCCTCTGAGGGCGTGTGTGCAACAAACCCCCATTTCTGGAGGACTACTATGGATATGCCTATTAGGTTGTTGCCTGGCCCATACACTAACATTGCACATCATGCTCGTTCCTTGCCCGTTGAGATTACAGAAGAATCTCTCGCCGCATATAGGTCTTTTATGGGTCCCTCGCTCCCTTTTTACGAGCTTCCCTTGAGTGATAACGATCACTCTGGTGTTAGCCAGCAAAAAGAGGATCAAGAACTCATGGGCACTCCTATATGGGATGATGAGATTGTTCCTATAAGAGGGATGGTGTCCGCGGACGATTTTGCGATGGGGACTGCTCATTAAATGCTTAGTTTCGAGAGCAGTATTGCCCCTCCGCAATTTTTGCCTGATGGTGCCACTCCATTTTTGTGTGATTCGGCTGATGATGTCGTATTTTTTGATGATTCGGTTCCTGAGGTTGTGCCAAAGTGGGATGAGGACTCTAATATCTCCGACGGAGAATGTGGATCTTCGGAATGCTAAGACGCTCCCTGGTGGGATGAGGAATACCCCCTTTCTGATGCGAAGATTTTCACCTCCTTATTGGATGAGGTGGTCCCTCTTACCACCGCGGACCTCGAGTTCTCGGATTCCCCATAATACGAGTCATATGATACTGACGATGATTTGTGCTCGGATCCGGCTGAGAATGATACCGGGATCACTCTCCCATATTCTACGTGTTTTCGTTTTTCCTCTCGTTTATTACTTGACCCCCCTTACTTATCCGAGCATGTGTAGGCTGAGTCTCCACGGGTGCATTAGGATGACGATGAGCCTTGTGCTCATGCTGACGGCGAGTGCATCTGCAGGTGCGAGAAGGTTTCTATCTCCCTTGTCGTGGAAGTCCCAGCCATCTCCATCCCCTCCTGCAGACCTATGGTGGATGACGCCTTGCTATGCAAGGATTTATTTTGTGGTGAGATTAGTGAGGACCAGCACTCCTCCTCTTCTTACTTACTATTTCCTCTACCTGTGTTGGGCAGGTATTATTATTTAGGTAGAAGGGTAACTGCTCTATCTCTGTATCAGTACTCGCTACCATAATGGATAATGGAATAGTTACCTGTGCACTTTTCTTTTCATGGGCCCATTAGCTAGAAATGTATAGAATTTAATAAGTCGTGTTGGGAGGACAATAACCCCAGTAGTTATCCTACATTTCCAGCATTTTTATTTTTCATGTCTATCTTAATTTTTGTATTTCTTTGTATTTTGTCTATTTTTCTTTTGTTTTTGTGGAGCTCACCCCTACAAGTATTCATGGCAACTTCGTATTGGCGGGGTTGTGATTCTTCGTTTGGCAGACCTACTTCTATTTTTCACGTGTCTTCTGTTATGCTCACTGGCTGAGCATTGGGTACCCTCTCCCCTTGTCTTTATCTGGTTTTAATTTCAATATCATATGATTTGTAGCTTAGTTTAAGTGTAGGGGAGAGCCAGTATTTGTTACCTTTTCCACGCGCACATTTCATTTGCATACTAGAAGCTTTTATTGTTTTATTTTGATTATTTCATTGCATCGCACACCACTACACCCACATGAGCGTGTACTTAGCTGTTAGCATGCTGCGAGTTAAACTCGTGTATTTTTTATGATTTGCGAAAATTATTGTGTTGGCATAGGATTGTGAGACAGAGTAAAATGTTGACTCCTGCAGTGCTCCTAGTCGAGTGCTCTCGTCTCGTGTAGAAATTGGAGTAGACTAAATTTTTTTGTATGCTTATAGTTTTATATATTTCTAATTATGTAAATACTATTTATTCTACTCAAAAAAATGTGAATCCGGCGTGAATCGAACGGTATTGTATGGATGTGTGTAGCCGTCACTAGACTCGTTTTGCTCGAGTCGGGAGGAAGGATCATCTTTCTCAGTGGCTAAAACTTGCCCCAAGGTACTCTCGAAGCATTGGTGCATGGTTAGTCAAGCGTGAGCGTGATGTAGGCCATCATTTTGTCCCGGTTGAGCTTTGTACCATTTTTAAAATCTTATCCTCGCTAGCCCCATTGTGCCTACCCCTTCTTTTGATTCAGCTCCACCATTATTTCACACAAACCTCATAGCTGATCCTAGTCGCACACCCATGTCGAGCTTTAGTGTTTTATATTTTCATTTTGGGGTGTTGATGTGGTGATATTCTTTGTGTTTATGTTGATGTGCTCCAAAGTTTTTATTTGTTGAAATTGTTAAAATAAAAAAAATGATTTGAAAAAATATATAAAAATGAATTGTGAAAAATAAAAGTCAAAGGAAAAAAGTATAATTGAAAATTCTATTTTAGAGGAGATTGTATTTGGAGTAGGCAGTGCACACACCCATATTTTAAAAATTAAGTCAGGGGGTGTGGTGTACCCGCATGTATTTTTGTTGGCGGATGGATTCTTTTTTATGCCAGCTTATTTGGTTTAGCTGTATAGACTTCTTATTTATCTTTGTTTACCTCACCGTAACCCAAGCCCCATCTTTTATCCTAAAGTCCTACGAATTCATGCTTGAGTCAAACTAATACCGTGGAGAGAGTGTGAACGGGCAAACGTATGGTCCCCAATATTGGTGAATTTCTTTGGAGGTGATACTGAGCCACGGTCTTTGGCAAAGCTCACCTTAGTGGCCAACCTACTTTCTCTCTGCGTGTGACCAGAAGATTCTCCGTGATTCCATTTTTGAGTAGTAATAAAATATTGATACGCATTGTGAAAAGTATAAACTATTTTGAATACTTAAAAATTTCCTCTATTATATTTTTACGCACATGAGCATGCGACTTCGCATGGTACTCCGTATCTCCATTTCTTTGTTAGCTAGTTTATTTTCTCTATCTACATAGATTTGGTTTGCTAGGGACGTGCAAACAGGTAAGTCTGGTGGTGCGATGAGTCTTATTTATATAGTTATTTTTGGACTCATCTGGGCTAGTTTTCTTTCGCTTGCACTTCACTTTTAGTTCGTTATTTCATAAATTTCATCTAAACTTTATTTCCATCGTAGGTGCACTTTTGGCCCGTTTTCTGTGTGATTTTGTAGTTCTTGTTCTTTTGCCCTACTTGGTGTGTTTTTCTGAATGGAGATTGTGGTATGCCATCTCGGTTGCTCTGTTATTTTTGCTGCTGGTACAAGGGTCGCGTTCATGATCCTGGATTGTTTGGGATCGCTTTTGTGCCTAAGGGCCACTGATCGTGACTTTTTACCCGCGCACGGTTAATGGACTCCTTAGCGTACGACCGATGGTCGTGCGCTGCCTGTTTGTCAAACCCAAACAGTGCAGAATATATAGCGCACGATCATTAGACCTATAGTACATGACCACTAGTTGTGAGCCACTGATCGTGCACACTACTCTCCATTTTTCCAAGTTCTGTCTAGGTCATTCACACGAGCATTGGACATATTGTGCACGACCACTGGTTGTGCGCTACTGCTCATGCACGTTTATTCCTTTTTCTGGAATTCTGTCTGGGACAATCACACGACCATTAGACATAGTACACATGACCACCGGTTGTGCGCCACTGCTCGTGGGCGTTATCCCAGTTCTTCTTGATTTCTGCCATTGCTCATCGCACGATCATAGGACTTAGTGCGCACGACCACTTGTCGTGCGCCACTGAACATGTGCATTATTATTTCCACTGTCTATAAATTCGTAGGTTCCTCCCTAATTCCGCATTCAATACTTTTTCTCCACCATTTTTCATCTCCGAGAAGGGTTCCGCCGTTCTCCTTCATTCTCAACCGTAGGGAGCGCCTCCGAGCAAGCTTTCAACACCAAATTCACGCCAGAGCTTCCTCTCGGCCTCCTCCTTCATCCTTGAGCTTCAAGAAGGGTTTGACCTAGCTTTCACCATCAAGCTCAGAGGAGTTTTTGTCGTCCTCCACCGGATCGTGACACGGAGAAGAAGGGTCCATTGGGAGTTAGTGACAACCTCCTTACCCCGGACGCAGTTGAGGACCGAGCAAGGATGCAGATTGACAACCCAGTGATTCCTTCTGTGAATTCTCAGGAAGACTTCAGATTCGGTCGATTTTGCACTCTCTTCTTCTCTTGTTGTTGATAATATAGTATGATCTCTTTATATTTAATGAAGTGTGTTTAAATTGATATACGTTTGTATACAATCATGTCTATGTGATTTTATATTTACGTTATTTGCTTGAGGTGTGCATTTATCCATCCTCCATCATACAATTCCACACTAGCAATTGCTAGTGGTGTGCATAGCGAAGAGGTGCTCACGACCCTCATTCTGCCATTCTCACCAACTCATCCACAAGCCTACTAGTCCATCCGCCTAGCGATTCGGTGCGTAGCGGCCTTTGTAGTTTTCATCCGCCTGGCGAAGCATTGCATAAGAGTAGTTATTAGTGTTTTACTTTCTTTTTTCGCAAAAAATCAAAACCCCCTTTGTAAACACCGACCTAAGGACTTCAATCTCAAGTCCTCCTCAAAAATAACTCCACCTTACTGTGTTCCATGAGAGATCAATACTTGGGAAATTCGCCTATTTTAAATTACTTGTGCGACCGGTACACTTCCCGTAAACTGCATCGCAAGGAAAGGATTCCTTCTCCACCAAGGAGACAAGCTGAGTCAGACAGCTCTAACTCAGAGGCATCAGACATCAGCATGTCTGATGAAGATTTTGAGGCCTTTTCCAGACAACTCCAGAGGTTAAATAAGAAGAAGCATTAGAAGAAAAGGCCTTCCAATTCCACTCATTACAGAAAGAACCAGTCCAAGAGTGACAGGTAAGGTTCTAAACATAATAAATATAACTCCTCTAAAGTAATTTGTTACTGTTGCAGCAAGCCTGGGCATGTTATAGCTGACTGCCCAGAGAAGAGGAAGGAGACTGAGGAGAAGAAGCAGCACCAACACAAAGAAAAGAAGGAAAAGTCTTTCTTTGCCAAGAAGGAAATCAGTTAGACAGACTCATCATCTTCCTTGTCTGAAAAATAGGAAGCCTATATTGGGCTAGTTGCTGCTACTATTATAGATGAAGCTATTGCAGCAGAATAAGGCAGTCATCCAGGGAGGATAGGAAACAGAGCCCCTCTGACATTGTCAGATAGTGAGTCAGAGGTGGATGAAGATTTCCATAACTACATAGGGCTGATGGAAATGACAAATGAGGAAGGCAACCAGGATAAGCCTGGTCAGAGCAAGGTACATCTATCACCTAACTCTGGTTATCTGTTTAAGTTTGAGACTAGTACTTGCTCAGAAGCCGCTTCACCCTGTGGTGAATAAGATTCTGGATCTAAAGGAGATGTCAATCAACTGATTGACAAGTATAGAGAACTTCTGAATACCTTCAAGAAGGTCAAGAAGTTATCTAAGAAGCAAGCTAAAGAGATCTCATATCTTAAGCTTGTAGTTGCCCAACAGACTGTAGTAGCAAATCTGCTGGAGTAGAATGCTAGGGAAATTAGCCAACTTAAGTCCCTCTTGGACTTTCAGGTAGCCTCCATCAAGCAAAAGAACTTTCTCATCAGGGAGCTTGAAGATAAGCTTGAGAAAGAGAAAAGATTAGTAGCTAGCTATTCTAAGCCAAGTACTATCCTCCCCTTGATAGACTCCTTCTCCTATCAAAAGGGCAATAAGGGGTTGGGATTCAAGGGAAGCACAAGAGTTGCTCCTTCCAAAAGGAAGGGCAAAGCTCCAGCTACTCCTCATCCTATTTCTTCTAAGCCTCCCATTCTGTTCAGAAAAGTTTTGATACCTTCTAACAGGTATGACCAAGAAAGATCTTATGGTCACTGAGAGAGGGGTTGTTCATCTAGAGTGAACAAAGATATTCATTGTCATGGTGAATGTTTTGGCAGGGTGTGTGCAGTCAAGGCTGCTAATGAGACATTTCAAATGGCCCAATCTGGACCATTTATCTTTAGTGCTTCTGCACAGACTCTCAAGAATATTGCTACAGCCAAGGCTCAGAATCAGACAGCAAAGGTTCTGACTAAGGGCAAGTCCAAGAATCAAGTTGATCTAGGCATATTTGAAGCCATCAGAAGCATTCTTTCTAAAAAGAAGCTAGCTGCTTCTTAACACTCAATGCAGACCAAACCAGCTAGCTATAAAACTTACCTTCAGTCAAATTATGGTTGAAAGAAATAAGAAAAATGCTGCAACACATCTTCCTTCTGTCAAGATTGCTGCTCATCAAGCTACAGGGCCTTCACAAAAAAGAAGATATAATATACATGATTGTTGCTATTGTGGTAAGATAGGGCATTTTTCCATTGATTGCTGGCATAATCCCAATGTGGCCAGAGCTAGGGTTAGTCCATCAGTTAGAAATTCTGCTAGTGGACATATTCAGTTTCATGCTAACATGCACCTATGACCCAATAGATATTTGGGTCCTAATGTTAAGTAATTTGTATATTGCTGGATAGTTCAAGGTATTATACCCCTATATGGTACATGGACAGTGGCTGTTCCAGGCACATGACTGGAACAAGGAGAAACTTGAAGGAGTTTTCTCTAGTAAAAGATGGACCCAATGTAATCTTTGGAGGATCAGATAGAGGTGTAACAAGAGGATATGGTAAGATCACCAATGGCATAGTCACCATCACCAAGGTGGCTTATGGTGAAGGGTTGCAGCATAACCTTATAAGCATAGGCCAGCTTTCTGATCTTGGCTATGTAATTGTCTTCCAAAGGGATGAGTGCCTAATTAGGAGTTCAAGTGACCAAGAGGTCATCTTGACAGACACTAGGAGTGGAAATGTTTATTGCTTGAACTTTCTATATCTAGACACAGATTCTCCTATCCGTTTAGTGGCAAATGGGAAAGTCTCCTACTGTATCATGTGGCACAAGAGACTAGCTCATTTGAATTTCAAGACTATTGGAAAGCCATTCAGTCAAGAGCTAGTTAGGAATGGCCCCAATGTGAAGTGCTCTAAGGAGGTTATTTGCTCAGCTTGCCAAAAGGGTAAGCAGAAAAAAGTCTCCTTCAAGGGTATTGGGACCAAAGACTCTATGAAGTGCTTATACCTCCTGCACTTGGACCTATTTGGTCCAGTGTCAGTTCACAGTCTTGGTAGGAAAGTCTACACCCTTATGGTAGTTGATGATTATTCCAAATTTACTTGGGCATTCTTTCTTAAGAAGAAGGATGAAACCCTTGATGTCCTCATGAGGTTTGTCAAGCAAATTCAGAATGAGCTTGGCTATTCTGTGGTCAAAATCATAAGTGACCATAAGACAACATTCCAGTCTGATAGCATGACAAAGTTCTATGAAGAGCATGGGATTTATCAATAATTCTCTTCTCCTAGAACACCCCTGCAAAATGGGATAGTTGAGAAGAAAAATAGGACTCTCATAGATACTGGTAGAACACTGTTGAGTGACACATCTCTCCCAGAATATTTCTGGACTGAGGCAGTAAATACTGCATGTCATGTCCTCAATAGAGCCTCTATCATCAAAGGCCACAAGAAGACTCCCTATGAGATCTTGAAGGGCAGAAAACCAAATCTGTTCTATCTCAGAATCTTTGGTAGTAAATGCTCTGTCCTTCACAATGTCAAGTCCTATGTAAGAAAGTTTGCTACCAAATCCTATGATGGAATATTTGTTGGGTACATCAATCGTGGCAAAGCCTATAGGATCTACAACTTGAAAAGCCAAGTTGTAGAAGAATCAGTTCATGTAGTCTTTGATGAGTCTGCCGTGATTAACAATGGATTGTCTAGTTCCTCTTATATTACTACAAGTACAGAACAAATGATGGACAAGCTGACCATCAAGAAAGCATCACCAGTCATCCAAGATGATATGGATACTCCAGAAGATCTACCTGGCACACTGGGAGTGGATGAAGATCAATAAGAAGATGCCCCTATTGCTGAAAGAAGACTGCCACCTGCAGTTAGACATATGAGAGATCATCCAGCACACCAAATCATTGGTGAGGCAAGTCATAGAGTAATGACAAGGAGCAGAAGTCAGAACACAACCATGTATTGAAGCTTTCTATCCCAAGTAGAGCCCAAGAAGTTTTAAGAGGCCAACATAGACCAACATTGGATGGAAGCTATGCAGGAGGAACTGAACTAGTTCAAGAGGTGTAGGGTCTGGAAGCTAGTTCCCAGACCTCATGGTCATAATGTCATTGGAGTCAAGTGGATCTACAGAAATAAGCTTGAATAAAATTGCATTATAATTAAAAATAAGGCCAGACTAGTAGCAAAGGGGTACAGACAATAAGAAGGGATTAATATTGATCAAACCTTTGCACCTGTAGCAAGATTTGAGGCCATCAGATTATTCCTTGCATATGCAGCACACAGGGTATTCAAGGTCTACCAAATGGATGTGATGTCAGCTTTCCTAAATGGTGACTTAAAAGAAGAATTCTAGGTTGAGCAGCCTCCAAATGCAGATTTTGCATGCTGCAAAGAGGATAAGAATAGCACATCTGGCACCTGTCAGTTCTTGGGAGGGAGACTAGTATCTTGGAGCAGCAAGAAACAAACCAGTGTGGAAATATTAACTGCAGAGTCAGAGTACATCTTAACCGGAAGCTATTATGCTCAGTTGCTGTGGATCCAGCACCAGCGTCAAGACTACAACCTCCAGATAAGTAGAACTCCTTTATTCTATGATTCTACTAGTGCAATCTCTATTACTAGGAATCCTGTCTCCCATAGTAGGACTTAGCACATAGAGATTAGATATCATTTCATTAGGGAGCATTTGGAATGTGAAGACATTACCCTTGAGTTTGTCCCAACAGACAATCAAGTGCCTAACATCTTCACTATGACACTAGATAAAGCCAAGTTTAACACCTTCAAATTTGAGTTGGGTATGTTAAACTTATTATAGCTTTAGTTGTTCCTCATTTAGTTGCAAACTATTTGGCATTATGCAGATAGGATGGTCCTTCAATGAAATGTAGATTCTCCAATTGAGGGGGAGCAAGTCCAGCACAATTCCAACATTTCACTACTGCCTAATAGAGGGGGAGCAGGTGATAAGATGATCAGTTGATCAAGTGCATCCTACCAGCTATTTGATGCAGTCAAAAAGGGGGAGTGGATAAGATGATCAGATGATCAGATAAGCAAGGCAGTAGCAAGGCAGTAATAATTCAAGGGAAGCATATGGTAGATGCAGTAATGTTCCATTCTATAAGAAGGGAATTGTGGTAACTATAGATCACATCTCAATTATTAAGTGTTCATTTATTATGCCTTGTGTTACATGGTTCTGTGTATGTCATTAACTTTGTTTAAGAGTTTTGACTTCCTCAAATAGGGGGAGATTGTTGGGTCCATTGCCCACAATGTCCTGGATTTGAGTAAAGTCAATCTTATCAATGATATACACACGTCTATAGATGACTATGATAGGTCAGGTAGCCTAAGTGGCTAAGTCAGGTAAACACTTAATAGGGGTGTGCGATTACAAAAATGTGTCTAAGCCCAAAGGCATTGAGTGAAGGAACATCACTCAACGCTAGATGAATTATAGCGCTGAGTGTAGCATATACTGTCATAGCCTAAGTTGGAATGAGCTAAAATATGGCTAAGTCCACAGGCGTTGAGTGAAGTCAACTCACTTAACGCCATGCTACTAAAGAGAAAGTTAGCTAAGAGTTTTGGCGTTGAGTGATAAATACACACTCAACGCCATACAACAAAAAGGCTGTAAGTCGAGCAAAGTTCAGAGCTTGAGATTCTGAGTTCGTCAAGCTCAGTTGAGAATTCGTCGAACTGAGTTAAGAGTTCGTCGAGCTCAGCTCACCTTTCATCGAGCTAAGTTCAGAGCTTGAGATTCTGAGTTCGTCGAGCTCAGTTTAGAGTTCGTCAAACTCAGTTCAGAGTTCGTCGATCTCAGATCACCTTTCGTCGAGCTAAGTTTAGAGTTTGAGATTCTGAGTTCGTCGAGCTCAGTTGAGAATTCATCGAACTGAGTTCAAAGTTCATCGAGCTCATAATTCAATATTCGTCGAACTCAGAAAGACAGTCTATGCCCAGTGCTTATTAAATACAGAAAATTTTCTATGGCAGAAAGCGTTGAGTGAGGCGTGCTCACTCAACTCTCTCAACGCTTAAGTTGCTGAAGAAGAAGAAATTTGGTTAAGGCAAAATGCGTTTAGTGGAGGTTACTGACTAAACGTTATCAACGCGTAGTGAAAACAGAATTTAGTCTAAATGTTTTGGCATTGTGATGCTTACTCACTCAACGCCAAGTAGCAGAAAGCTGATAAAGCAAGTTGGCGTTGAGTGAAGCTGAATCTCTCAACGCCTAGAAACAGACATTATATTTAAGTAGTTTGGTATTGAGTGAAGGTTACTCACTCAACGCAAAGAGACAGTAAAACTGTCTAAGTGGTTTGGCTTTGAGTGATGCTTACTCACTCAACACATATTCTTTGATGCTCGATTTTGGCTAAGTCCACAGGTGCTAAAGTCAGTATAATCGATAAGGTCAACTAAGGAAAATTCATACATGGGAAAGCTGCACTACACGACAAAACTTGCCATGAAGCTATTGTATGTCTTCTTTCGTTAAAGCAAGGCGCAGCTGGAAGCTGTAAGTGGGGCCCACCGATCTCTAAGAGCCGTTGATCAATGAACTACAAAATGAATAGATAGGGCCAAGACAAAGATAACTTTTAGGGCATACAATATTCAAAAAGAAGAGCATCAATCTTCATCGTCTTCGCCATTGCTGCATGTGAAAAGCTTGAAGCTCTCCAGCAAGAAAAGTTCAGTTAGCTGTGCAAGTCTCCATCTTCCATAGCAGATTCAGATTTAATTCTAAAGAAAGAAGAACCTTCATCCTTTGGCAAGTTCAGTGAGCTGTTTGAAGACTCAAGATCAAAAGATCTTTAGCCTTCAACAGCAAGTTCAGAAGTTATCTTCTGAGTTCGTCCAGCAAATCCTTTCCCTGCTGTAAGGAGAGTTGGAGCAAAAAGTTTTCTTCTCAAGTGGTTGGCACAGAGAAATTTCTCCGTGTCACAGTTAATTAAACTATTTGTTTTTATAGTATCCTTCTGGATATGAGCTGTAGGACCTTTGGGTCTAATGTAGGGCAAATTTGCCTGAGCTGTAGGAGAGTACTTCTCTCTGAGGTAGGTGAGTTTTACTCACTGAGAAGTAGGCAGTTTTTCCTGAACTGTAGGAGAGTGTATCTCTCTGAGTTTTAAGAGCAAGCTTGCTCTTAGATAGGGCTATCATCCATAGCCTGAGTGGTATGGCTTAAGTGCTTGAGGTAGGTGATACTTGTATCACTGAGTGTAGGCCTTTATTGTTGAGGTGTAAGTCTTGGAGGAGACTGAGTGAACCTGAGGGTTCTGAGGTGTAAGCTCCTTGGAGCATTGGTTTGGAGAAGCTCCATGACTAACATGAAGTTTGCAAGTTGGGAGGAGGTGGATGTACCCATAATTTTGGGGAACCAATATAAAACACTCGTGTACTTTTATGTGTTTGCTTTTATTTTCTTAATTGCAGGTGCTAAGGATAAGCTCTATATCACACTAAGCTGAAAGTTAAAATAAACAAACATGTGATTTAAAAAGACTATTAAAATACCTAAGCAGACCTATTCACCCCTCTCTAGGTTGCTAGCTATCTTGGAAATAAGATCTTTCAGAGTACAAAGAGGATTAGTTACTCATGGTGAAGTGGAGGAGGAGAGATGAGTAGGAGTGCATGGAAACAAAATAGAGACAAGAAAAAGCAACATGCTTTATTTTAAATCAAACAACGAGCATACAACTTTAAATAAAAGATATTACACTTGTAGGAAATGAAAACTAAGCTAGCACTAAAACTGAAACTAAAACTAAACTAAATTATTACAAAAGTGTAAAACTAAAACTAAACAGAAAAATTGAAATAAAAACAGGAGAGAGGAAGAACACTAAGGGAGAACTTAAAATGACAGCACTTCCCCTCTCCCAAAATTCTATATTTTTTTACATAAGGAGAGGGGCTATATTTATAGATTTTTCAAAGAGCAGGAAATGCCCATGCATCCTGCCATGCACGGGACTTGACCTTAGTACGAATATTTTGTGGGAAATGATGATTGCCTCGATACGGGTGACATGCATTTATGGAGGCAGCAGGCTTTTGTGAAAAAGCAGGACTTGTCCTCGACAACAGGTAAGCTCGATGAACTGGGAGAGAGGCTCGATGAACTGGGAGAGAGAGGGATGGGGGGTCGACGAATGGAGAAAAGAGAAGGTGGACGGAAAATCGACGAATGTCGAACTAAAGGTGAGGTCGATGACTTTGGAGGAGTTCGTTCAATACAGAACTGAAGGCTGAGCTCGAAGAAATGGCGGAAAGAACCGTTCGTCTAACACAGAAGATGAGGTTAATGAAACCTGAGGAGAAGGAGGGATGGGAGGTCGATGAACTCTAGACTTAAGGCGAGGTCGACAAATTTGAAGACGTTCGTCGAACGCAGAACTGAAGGCTGAGCTCGATGAAATGGGGCTGAAGGAGAGGTCGACAAACTTGATCTGAATATGAGGTCAATGAACGCGAGTGTTGGATCCCTAGTTAGATTTGGGCTAGTTCACTAAATTAGGTTGAAATTGACCCACATTGTATTGCCAGGGTCAAGTCCTTGAGTCCTAAAGTTTAGGCTAGTCTTTAGGTTCAACCTTCATGGACCAGCCAGTAGAGGACTACAATTGACTCAGACTTAGAAGTTTTCAGAGATCAAAATTATCAGTTTGAAGTTCTTCGAACTCATATCGACGATCGTCGATCTCAGATTGACAAACTCAAAATTATTTCTCTGAGTTGAGCTCGACGATATTCGAGCTCAGGTCGATGATTTCCTTACTTCAGACAGATTCTCAGTTCGACGAACTTAGAGCACAGAATTGGCATGTTATTTCCAGAATGCAGTTCACAGAGCTCAGGTCGATGAACAGGAATTCTCAGGTCGATGAACTTGGAACTCCAGTCGATTAATTCTGTTTAGAGGTTGACGATTTCTGTCCCGAGTCAGAATGAGAAGTTTTCCTTACTTCTGTCCATTATTTATTATATTATTTAGCTGTGATTTCCTGTGTAATTAATGATCATATTCTCCTGAATATAGCTATTATTGGCAGCATTAATTATGGTCTTCATCAGGGTAATTACTTGCTTATTTTAATGGGACAGTTGAGGAAACAAATTAAAGTCAATATTCCAGCCGTTTCTTTCTCCAGGGAAATCAGCAATTAATGCCAGAAATTCAAATTTCAAAGGAGAATTTTTGGACAGTAGAAAATAAAAGAGATTTTCTCTTTTCATACGAGAAAAAAATAATCAGTGCAAGCACACACAGACCAGACAGTACTGAGAATGCAGAGAAGAGACACGTAACAACAACATACAAAACTCTTTCTGTGTATAGAAAACATTCTGTTTTCTCCCTTGTTCTTTATGAAGACTGAAGAAGAACAACCATCAATCTAGAGTGTCTTCTTCAACTTCTCCTTTAGGAACATTCAAGGACAAAAACTTTGAATCAGTCAGAAAGTTCCAGGATCTCTCAAGACAAGGCTGAAGACCAACACCCTGAGAAAGGCTCCAAGTTTCTGAATCATTTCAGCTTTTCAGAAGGAGTCTTGACAACATAAATTCAGTAGTCTTCTCTAATGTATATAGAAAAGAGAAGACATCATCACCTCCCTCACCTCTTGTATAAAGGGTTTATTAACTCCCTTCAAAAGTTTATTCTTGGTTCTTGGGCACCTGATTAAAACTCTAAATGGTTGTGAGATCTCCCTAGAAATAGATCTTGTGGTGGCAGTCACCTGATCAAAAACCTGATAGTGGATTTCTACCAGGTGGTAGAAGAGTGGATGTACCCAGTTTTGGAAACCACTATAAAATTCTTGTGTTGTCTGTGTGTGATCATTTTCTTTCTTATTTTTGTTGTGCTGTGATAGATTAGCTTAACCAGTTTTTATTTCCTTCTATATTATTATTGGTATCACATATTTTACTCTGATAAATTTAAAAACAACAAAAGTTTTAATTACTTTCAATTGGTATCAGAGGGGTGTTCCTTTGGTTGTACATGCTAACACTTGAACCAAAAGATCCTTGCTAGATCTGATTTTCTTTTCCTAGTTATTCTATTTTCACATCATGGCACAGAATAAAGACTATGCAAGCACCATACCTCCAGTTTACAACTTAAATAAGTTTGCTATCTGGAAGGCAAGAATCAAGCTGTATATGAACTCTATTGATGAGGATATCTTTAATTCTATTTTGACAGGACCACCAGTTCCAGTGGCAACATCTACTGTAAGTTCCAGCACACATGTTATTCCACCACCTGAGTGGACAGAGGCTAAGAAAAAGGCCAAAATAGCTGATGCAAAGGCCATGAATATTCTTGCTCAGACAATGCCTGATTATATTTTCCAAAAGGTGGCTGAGTGCACATCAGCCAAGGCTATCTGGGATTCCCTTAAAAAATGGTTATTGGTTCAGCAGATGAGGGAAAGGATAGGAGATCCAATCTCATCTCACAATATGAAAACTTCAAGAAGGATGAGTCAGAGTCTGTAAGTGACATGTACAACAGACTAAGCTCAATCATCAATAAGCTGAAGACTCTGGACAAGGAAATCACCCTAACAAAAGTCAATGACAAAATCCTCATGTGCTTCCATTGCTCATGGGATTCCAGAATCTGGCCAATCAAGGAAGCAAGAAGTCTAAATGAGAGTTCCACATAATCTCTACTTGGAAAGCTCAAGTCCTATGAGCAGCTCATAAATTCTAGAGAAGCTGTAGAACAGAAGACTCCTTCATCAGCAAAAAAGGATAAAAGCATTGCATTCAAAGAAACTGAAGAATCAGAAGCTCCAACAGTTAGTGAAGAATTCTTGAGTCTCTTAGCCAAGAGATTTTACAAGATGGGAAAGAGGGATTTCAGAAGAAAGTCATCAAGGAAAAATGACAAACCAAGGTATAACAAAACACCAACTAAAGAAGTTGTTTGTTTTGGTTGCAGGAAGCGTGGACACTTCATCTGTAACACCCCAAATCCCAAAATTGAGTTAAGGCTTGGCAACACAGCCTCCGACACGGGGGTGTCCCAAGCCGTGTCCTGCTCTATGTGGTCGAGTTGACACACATCCTATCAAGTGCTCGACGAAATGCACTCGATGAGTTTTGAGAGGGAACATGGCCTACGACACGGGTGTGTCCTAGGCCATGTCCTCCTTTCGGTCTACAAATGCCACTCGACGAAATAACCTCGACGATTGTCGAGAGGCACACGGCCTATGACACGGGCGTGTAAGAGGTCGTGTCCTTCTCTGGTTCGAGCCAGGGATATGAGGCTTGGTGAACACGGGGTAGATACAGGCATGTCTCAGGGTATATGACATGTTATACGGGCATGTCACATGTCCATGTCCTCTTTGGGTTGAGCCGGTTATGTGCCACCTAAGGTATATGGCTGCTAGACACGAGCGTGTCTAAAGCCGTGTCAGGGCACACGACCGGTGATACAGGCATATCACAGGGTCGTGTCCTGTTCAAATTGAGTCGGTCGTGTGCCGCTTAAGGTACACGACCTTTGACACAACGCGTGTCATAGGCCGTGTCAGCCCAAAAATAGACTTTTCAGGGCAATCTATGGCCGTTCATTTTCTTCATCTAGATCCAATGGCCCAAGCTCCTCCCTGCTGAGTTAAGTTTAGGAATTGAGATATATATCTCATTCAACTTAGACCACACTCTTTCTAAAAGCTTAGAGAGAAGGGAGAGCAAGGGAGGAGGATGAGAAGAGGATCCGGACGCCGGTGGAGCTTGAGAGTTCTGAATCGAGATCCGAGGCTAGTTTTGTGGAGGCAAGGCCGCTACGGTGCTTTCCAACCGACTAGTTTTCCCATTGCTCCAAAGCGATCGTCAAGGGTAACGATCTTCCTTCCTAGACAAGTGAAGTCCTCCTTTATGCATAGTATGGAATCCTCTACCAAAGGTGGAAAGCATAAGTGATTCCAGTGGGTTGATAGTTGATATCCCCGGTCGAGTCTTGCTTTTAGATCCGTAAATGTGTATTACGGAATAGTCATGCTCTGTGAAGCCCATCTGGACAGGTTGGTCTGGATTAGTGATGTTTCATTTTACGCATCGGATAAGACTCCGCAGTTAAATGTGTAGTTGTGGAGTCGATGGGTTGTACCTGTGAAGGTCAGTAGCAGGAAGTACTGGAGTTGAATTCCAGGAAAAATACCCTCGTAATGTTTGTGTTGTATGCTATGAAAGACCAGTATTCTGGCACTACAGGAACTGCAGGGTTTGGTTGAGTTTGGGTGCAAATAGAGAGTTCTGCTGAACCCACCAAGTGATCGCGAAGGATGCTGGCATTAACTCCCCTTTATGAATTGTGAAGCAAGTCCTTGGTGGATAGTGTGGCTATTGTGAGCTGCGAGCTCTTAAAAAGTCTTAGTGCCGAATAGGAAAGGGAAACTGACCCGCATCTATAACTTGTCCATGAGTACGTTGGTATTCGGTGATGGCTAGACAACTTGAGCGATGAGATTGGTTGATCTGAACCTGCATTATGTCTGACCAACTTGTAGACCACGTTTTTTGGTCTCGTTGGAGTGCATAATGAGAGTCTTAGGCCTACGCGCCATTAAGACTAATTGCTCAATTTTACTGTTGGGTTTTGAACTTTACGGTGGTGGAGCCCTGGTTATTTCCGATCCACCAAGAATATGCCCAGAGTGCACGGAGCGTCGGGCCGTGTGGCTGGCGTTTGTGGTGGATTGTTTGTGCGTAAGAGCACAATGTGTGTTATACTTACTTTTGAATTGCTATGCCTGCAGGGATGGAATACCACTACCCCGGGAAAGGGGTAGGGTCGTTATAAATTGGTTAGCTGAATGATGACTGTTGCTTTGTTTGCCACCTTTTGGGTTGGCTGGCCTTGTGCAGGTATTGGAGAGCCAAGAGGGAATTAAAGGGCTGAAGTCCCTGTTGCTGCTGCTAGCCCATGAAGGCGGAGCAATCTATGTTATGTTTTGTTTATGTGTGGCCGACCTATGCGCCGATGTATGGAATCCACACTTGTAAAGAGAAACTATAAGGCCTTGAGGCCAACCACTATTGTATTTGTTGTACATTATTTCAAGAGTTGATATATAAATGTGGTTTATATATAGTGGACATTCCTGGTTTGAGTTCAAATATATTGTTAGAATCTTCCGCTAGCATGCTCTGAGTTAGGATGTGAATTTGTTTTGGTATTAACCTGTGACCTCCCCGACTGTTTGTGGCATATAGTGTGGGGCCCCGGTCGGACCTTCTATTATATGTTATTTAACGGACGGATTCGTTACATTTTGGTATCAGCTTATCTCGATCTTCCTCTTTCGAATTCGTGGTCGAATTCTTTTGTGGGGTTGCGAGCACGTATAAGTGCGACCCGCTTTAACATTAATGAACTCAAGAATGTCCACTAAGGAATGAAAATACACAAATTGTGGTGTACTTGTATGTTCCTGGTATTGCTTTATGCAATATTTTAGTTGCTTACTTGTGTGTTTCACGATTGTTTGCGACTAGAAGTAATCTGGGACAACGAGAACCCCAACGTTCAATGGGAATGAATGAGTCACCTGCGGTTCCCACACCTCTTTTGGTAGAGACAGTTCGGTTGATCGTTGATGTGGTCTTTATAATGATCAAGGCCCATCATGAGGGACATGTACAACTCTCTGTTCTTATAGTGCATCCCATGCCGGTAGTGTACCTGAGTAGGTGATAAAGGGAAGCGTATTGGTCCTTCTGTTGAATATGTGCTTGATCCAAGGAACACAGACGGTCGAGGAGTACTTTCATGCATCTGTTGCGCAGAGACAACATGCAGGGTTTGTGTTTGAAACTGAGGAGATGAAGACCAACAGGTTTTATGATGGTCTGCGCGACGATCTAAGTCTTCTATTGGTGGGTTCAAAGTCATTCGGGTTTTTGTCTTGGTCCTGGAACCTAGGTCTTTGGAGGTGGACTTAAATCTGTTCAGAGCAAGGTACGGTGTCAATGTGCCCATTGTTACAAATGTTCCAAAATAAAAATATTATAAGTGGAAGAAGAATAAACTTTGCGGGAATCGACCTCTTCCACCATCATTGGAACAAAAGAAAGGCGTGTTTGTTTTTCTTATAGAAATGTAGGACATCTTGCCTGAGAATTCTATGGAAATGCGCCAAGGACAAAGAAAGCTAAGGGTCGAGCAGTTACAGGGCGAACTCCACCCATTTTCTACTCGTGTGGCAAAGATGGACATAATGCCCGAGGCTGCAGAATTGGCCCTTAGACAAAACGAAACAAGAAGAGAACGAATTGATGTACATAAATAATTATAACTATGGACCGTACGTATCCTCGTTTGTAATGCTGGCTCCAATACTTGTTTTGTATTTGTATAACTATGTTGTGATGAATAGTCAAAACGTTGTTGGTTTAAGGCTTTTTCTGCCCTATGCCTTTATCTTGGTATCGCAGAAACGAGTGGAACGACATGGCCATAGTGGGAAGAATGCATATGGGTAGAAATGATATGGTAAGAGGTCGTTGTGATGTTATATCAGGCCGTAGGAGCGTCTGTGCTGACCATAGTTGTGTTTGTTTTGATAGGTATGGGCTAGCTCTTCGAGCAGCGTACCGGTGTAGAGTACACCTTCACAAAAATTACCGTAGAAAAGAGAACCGAACGAGAGACCAAGTTTGCTTTTATGCTCAGATTGTGCAGGATGATGATATCTGGTCTCTAAGTTGTCAAACTTGTTCGGTCGTGCACGAAGCGAGTCTTCATACCTATAACAGTCATTAGGTCGAAGTCGGTTTGTGTGACACTTCTACTGTATCGGCTTTTACAGACGTGTTTCCTAATTACCTTCATGAATAGGTGACCAATGACACTATTGCGGAGGTGCCAGGTATGAAACCAGTGGTTTGCCTACCATATCACGTAGAGCCAAATTTGTTACCTTGGATCGCACCTGTTCTTTTTGTGAAAAGGAAAGATGGTTGTTTGCGAGTATGTAGTGATTAACGTAAATTGATAAGCTAACAGAGAAGAACAAGTATCCAAGTCCACGGATAGATGACTTATTCGATCAGTTATTGGGATCAACCATCTATTCTAAATTGGATTTAAAATCTGGGTATTCCCAATTGAGGATTCAAGAAGATGACATTCCCAAGACAGCATTTGGAAAACGCTACGGTCATTATGAGTTTACTGTAATACCGTTTGGGCTATGTAATGCGCCATCGGTAGTCATATATTTAATGCTCTGAACGTTCTGAGAGTACTTGAATCTGTTTGTGATCGTATTCATTGATGATATTTTGGGGTACTCTCAATTAAAAGCTGATCATGTGAATCATTTACGGTTGGTGTTATATACCTTACGGAGGAATAATCTCTATGACAAATTATCAATGTGAGAATTTTGGTTATCGTCAGTGGCTTTCCTTTCCATATGGTAAGTGGAGAGGGCATAGCTGTGGATCCGTCAAAGATAAGAGCCTTACAGGAGTGGCCGGTGTTGTCCTCGGCGGCTGAAATCAAAAGTTTCCTTGGATTGATAGGTTATTACAGACGTTTTGTAGAAACCTTCTCACAGATCACTTTGCCTCTTACCACATGAACAAGGAAGGATTAGAAGGTCATTTAAGCGTCGGAGTGCGCGCGAGCTTTTGAAGAGCTAAAGAGTCATTTGACTACGACGCCTGTGTTAACGTCGCCATATAGTACAGACGACTATGAGATCTGTAGTGATGCATCAGGGAGCGACTTAGGCTGTGTTCTTCTACATTTTGGAAAGGTGATTGCTTATGTCTCACGCCAGTTGAAAGTGCATGAATAAAATTATCCCGTCCATGATTTGGAGTTGGCTGCGGTGATCTTTGCGCTTAAACTGTGACATCATTATCTATATGGAGTTCCTTGGGGGACTACACATTTGATATTCATTATATTCCCAGGAAGGGTATCTGATCTTGGAGTTGGAGCCGTCAGATATTTCTTGTGTTGACAAGAATTCCACAGCCGATGTATGCTTGAACTGTACGGAGGTATAATATGACCTTGCGGGAAGAGTTCGGCGAGCAATGAAACTTGATGATAGTATCTAATGCTATGCTAAGGATGGTTCAAATGACCAGTTCTCCAGGAATGATAGATTGTTACGAAAAGGTGGTCGGTTGTGCGTTCCATGTGTGGGTAAGGTAGAGAAGAATTGATGGGTGAAGCTCACTTTACAACATACTCAATTCACCCAGGGAGCACAAAGATGTATTAAAATATGAAGAAATTGTCCTGGTGGCCAGGATAAAAGAAATACATAGCACATTAGGTGGCTAAATGTCAAACTTGTGCCTTGATGAAAGCGGATTACAAGAAACCTGGAGGTTTATTGAAGTCATTACCTATGCCGGAATGGGAGTTTGATGACATTTCAATAGATTTCGTGCACGAGTTGCCGAGATCTCAACATGGGAATGATTCTATCTGAGGTGATCGTAGAACTGTTGGATAAAGTGGCTCACTTCCTTCTGCACAAGAGGGACGATTCCGTAAAATCCTGGCAAAACCTTTATGTGAGAAAATTGTACGACTGCACGGAGTTCCCCGTAGCATTGGACGTGACCGTGATGGGCAATTCATATTGAACGATTGGGGGTTAATCAATCAATTGTTTGGAATGAAATTAACGTCCAGTACGACCTTTCATTCCCAAAAGGATGGCAAGATTGAGAGGACCAACATATCGATGGAGGGTATGCACCGAATGTGTGTCCTGGATTTTGGTAAGAGATGGGAAGATCATCGCTATATAGTAGAATTTTCTTCTAATAATAGCTACCAAGCGAGTGTCGGTATGGCAATGTTTGAAACTTTGTTTGGTTGAAAATATCCTACACCGTTAGCTTGAGTAGAAGCAGGCAAATCGAAACTATATAAGCGTAAAGAAGTCGAAGAAGTGAACTCGACAATACAGACTATTTGGGAAAGACTACTGATAACCCATGTTTGGCAAGCAAAATACTACAACGCCAAGCATCGGAACATAGAGTTTACAGTGCGCTCGATGAGTTTCGAGAGGGAACACGGCCTGCAACACAGGCGTTTCCTAGGCCGTGTACTCCTATGGGTCGACGAACGCCACTCGACGAAATGCACTCGATGATTGTCGAGAGGAACTCGAGTTAAGCACATGGCCTGTGACACAGGCGTGTAAGAGGACGTATCCTTCTCTGGTTCTGTCCAGGGATATGAGGCCTGATGACTACATTTTGTCATCCTTTTTAGGGTAGTTTATTATTCAAAATGCCTAAGTTTATTTATATTTCATGCTTATTATTTCATGTTTTAATGTCTTTTTATAATATATTAATTCCTAAGTTAATTATATATTTTATGTATTTATATACATGTTTTGTTTTATTTCATCTTAAAGTATGTTTGTATTAGGATATTATAATTCCTAGTTTTTATTTGCATGTTATGTTGCAATTTTATTTTGTTATGTTATGATATAAAATCTATAGTTTTATATATATTTATTATTTTATGTATTATGTGTTGTGTTTGTTAATTAAGTTTAGTTTTAATAACATATATTATGTTACTTATTTATGTTTTATTTTGTTAAATAACTAATGTTATTGTTTTATTTTATTTGTAGGTTCAAGCCCACCAAGAAGCCCTCCAACATGATGCAAGTTCAACCCACATTAATGTCAAAACCGAGCCCAACAAGAGCAATTTGGAGCAGCCCACTTCATCACCATGCAGCCCATAGCCTACCCGAGCCCAATTTGGAGCAACCCATAGCCTACCCGAGCCCACTAACAAGCCCCCAAGCAGCCCATATTTCTCTTTCCTTCATGCAATGGCCGGCCACATGCATGCATGCACCTTGCCACCTTCCTCTCTCTCTCTCTCCATATTTAATATATTACATGCATTATTCATCCCCCTTGCATGGCCGGCCACCTTTCTCCCTCTCCATCTACATTGAACCCCACACTCTCTCTCCCTTCTACACACTTCCATTCATCCCCCCTTCTTTATTTTATATTTTTATTTTTCATTCCCATAAATATAATGCAATGCATGTAGCCTCCTCTCTCCACCTTCATTTATTGCATGCATGAACTTCCTCCAAGCATGTGGCCGGCCACCCCTATGTCTTCCCTCCATCTAGAATGTTGTCCCTCTCCTATAAAAGGAACCCCTCCCCCTCTTGTTTATGTATAGTAGTTTTTGGTAGAGAGTGTTATGGTAGAGAGTGTTAGTTGTTCTCTTTTCTTCTTCCTTGTTGCTAAGTAGATTTCTTTCTTCATTGTTGTAATAGTTCTCTTACTAGTGCAATATTATCTTGTCTTTATTTTGTATTCTCTCTCTTTTATTATGCAATGAAAACACTTTCTTCTTTTTTTATTTTGGTTTTCTTTCTTATCATGCATAGCTAAATAATTTTTGTGCCCGATCGCGATGATCTTTGCGATGAAATAACGTATATTTATTTTTATGTTTGCTTTTGTAGTTTTCTATTTT
This sequence comes from Platanthera zijinensis, assembly GCA_039513925.1. Classification (NCBI taxonomy): domain Eukaryota; kingdom Viridiplantae; phylum Streptophyta; class Magnoliopsida; order Asparagales; family Orchidaceae; genus Platanthera; species Platanthera zijinensis. Next base: position 143,178,254 of record CM077087.1, on the reverse strand, counting down.
TGATCCTTCCTTGAATTATCTCGTATCAACTCCGTATTTCTAGTATACGGTAGTAGATTCCGATCTCATATTCGACTGGCCGAGAGGCTCGTGAATATAAAAGATCACTCAAGGAAGGAAGGAGTTGAACGCACCCCTAGAGATAGGATGACGTAAATCCTCCGGATTGGAGTCAAATCCAATAGTGCGGGTCACTTCGATAATGCGACTTTAGGCCATTTTGACTTGTAAAGAGATTTCGGTCAAAATGTCAACAAGTTAGAGGATTTAATGCTCTAGCGAGATTACTTCCGAATATCAGATCTGTCACGGTCGTAATAGAATTACAAATGCTAAACTAATCTATTCTGTTATTTTATTTCAAAGTGAATCGTCGATCGCGCACTCTTTTCTCGTAATAGTTTATTTTCTCTTTTTAACTTAGTTTATTTTCATTCTCAAAACTCATTTATCGTTCGGTAGGATAATAGAGTCGTTGTGAGTAATAGTACTTGCCTGCCCCGAGTTTTTATACGACCTTGATATTTTTCATATCCTATGCTATATTTCGATAGGTACACTTGCCTTAATCGAGTATAGATTGGAGAATATGATTTTCTCTATCAAGTTTTTGGCGCCGTTGCCGGGGATATTTTTGGCAATATTACGAAAGCACCGAGTTTATTACTTCTACTAAAAAAAAAAATTTATTATTATTATTATTATTATATTATAATCCACCCACATCATCTTATTTCTACCCAACCTAAAATCTCTCGAAAAGGGTAAGGGGCTTTAAGCGCCACCATTTTACCTAGTATCGGGCGAACCATTCACCGGGTAGTCCTCGGGAAGTTTGAGAGCCAATCCATTAAAAAAACCTATTTTAAAAAATATATATATATCTAAAAAAAACAAATCAAAAAACAAATTAGTTTTTCTATTTCTTTTTGGTAGCAGTTTATTTTTTTTATGGAATCGTCGTATTTTTACGCTTCTTGCGGGCCGCCCGACCACTTCTATTCGGAATGTCTTTCGGGAGCCCCTCCCTCTTTTGATTTCAATTTTTCTAGAGCGGGTCAAACTGGCCAATTTGACCATTACTCCAATTTTTGTCCAACTTGGGAGATGGGCAACCCGTATTTTTCTTATGATTTTGCCCCGCAAAGCGCCGCGCCCCCAAATTTTTATTTTAATTCTCTCGATAATGGGTATCTTGAATTGCAAACTTCTATTGATAATATTAGTTCGCATTTCAAGACCATTATGGATTGTCTTTCTCGTGAGGCCGTATCTTTTTCTTCGTCTTCTTCTTCGTCGCCTCCTATTTCTTCATGTAATGAGTCACCGGATATCCCGGCTTGTCTTGTTCCTCTCGAGGAGGATAACTATTTGGAGATCCCGGATTGTTTCCTTCCTCCTTTGGAAGACACCTCTATAGATATTCCGGTTTGCTTCTTACCCGTTGAGGATGACGAGACGTTTCATATTTTTCATTCCGAAGACGTTGGTGATTCCATTACGCTTTCAAATTTAACTGTTCCAAATTTTCCTAGTTTTAGCGAGTCTTCTTCTTCTTCTTGTCCTTTGGATATTTCTTCTTTAGTTCTTCCTTCTCCTTCTTCTCCCGAAATTTCACAAGACTCTCCTTCTCCTTGTGAAATTTCCTTTGATTAAAATTCGTTTTCTACTTCTTTTATTCCTCTTTCTATTTCTTCTTCTTTTTATTTTCCTTCTTTTGACGACCCCTTCTTTCCCGTTTTACATACGGCAGAGTTCTTCTATAACTCCGTCCGTTCATTTTCGGGCGTCACTCCTTTGAAGATTCCACCACATATCGGTGCGATTCTTCAATTTTTCTTTTTTTAGTTTACTCTCCTAAGCGCATACTTAGGGAGTTACCTCTTCATTTCAGTTTTTATTTTCCCTTTAGCTAACAAATAACGTCGGGCTCGGCCGACGTTAAACAGAGAGCGCTCTTGGGAGGCACCCCTTGCTTATCCTTTTTCTTTTTTCTTTTTCTTTTTGTTTTATTTTGCAGGAATAAACCCCCGGCGGTTCGTTTGGCTCCATCATTTCATCTCTTCCTTAGGCCCGAGCCGGTGTCCAGCTCAAGCATGGGGAACGACATCTGCAATCGGCCTTACGACTCCGGGGAAGTCGTTTTCTTTTTTCTTTACTTTATTGTATCCCCCCTCCCCTTTCTTCTTCCTTTTTCTTTCTTATTTTTATTTTTCATTGAGGGCAATGAAAGGTTTAAGCATGGGGGAGGGTTTTGTTGTTTTCTTTTTTGTTTTCTTTTCAAAAAAAAAATTGTTTTAAATTTCAAAAAAAATAGTATAGTTTTATTAAGTTTTTTTTATTAAGTTTCTTTAGTACTACTTCTATTTCGCCTTATCAAAAACCAAAAAAATTAGAAAAATCAAAAAAAATTCCAAAAAGGATAATATTTCAAAAACCCAAAAAAATGAAAAAATGTCAAAAAAAAAACAAAATATAATAAACCTCATGCTTAGATTTTTGTTATTTTCAGAACTTTAGTTTGAGTCAGTTTATAAGCATTTTTTATTTGCTAATCTTTTATTTCATCATATTTAGTTAAATTTAACTTTTAGTGATTTTGTTTTGAGAATCATCTTATGATCTTAATTTAATTAGAGTAATGTATTTAGCACCTTTTCTCTTTTATTTTAAATAGTTTCAATTTTGTAGTAATTTTGCTAAAACAATTTTGGATTCCATGTATTATTACTTCATGCTTTTAGATTCTTAGGAAATCTCAATCTACTAGTAGTTGCTCTCTAGTGTTTTAGTTTATTTTCTAAAATTTTGTTTAACCCCATCATTTTCTCTTTTATTGTTAGATCATATGTCATGGGAATAAGAGGATAAAATTCATTATTCCTTGGTAAACATATGCAACCCAAAAAAAAATGAAGAGAGGAATTAAAAGTTCATATATGTCAGGGGAAGTGATAAGATGTTAGTCTATCATTTTCTGGTATTATATATATATTATTTAAAAAAAACAAAATTGTGTGGGGTGTGAAAAAAATGATGATCACCTCCAATCAAAGAGCTCTTCATGTTAATTTCCTCCCTAAAATCCCCTTAGCCAATATCATTTTCTTAGTCTTTAAATTAAAATATGTGGAGAGCATAAGTAGTAGGTTGTCTTCTTCCTTAAGTTTCTTTTAAGTCATGGTTTTTATAATCCCAATCTAACTTTGTTTGCACTTTACTCCATTTTGAATGCTAGTTAATTTATTAGAGAATTTTTGGCTAAATATTTCTCTCTTTTCACTTTAATTTCATAATTTAGGACTTGATTCTTAAATCCCTAAATTTTAATTTTGGCTAGATTTTAATGTAAATAAATTTTTAGTTTAATTACAAATTATATAATGCCTTATAAATATTTCTCTTCCTTTTGCTCGGGAATAGCAAAAGCCTAAGCATGGGGGAGTTTGATGACTACATTTTGTCAACCTTTTTAGGGTAGTTTATTATTCAAAATGCCTAAGTTTATTTATATTTCATGCTTATTATTTCATGTTTTAATGTCTTTTTATAATATATTAATTCCTAAGTTAATTATATATTTTAAGTATTTATATGCATGTTTTGTTTTATTTCATCTTAAAGTATGTTTGTATTAGGATATTATAATTCCTAGTTTTTATTTGCATGTTATGTTGCAATTTTATTTTGTTATGTTATGATATAAAGATCTATAGTTTTATATATATTTATTATTTTATGTATTATGTGTTGTGTTTGTTAATTAAGTTTAGTTTTAATAACATATATTATGTTACTTATTTATGTTTTATTTTGTTAAATAACTAATGTTATTTGTTTTGTTTTATTTGTAGGTTCAAGCCCACCAAGAAGCCCTCCAACATGATGCAAGTTCAACCCACATTAATGTCAAAACCTAGCCCAACAAGAGCAATTTGGAGCAGCCCACTTCATCACCATGCAGCCCATAGCCTACCCGAGCCCAATTTGGAGCAGCCCATAGCCTACCCGAGCCCACTAACAAGCCCCCAAGCAGCCCATATTTCTCTTTCCTTCATGCAATGGCCGGCCACATGCATGCATGCACCTTGCCACCTTCCTCTCTCTCTCCATATTTAATATATTACATGCATTATTCATCCCCCTTGCATGGCCGGCCACCTTTCTCCCTCTCCATCTACATTGAACCCCACACTCTCTCTCCCTTCTACACACTTCCATTCATCCCCCCTTCTTTATTTTATATTTTTATTTTTCATTCCCATAAATATAATGCAATGCATGTAGCCTCCTCTCTCCACCTTCATTTATTGCATGCATGAACTTCCTCCAAGCATGTGACCGGCCACCCCTATGTCTTCCCTCCATCTAGAATGTTCTCCCTCTCCTATAAAAGGAACCCCTCCCCCTCTTGTTTATGTTAAGTAGTTTTTGGTAGAGAGTGTAATGGTAGAGAGTGTTATGGTAGAGAGTGTTAGTTGTTCTCTTTTCTTCTTCCTTGTTGCTTAGTAGATTTCTTTGTTCATTGTTGTAATAGTTCTCTTACTAGTGCAATATTATCTTGTCTTTATTTTGTATTCTCTCTCTTTTATTATGCAATGAAAACACTTTCTTCTTCTTCTTTTATTTTGGTTTTCTTTCTCATCATGCGTAGCTACATAATTTTTGTGCTCGATCGCGATGATCTTTGCGATGAAATAACGTATCTTTATTTTTATGTTTGCTTTTGTTGTTTTCTATTTTTGATCCTTCCTTGAATTATCTCGTATCAACTCCGTATTTCTAGTATACGGTAGTAGATTCCGATCTCATATTCGAGTGGCCGAGAGGCTCGTGAAAATGAAAGATCACTCAAGGAAGGGAGGAGTTGAACGCACCCCTAGAGATAGGATGACGTAAATCCTCCGGATTGGAGTCAAATCCAATAGTGCGGGTCTCTTCGATAATGCGACTTTAGGCCATTTTGACTTGTAAAGAGATTTCGGTCAAAACGTCTACAAGTTAGGGGATTTAATGCTCTAGCGAGATTACTTCCTAATATCGGATCTGTCACGGTCATAATAGAATTACAAATGCTAAACTAATCTATTCCGTTATTTTATTTCAAAGTGAATCGTCGATCGCGCACTCTTTTCTCGTAATAGTTTATTTTCTCTTTTTAACTTAGTTTATTTTCATTCTCAAAACTCATTTATCGTTCGGTAGGATAATAGAGTCGTTGTGAGTAATAGTACTTGCCTGCCCCGAGTTTTTATACGACCTTGATATTTTTCATATCCTATGCTATATTTCGATAGGTACACTTGCCTTAATCGAGTATAGATTGGAGAATATGATTTTCTCTATCAAGGCCGAGTAAACACGGTGTATACACGGGCGTGTCTCAGGGTACACGATATGTGATACGGGCGTGTCACATGGCCGTGTCCTCTTCAGGTTAAGCCGATTGTGTGCCGCCTAAGGTACATGGCTGCAAGACACGGGCATGTTTGATGCCGTATAAGGGCACAAGGCATGTGATACGGGCGTGTCGTAGGGCCGTTTCCTATTCGAATTAAGTCGGTTGTGTGCCGCTAAAGGTATACGGCCTGTGACACGGGCGTGTCATAGGCCATGTCAGCCAAAAAATAGACTTTTCAGGGCGATCTGTGGTCGTTCGTTTTCTTCATCCTGGATCCAATGGCCCAAGCTCCTCCCTCCTTACTTAATTTCTGGAAGTGAGATATATCTCTCATTGAACTTAGACCACTCTCTTTCTAAAAGCATAGTGAGAAGGGAGAGAAAGGGAGGGGGAGGAGAAGAGAATCCAGCCACCGGTGGAGCTTGAGAGTTCCGAATCGAGATCCGAGGCCAGTTTTGTGGAGGCAAGGCCGCTACAGTGCTTTCCAACTTGCTAGTTTTCACATGGCTCCAAAGAGATCGTCAAGGATAATGCACTTCCTTCCTTGACAAGTGAAGTGCTCCTTTCTGCATAGCATGGAATCCTCCAACAAGAGGTGAGAAGCATAAGTGATTCCAGTGGGTTGATAGTTGATATCCCCGGTCGAGTCTTGCATATAGATCCGGATATTTGTAGTACGGAATAGGCATGCTGTGTGAAGCCCATCTTGACAGGTTGGTCTTGATTGGTGATGTTTCATTTTACGCACCGGAGAAGACTCCACGGTTAAACGTGTAGTTGTGGAGTCGATGGATTGTACCTGTGAAGGGCAGAGCAGGAAGTACTGGAGTGGAATTCCAGGAAAAACACCCTCGTAATGTTTGTGTTATATGCTATGAAAGACCAGTTTTCTGGCACTACAGGAACTGCAGGGCAGGGTTGAGTTTGGGTGCAGATAGAGAGTTCTGCTGAACCCGCCAAGTGATCGCAAAGGATGCTGGAATTAATTCCCCTTTTTGAATTGTGAAGCCAGTCCTTGGTGGATAGTGTGGCTATTGTGAGCTGCGAGGTCATAAAAAGGCTTAGTGTCGAACAGGAAAGGAGAAACCGATACGCGTCTATAACTTGGCCATACGTTGGTATTCGGTGATGGCTAGGCGACTTGAGCAACGGGATTAGTTGATCTGTACCTGTGTTATGTCTGACCAACTAGTAGACCTAGTTTATTGGTCTCGTTGGAGCGCATAATTCGAGTCTTAGGCCTACTCTCCATTAAGACTAATTGCTCAATTTTATCATTCGGTTTCAAACTTTACGGTGGTGGAGCCCTGGTTATTTCTGATCCACCAAGAATGTGCCTTGAGTGCACGGACCGTCGGGCCGCGTGGCTGGCGTTTGTGATGGATTGTTTGTGCGTAAGTGCACAATGTGTTTTATACCTGATTTTGAATTGCTATGCCTGCAGGGAAGGGATACCACTACCCCAGGAAAGGGGTAGGGTCGTTATAAATTTGTCAGCTGAATGCTGACCGTTGCTTTGTTTGCCACCTTCTGGATGGGTTGGCCTTGTGCAGGTGTTGGAGAGCCAAGAGGGAATTAAAGGGCTGAAGTACCTACTGTTGTTGCTGCTAGCCCATGAAGGATAAGCAATCTGTATTATGTTTTGTTCATGTGTGGCCAGCCTGCGCGCCGATGTATGGAATCCACACTTGTAAAGAGAAACTGTAAGGCCTCGAGGCCAACCGCTATTGTATTTATTGTACATTCCTTCAAGAGTTGATATATATGTTGTTTATATATAGTGGACATTCCTGGTTTGAGTTCAAATATATTGTTAAAATCATTCGCTAGCATGCTCTGAGTTAGGATGCGAATCTGTTTTGGTATTAACCTGTGACCTCCCTGACTGTTTGTGGCATATAGTGTGGGGCCCCGACTAGACTTTCTATTATATGTTATTTAACAGACGGATTCGTTACATCATCTCAGAGTGTCCAGAGAACCAAAAGAAGGAGAGAAGAAGAGAAAAAGAAACCAGGAAGCTGCACAATAACAAGCCCTCCTCTAGTAAGCATAAAAGAAAGGAGAAAGGCTTTGTGGATGAAACATGGAGTGAAACTGAAGATGAATCTTCATCTTACAGCTCTAGTGAAGATGAAGAGGAAGCAAAGGCAAAGGAGATTTGCCTGATGGCCATCAATGCATCAGGCAGCTGTTCAGAAGCAGAAGATGACAAATCAGACAGTTAAGAACCTCTATCTGAAGAGGATCATGTACTATCTTCCTTTGACTTAAATTCAAAAAATTTTAGAACTGAATTTAAATCTTTATGTCTTGATTTAATTAATTCTTAAAAAGAGATTAAATAACTTAGAGAAAAACTATCCGAACAAGATAATTTCATCTATGAAAATGTCAAATTAAAAGATGAAATAACTCTAGCTAATGAACAGATTATATCATTAAAAACTGAATTAGCTGAGGCTAGGTAACTTGAAGAATCCGTAAATGGGAGAAGTATCAAGCTAATGGACATCACAAGCACAATTAATTCCAAGCTTAATGGCAAGCTGGGCTTAGGTGCTTCATCAAGCCAACCCCCACAAATTCAGAAAAATATTTTAACAATTCAAATAAAATTTGTTTCAGAAAAGGGTAAAGAGAAAATAGATGATAATAATGTTAAACAAACAGAATTAAAACAAAGGAATAAGAAAAAGAGAAAGAATAAGAAAAATCTTAACTATAATAATGTTCAGCAGATTTCGTCGAACTCAGATTGACGAAATGTGTATAGTTCATCGAACTCAAGTCGATAAACTTAGAACTCAAACTTTACTATTATTTTTCTCTGAACTGAGATCGACGAAACCAGTATGGTTCGTCGACCCGAGATCGACGATATTTGGGCCCAGAGAATGAATACTTTCATTCTTTGAGTGGAGTTCGACGAACTCATCCCCGTTCGTCGACCTCAGATCGACGAACTTACCGGAAATCGTCGACCATAGTTTATAATAACAGAAACTTTAATTCCAACAGATCACTTAATCAACCGAGAGAATTTATTAACCCATTCACCCAATGGATTATTCCACCTAGAAGATTTCATCCCTTAGGTTATAAAAATCAACCAGAATACTCATACATTTCCAGCTTTAATTATGTGAATAAACAAGGTCCCAAGGTAACCAGGTTCAAGAATAGCTAATCTATTATATTGCAGGTGAAAGACTATCCCACCACAAAGCAACAGTGGTATCTGGATAGTGGTTGTTCAAAGCATATGACTGGAAACAACGACAACTTAATCAACTATAAGTTAAATCTAAGACCCAAAGTAATATTTGGTGATTCAAATTATGGCCAGATTGAAGGAAATGGAAAGGTCAAAATTGGAGCAGTCACCTTCAGGAAGGTTGCTTATGTAAGTGGACTGAAGCACAACATTATATCCATAAGTCAATTATGTGATGAAAGGTTTTAGGTTTCATTTAACAAAACTTCCTGTATTATTGCTTCTGTAGATTACGAAGTAGTGTTAACTGGTACTAGAGTAGGTAATATCTATGTAGTTCCTTTAAGTCTACTAAAGCTGAAATATGCCTATTTAACCAAACTTGTAATAATAATGATCTTTGGCATATGAGATTAGGTCATGTAGATCTGAAAAACATTGCTAAAATCTCTAGGGATAACCTTGTTAGAGGATTGCCTTCTTTCCCCTACAAGAAAGAAAGCCTTTGCAGGGCTTGTCAATTAGGCAAGCAAACTAAAAATAGCTTTAAGTCACTTAATAAGAGTGACTCACCTAAGATTCTGTATTTTCTACACTTGGATCTTTTTGGAGCCATTGTTGTACAAAGCATAGGAGGGAAGTCTTATTCCTTATTAATTGTCGATGACTTCTCAAGGTTCACTTGGGTGTTATTCTTGAGAAACAAGTCAGATAACTTCAAGGTTCTTTTAGATTTTCTTAAGAGCATAAGGATTTAGTACTCTACTCCAGTTGCATTGATCAGAAGTGATCATAGTTCTGAGTTTGAGTCTCTTCCCATGCAAGAATTCTGTGAGAAGGAAGTTATCAGGCATTGCATCTCTGCTCCTAGAACTCCTCAACAAAATGGGGTAGCAGAAAGGGAAAATAGAACACTCATTGAAGCTGCAGGCACATTACTTGAAGATGCTCTCTTACCCCTATCATTTTGGGCAGAGGCTGTGAGCACAACAAACTATATACTGAATAGAAGTTTGATTCATAAGCTTAAGGGCAAGACCCCTTATGATCTACTCAAAGGTAAGAAACCTAAAGTAGATTATTTTAGAGTCTTTGGTTGTATCTGTTACATTCATAACAACAACAAGAAAAACATTAGAAAGTTTAAAACCAAGGTAGAAATTGGAATTTTTCTTGGATATTCCCAAGTAAGCAAGGCTTATAGGCTATATAATAAATCATCTATGAAAATGGAAGAGTCTATTAATATTTCTTTTGATGAGACTAATATGTTTTACAAGGAGAAGATAGCTTCTACCATTGAGAATTTACAGGAACCTCACCTGTGTGAGAAATTTGATGAATTGACCCTCACCAATTAGGCTATTACACATCCTTCTCCACATGTTGTTGAAGAAAGTGTAGATGATGCCACTGAATTAAGTGAAGAGCCAACAACAGCTATAATTCCACAAGAGGAATTAATTCCCCAAGCTATTGCTCAACCAACTCTTCCTACTGAGATAGTCACACTTAGAGATCACCCCGTATCTCAAGTGATTGGAGACATATTAGTGGGTGTGCAGACAAGGCATCAACTCCACCAGGATATAATGCATGCCTGCTTCATATCTCAAACTGAGCCCTAATCCATTAAGAGATGCTGAGAAAGATCCACACTGGATCATTGCAATGCAAGAGGAGCTCAACCAGTTTGAGAGATGTAGAGTTTAGGATTTAGTTCCAAGACCAAAAGACTACCCAATCATTAGAACTAAATGTGTACTTAGAAACAAAATAGATGCTCAAGGTACTATCATAAGGAACAAAGCCAGATTAGTTGCTCAAGGATACAAACATGAGGAAGACATAGATTATGACCAAACATTTGCCCATATTACAAGGTTAAAAGCAATAAAGATATTTCTAGCTTATGCAGTATATAAGAAGTTCACAGTATACAAAATGGATGTCAAAAGTGCATTCCTAAATTGTGAACTTAAAGAAGAGGTCTATGTGGAACAACCACAAGGTTTTATCTCTTCATCTCATCCATCTTATGTTTTCAAATTGCATAAAGCTCTCTATGGTCTAAAGCAAGCTCCTAGAGCTTGGTATGAAACCTTGGCCAGCTTTCTCTTAGAGCATAACTTTTCTAGAGGCATAATATATAGGACTTTATTTGTTAAGCATCATTATGATAAAATCTTGTTAGTACAAATATATGTAGATGACATTATATTTGGTTCTATTGATTCCAAATTATGCAAAAGCTTCTCTGACCTTATGCATTCCAAGTTTGAAATGAGTAGTATGGGTGAACTCTCCTGCTTCCTTGGTCTCCAAGTGAAGCAGTCCCCTGATGGCATCTTCATATCCCAATCAGAGTATGCTAAGGAGCTGATAAAGAGGTTTGGGATAGCTTATGCTTCAGCTAAGAAAACACCCTTGGCTACAAATGTTGTGATTGATTCTGATGAATATGGGAAACCTGTAGATCAGAAATTATATAGGGCCATTTTTGGGTCCCTATTATATCTCATAGCAAGTAGGCCAGATATTATGTTTGCTACTTGACTTTGTGCTAGGTTCCATGTGAACCCTAAAGAATCTCACCTTATTTTCCAAAAAAGTATTTTTAGATATATAAAGAGTTGCCCTAATTTAGGACTCTGGTATCCAACTGAGTCATAATTTGAGTTGACTGGATTCTCAGATGTTGTCTTTGCTGGATATAGAGTGGACAGGAAGAAGACATCAGGGACATGCCAGTTCCTTGGTGCTAGACTTGTGTCCTAGTTTTGCAAAAAGCAAACATCTGTGTCTACATCAACTACAGAAGCTGAGTACATAGTAGCTGGCAGTTGTTGTTCACAGATGCTGTGGATTCAACTCCAACTCCAAGATTATGTTTTCAACTTAAATAATTCAACTCTACTTTATGATAATACAAGTGCAATTTCTATTGCACAGAATCAAGTGCATCATAATAGAACAAAGCATATAGAATTAAGACATCATTTCATTAGAGATTGTGTTGACAAAAAGAAAATTAATCTTGTCTACATCTACACTGATTTGCAAAGAGCAGACATCTTCACCAAACCCTTGGATAAGAGGAACAATCTGTTCTTTCTAAATCAGCTAGGTATGATCAATAGAGAAGCATGAATTTAATTTCTGTCTGCGATCGAAGAATTTGTCATAGTTCGTCGTACTGAGATCGACGATCTGAGGACAGTTCTTGAGAAAATTCGTTGACCTGAGATCGACAAACTCTCTGTGTGAAGTTTTATTCGTCGACTAGAGAACGATGATACTTCTTTAGAAAATTTTCGTCGACCTGAGAACGACGAAAAGTTTCCCTTCTTTAGACTGAGATCGACGAACTCTTTTGTTAATAAAATATTTCGTCGACCTCAGATCGAAGAACTTTGTTTATTTCGCAGGACGGAGATTGATGCTTCATATTCTGAAAACCTTATATCTAGGTTTTCGTCGAGCTCCATCCCTCGCTTTCTGTTCCCCTTGTACTTGATCTCTCTGTTTTCTTTTGCAGACGATCAATGGATATTTCGGCGAGCTCTCTTGCTAAAAATTAAATTCGACATGGGATTTGACATCGACTTCGAGTCGTTCCAGCATTCTGACCAGATCTTCTTAGATATAATAAGGTTATTCGAAGAACAACAGTTGAAGAATCTCATGAAAACCAGGATTAAGATTGATGCTACAGAAATAAGAGAATGGGTATTCACCTCTTCCACTCCAGATGCCAACCCAATGACAGGAACAATATCTGGTAATCAAGTTTCCTTAACTCCCACCGTTTTGACTGAAATTTTTTGACTGATAAATGTTGAAGAAGATTTGCAAATAGATAGTTCTGAATTTGATGAAATGTTGATTAAAATGGGTCACATTACAGAAAACCCTAATAAGCTTTTAAAGAAACATTTATCTTCTGAATATAAGTTTTTAGCCGACGTGGTGGGTAAGTTATTGCTGGGTAAGCATACTTCCCATGATTATATCACCAGGTAATAGTTCCTAGTGATGTGTGCAGTTGTAAATACGAAGCTATTAAATTGGGCTAAGATACTGTTTGATTTGATTAAGAAGAAGAACAGTAAGAAGGAAGTGTGTTTTGGAAGGATCCTTGGAATCTTCCTACATGAAAAGGCTACTGAATCCCTGGTCTCACAGACCATATTCATTAATGCCTCCAAAAGTCTAACATGTGCCTTATTTGGAAGGTGGGAGAGGACTATCTCAAAGCCTTCTAAGGATTCTTCCTTTTCCAGAGCATCTGAGGATACCAGAGCTATCACAGCTGATCCCCCAGCCCCCAAAGATGTCCCCTCCATCAACATTCCATCCACCCAGATTCCAATACCTCCATCTCACCAACCTACTCCTCAACAAATTTCAATTCCTTCAATAACCCTCCAACAACCATCCACATATCCAACTCATACACCAACACCAGTTCAATCTCCAGTACATCAACCAACACCAATTCAATCTCCTGAACATCAACCCACTCAACTTCAATCTCCAGTACATCACCCAACACCACCTCAATCCCCATTACCCCAACGTCTAGCTGACATACCCCTCCACAACATCACATCCATACCAACTTTTGACATTTCTCTATCATCTCCCATCAATAATCCATCTCCTCATGATGAGCCAATGCCATACACCATTACTTCCCCCTCATACTCCACCCTCCATCCTTCTCTATCAACTCAGACACCATCTGAGTTTATGCAAATGGATTCCCCTTCCATTCCCTCCCTTCTAGAACTCCTCACTCCCCTTCTCAAACATCTAATAGCAGAGGTATTAAACGAATTGCTGAATCTATTTCATTCCTATCTTCCCTCATCTCTACTGCTCCTACTATCCCTTCTTCTGGGGTCCTAGATTTAGGACCCTCTGAAGCCAGGCAGGGGGAGATATCTAGTGAAGAAGCTCTAGTCTCCTCCCCAACAGCAGCAATAGTAGTTGTACAGATAGATGAGCCAGCAGTTTTACAGATAGTTGAGCTAGCAGATGCAGATGTAGATGGAGATTTACATATGATTATAGAAATTGAGACAGTTGATTTTGATATGTTGTATACAAATGAACTAGTTGATCTGCCAGAAGTTTTGACTGTTGGTGATTGTTTTGTCAATCCTATATTAGATTAATTTGGGTTATTAAAATCTTTTTATGCATATATATATTATCTTCCAAAAGTTTTTCAAGAGCAATCCATGGCCATAGTATGTTATACTTCACCAAAAAGCCTTGCAGCTATTGAATAACTAAAGGCAAGTTTTGCAGATTCTGTTATATCAATTGCTGAGGAAGTTTGCAGCCCTTCTCCTCGCATGCTGGCTGAGTCCCCAATGACAGACCTGGATGCATTTTTGTTTGCTGATTTAGAAGCTAAAGATTATCATATGATTACTGAAATTTATGCTCCTAAAGTTATTGAACCACAAGTGCTTCCTCAAGTTGAGAAGCAAATCTCAAAGGAAGCATGGAAGGAAATAAATGCTTTATATGACAACCCTCCAGAATCCACTGATGTTGATGAAGAAGATTTTGATGAATCAGATGATCCAAAAGCTAAAAAGAAGGTTACTTTGAAAAGGAAAGCTATTCCAAAAGGTGTTCCTAAACCAAAGCCTACCCGTGATACTCATTATTATATACTGCATAATATTACTCCTTATCATGGTATGCCACAATGGATTTTGTTATCAAAGAATGAGCAAAAAGAAAGGAAGAAGAGGAGAAGGTACAGGTCTCCTCAAAAGAAATTCAGGAAAGACCCTCCTCCTCCTCCTCCATCTTCTGGGGCCTCTGGAAGTGTATGTAAAATATCAGCACCTATTACTAAAACCTATCACAAACACACAAAGCTAGGCAGCAACCAGCAGTCCCCTCAAAGCAAGCCACCTCCAGCTATAGATAAGAGAAGTACTTAAGTTTCTATTTATGATTCACAGAAGGACTCCAGTCCTATAAGTCTAGAATCTCCACCAATTCCTTTTGTAGATCAAGTACAGGAAACATTTGCAAAAATGGCCAGGTTTCATGAGCTGATAGGACTTTCTCAGATCAACAAAGCTAAAGCTAACGGAAAAGATACTTCCCAATACTCAACTATGTCATCATATAGGAAAGAGGAACTCAAGAGGTATGCTAAAGATAATAAGTTTTTCAATGTTAATGATTATATGAGCTTACATCCAGAAGTAGTAGTTCCAAGAGCCACCTCTTGTAACATCATTGGAGCATCAGACATGACAATGTCAAAAAAAGAGAAGCTGCTAATCCAAAAAGACAGATTACATTCAGACAGCCTTCTGATAAAGCTGAAAAGGAGAAGCCAAAGAAGAACAAGTGATTGTTGTGTTTAACTCTTAATTGTTTAACTCTATTTGTTTAATCATGAAGAATTTATTGTAAATATCTGCTGAATGTGTTTATTTCTGCCAGATATATGTTTTAATGCTTTATAATTGTTTTCTTTTATTTGTATTAGTGACCTCACCCAATAGGGGGAGATTGTTGGATCCCTAGTTGGATTTGGGCTAGGTTCACAAAATTAGGTTGAGTTTGACCCACATTATATAGCCAGGGTCAAGTCCTTGAGTCCAAGAGTTTAGGCTAGTCTTTAGGTTCAACCTTCATGGACCAGCAAGTAGAGGACTTCAGTAGACTCAAACGTAGAAGTTTTCAGAGATCAAAATTATCAGTTTGAATTTCTTTGAACTCAGCTCGATGATCGTCGATCTCAGATCGATGAACTTAGAATTATTTCTCTGAGTTGAGCTCGATAATACTCGAGCTCAGGTCGATGATTTCCTTCCTTCAGACAGATTCTCAGCTCGACAAACTTAGAGCGCAGAATTGGCATGTTATTTCCATAATGCAGTTCGTAGAGCTCAGGTCAACGAACAGGAATTCTTAGGTCGATAAACTTGGAACTCTAGTCGACGAATTCTGTTCAGTGGTTGACGATTTCTGTCCCGAGCCAGAATAAGAAGTTTTTCTTACTTCTGTTCCTTATTTATTATATTATTTAGCAGTGATTTCCTGAGTAATTAATGCTCATATTATCTTGAATATAACCGTTATTGGTAGCATTAAATATGGTCTTCATCAGAGTAATTACTTGCTTATTTAAATTGGACAGTTGAGGAAACTCATTAAAGTCAATATTCCAGCCGTTTCTTTCTCTAGGGCAATCAATAATTAATGCCAGAAATTCAAATTTCAAAGGAGAATTTTTGGACAGTAGAATATAAAAGAGATTTTCTCTTTTCAGGCGAGAAAAAAATGATCACTACAATCACACACAGACCAGACAATACTTTGAATACAAAGAAGAGACACAGAACAACAATATACAGAACTTTTTCTCTGTGTATAGAAAACATTCTGTTTTATCCCTTATTCTTTCTGAAGCCTGAAGAAGAACAACCATCAATATCAAGTGTCTTCTTCAACTTCTCCTCCAGGAACATTCAAGGACAACAACTTTGAATCAGTCAGAAAGTTCCGGGATCTCTCAAGATAAGGCTGAAGACCTACACCCTGATAAAGGCTCCAAGTTTTTGAATCTTTTCAACATTTCAGAAGGAGTTTTGAAAATAGAAATCCACTAGTATTCTCTATTGTATAGAGAAAGGAGAAGATATTATCACCTCCCTCACCTCCTGTATAAAGGGTTTCTTAACTCCCTTCAAAAGTTCATTCTTAGTTTTTGGGCACCTGATCAAAAGCCTAAAGGGTTGTGAGATCTACCTGGAAATAGATCTTGTGGTGGCAGTCAACTAATCAAAAACCTGATAGTGGATTCCTACCAGGGTGGTAGAAGAGTGGATGTACCCAGTTTGGGGAACCACTATAAAATTCTTGTGTTGTCTGTGTGTGATCATTTTCTTTCTTGTTATTATTGTGCTGTGATAGATTAGCTTAACCTGTTTTTATTTACTTCTATATTATTAATGGTATCACCTATTTTACTCTGATAAATTTAAAAATAACAAAAGTTTTAATTACTCTATTCACCCCCTCTAAAGAAAATCATGTCTAACCCCTATCTTTTAGCGAGGTCGACGAACTTGTTCTGAAGGCGAGGTCGACAAACTCTGGCGCGAGCTCGATGAACGTCGAACGCAGAAAGAAGGCATAGGTCGACGAATTTGAATACTTTCATCGAACACAGAACTGAAGGCTGAGCTCAATGAACTGGGGTTGATGGCGAGGTCGATGAACTCTCGTGAGCTCGACGAATGTCGAACGCAGAAAGAAGGCGGAGCTTGGCGAAATGGCTGAGCTCGATGAATTGTCTGAGCTCGACAAAATAGCTGAGCTTGACAAAATTTCTGAAAACCTGCAAACCTGTAAAAGAAAGAAAACAAACATTAGTGTTATTAATATATATAATAGGAGGCAAAAATAAAGCTTTAAAAGATATTAGTTTTAAAACAAAAACTTGTAATTACCCTAGTAGTTTAAACTACAAAACATATTATCATAAAGTTTTAGGTGGGAGACAAAGTTTACTTAAAGATACACGCGATGTATGGTCTCTTGCGGGTGCGAGGACACAAATAGCTCAGCCCTCGATTTATGGGGCCTTATACGAACCTAGAGTGGATCAGCCCCTTGGCTTATAGGCTAGAGCTGCCACTAGAGTTGGAAAACCTACATGATGTCTTTCACGTATCCTCATTTTAGAGAGCCTTACTTCGACCAAAGAATCATATCACAACTACAATGGGCCTAGTAGCATCTAATCGATAAGTTCGTTTGGAGCCTATCCAGATCAACGATACATCAGTTCGAGTCTTGGGAATGAGGTGCGTCCCATGATAAGGGTTTTGTAGTCCAATCATGGGTAGGAGGAGCACACTTGCCACCCCATGGACCTCATGCATCAGTAATATATGGAGCTCTTCACCACAGGTATAACCCAAACCTCCTAAACATTTGCCTATTTTCTTTATGTGAAGAATCACGTAGACCCGAACTTAAATTTCGGGGACGAAATTGTTTTTTTATTGGGATTTGTAACATCCCCCTCACTTATAGACCCACTTGGGTTAAGGTTAGAACTTGATTTGTGAGTAAAGGACATGAGATGACCCTAGGTTAGAATTAACCTAGGAAATTGCTATAAGCACCGCAAAGGCGCACAGGTCAATCTAGGCAAATTCACTCTAAATTGGACTCACCAACTCAAATTGACATCACCAATAGATCCAGAACCCTAAGAGAAAACCAAGTGACTCAAACGTCCTATCATAGGGTCACCAAATTGATCAAAGTACCCTTTAGGTCAACTTAGGCCAATCCTTCACCATTTGGTCCAATTGGCCCCCAAAACATGAAATTGACCTCACCCTTGGTCATAGGACATAATAAGGGACCAAATTACCCAAAAGCCCCATCATGGGGTCATCAATTTTACCAATTTGACCAAAGTCAAACTTACCCCTAGATTGTTCAAAATCACACCTATTGGCTAAATTGGCCCAATTAGGGAATCCCCATGACCCAACCAACATTAGGCGGTGTCCAGGGACTTAAGACACACACATTGGACCAGCCAACACATCAGTTTACCAAGTCAAACTCCCATGTCAACCATGGTCAACATAATGCCTAAAGAACAAATTAGGAGCCCAAGTCAAAATCTTTTGGGCTAAGGCCTTGACCAAGGCCCACCCAGCAGGCCCATGAGTCAAATTACAACAGGAACCCCTTTGAATTCAAATAGAAGATTTTAATGGAGAGAAATTGGGAATTTCACCTAATTGTAGGAGAAAGAAGAGGATTTCATGGAGATATTGCCACTTGGTACATCCCTCCTATTCCCAAAGGCAGCTAAGGACTTCCTCATGCATTGGGTCTGACCTCCCATTTAATTATAGCAGAATACCATTAAGGAGAAGCCTCCATATAGTCTTTGACGAACCTCCCCCATTTGAATTTCTCCTTATACAACCACCCCAGCCATTTTTTGATCCATTGGATAGCGTAAAAATCACCTTGGCAATCGAAACGAAGTTTACTTCATCTGTTTTGCTAGAGAATCAAGATGGGGGGACTCAAGCAAGCCCGCTAGCCATGGCACATGGACACCAAATCCATCGCTAAGCTTGTATCAAAATCTGTTTCTCCTCCCCTCCCTCTGTGGTAATATCCTAGATCTATTAGGAGAGAAATTGGGCTCAACAGAGCCCGATCCAATGTAAGAAAAATGGAAGATTTCGAAAAAAATTCATGGTGTCGGGTTTGACGGAAAACACCACCTCCAGCAGTAAAACCATCATCAACTGATGGCCACCAACTCAACGGAGATGGTGGTGGCTGCCGAGGAGGTGGCTGGGTGGTCAAGACATCAGACTTGAAGGAGGCCCAGGTCGGGCTCATCTAAGCTGTGGGATGGGGGGAGGAGATGAAATTGTGGCCGGTTGTTTTGGATAATGCAAATGATTTTAATTTAATGTTATATGTGAAATTGACACATTGAAATGTACATTTTAATCCTTAAAATTAAATCCCTTAGAGGCCTTTTCATGAATAGTTTCCTGAGAAATCATTTGAAGATTTGAGAGTCTACTTTAATTAGGAACTTTAGTCAGCCATTTGGAGCAATGTAGCTCCCTATATGATAGTTTTAGTGGGACTGGTCCTTAGGAAGGACATACTATATTTAGTTAATATCTTTTAAATCGTTAAGGTTAAGAACTTGGAATTTGGGATATGTATGCATATACCATAGATACACCTCCTTTCTAAAAATGAGAATTTTTGAACAACTTTTTTCTAAAGTTTAAAGGAAAATGTTGTTTTTAATAATAATAAAATATATACTGTTAAAATAACCCTAATAACCCAAATTTTGGGTGGAATGTTCCTTAAGGCATTATAAAACCCTCGTAAAAAATTTTCAAGTCATTTGGACCTCTACATGTTGGTGGATCCAACTTGTATGTTCAAATACGATGTACATTTTTGGGTGCCTTTAGGCGAAATGAGAAAATGGAGATTTTAGCCTTTTTAAATTGTGGTATGCCAATGAAACATTGGCCATGGGCTTATGATAATGAAATATATCATACATAGTGATGTTAAGATTTTTGGGACAAGTATCCTAGGGTTTTTAATTTATTTTAATTATGTAGCAAATTTAAGTTAAAGAAATAACTGTGAGCAAATTAATTAGGAAAATTCTAGTTCTATGCCACTAGTCTTATAACGACATTTCACAACTCTTGTATATTATTTGGAATTTTTGGAAATAAATACATATGATGATTAACAAAAATTACAAATATGACCCTTATGTGCTTTTGTTTAAATAATGTTTTTTATTGCTTGGAAATTATTAAATTTTAACTACAAGATTTTTATAGTATTTTAAAGATCTGTGAAGTTTCTTAGAATTTTTGGGTGAATAATTATGGTACTTCATTTGAATAATGATAGTTGGGTAATATTGTTATTTTATGGAAATCATGGGTCATTATATCTTGTAAAATTATGAATCTCTGTAAAATATGTTATTTCATCGTTATGAACTTTCGAAAATTTAATTAGACTCATTGGGCCTCTAGACATGGTATTTCATGAACAAATTGATTTAGGTCTTCAATTTAAATAATTTTAATTATGCCAAATTTTATTTAGGAAAATTATGACTTTCTGGGAGTCCATTATATTCATCATACTAAACCTATGGTAAAAAAATATATATCATTTGGAAAAGGCATTTGGCGGTCACCCTTATACAATCACAAATAGTTACTTTAAAAATCGGTGTGCGTTTAGTAAAACCTTGAAGTAGTAGGTATGCCACCAAGATCTCATTACCGATTTGCCAACTCAAAAGAGGACATTGATAGTGTCTTGGTGCATTATTGGAGTTAATCTTGGGTCACTTAGAATAATGATCTTAAGTTAGCACCCCACTTAATAAAGTAAGAATTAAGGGTCAAATCATTCAATAGATCAAGAGTTGGGGTAGACATGAATGTGATCACAAGAGTGGTTCATATCTGAATTAGAGTCATGAATTGATGGACAAAGACTTCTGGTTAAAGTCCAAGGGCATGTCATTAAGTATGATAAGATTAATGTGTAATAGCACTAAGAGGGTTTGTTATACCGTTAGTCCGACGAAAGATCATCCCTCCCCCTTGGGATCATAAAACACTTAATATAAATCTAAAGGAAACTTTGAGAGAGGGTTTTGAATAAGGGCAACAAAAATATTATTAAATATCTTAAGAAAGGGAGATTTGGGCTTCAACTCATTGTATCTCCTAGTACCATTGCGAGCCATTCACCGAGTAGACCTCGGGAAGTCCAATATTAACCATAAATCACTAGGTACAACTAAAAGTTAGACTAGAGTAGTCTAATAGAATGAAGGAACAACATAGCAACCTCAACCTTATATGGGTTGGAGTGATTCAGGACTCGTTAGTCCTGCGAGCTGGTGTCTCGGGGTAATGATAAATTAAGAACGTGTTGGTCCGGCGAGCTGAATGCTTGATGATGTAAAAGATTTGAAGACAGGATGGTCATGCGGGCGGGAGGCTCGGATAGGTATTGTTATACATGTATTATGCTTGTTTTAGTGGGTCATTCGATACTGATCTAGTCGGTACACCAATAGAAGTACATTGGCTCTAGTGAGAAGTGTAAGTTTTAGGGGCCAACAGGTTATTTATAATACGATCTAGAGGACTATCCCCTAAACGCACACCCGACCATAAATACTTGTTGATTTACAGCAAGAGTACACAGGAGCTCCACTATTATGTTCTTAATGTTAAGGCGTACGTAAGGTCTAGGCCCTGTACTATCCCTGCCCATCTCGGAGTGGAGAAACTTTCTCCACTGCCATCGCAAGCCACGACGGTTGGTACTTGAGTGGATAGCTACCTCCAAAAGTAAAGAATATTTGAAAGGTTTGTTCATAGAGTCGGGTGGGTGAGTTGCATCACAAATCATTACATTTCATCGCATAGCAAGATATTCATTAATTAGTAAAGCTTAGATTATAAATGCAGACCCTCATAATATAAATTAGTATGGTCTCTTTTATGTGATGAGTTACTTTAGTAACCTTAACTTATAAGTTTGTATGGACATTCATATAAGTTAAGGTACATTTTGTGATGGTAGTGTAGCTCGTTTACTTTACTTTACTATACTTACTACATTGTTCTTACTTTACTGTTATTACCTTATAGTTGTTCTCTTTATAAATATATACTTCTGCTAGTATAGTTCTATGTCACCTGCTTACTTGTCTATACTGCACTTGTTGTCCTCCGCTTTCATCCTGCCGCATGGTACCTAAGAGTCGCGGGGGTGAGCCGAGGTCAAAATGGCTTAGTATTTTTGCCTAACATTTGGTTTTGACCATAGGAACTTGAGGAGATACACCAGTCACACCAGGAGACATACTAGTCGCACGAGGAGGCATGACATGAGGAGCAATTACCGCGAGCTACCATTACTACTCTATGATAGGTTGAGGATAGACTTTTTGTATCTTCCGCTTGGTGAGTTAAGAAAGTGAACTTTTTGTATTGGATATGTACTGCGCATAATCCCCTTTATTATCTTTTGTTTCAAATTAGTACTCATTATGGACTATTGCTCTTTTCTATTATATATATTAAGCTGTGATTATGTAATATATTCTGGCAAATACTTTTGTTTGGCATACTTGTGCATGATCATTTTAGTAGGAAGGATTGGTGTTGTGTGGTGGCGACTACCTCAATAGTTTGTGTCACTATAAGGAGGCGATTCTGGGAATAATACCCGAGTAACTCTTTGGTAAGGGGAGGGGTCTTACAACACAAATGAGACAACACCACCAATTGACTCACTTTAGGATGACAGACTCCTGTGTGGCATTCCGTTGGCTGGCCATTACTGTCTCTCACTATAAAATTATTATTATTGTTTTCCTATAACACAATCGCTCTGGATCAACTTCTCCGGTGATAAAAACCACATCATGTGCCCGGAGGAGGACTAGGTAGACTTCCTCTCCACTGTGATGCTTTCTGGTGAATCTCAAAGAGATCTAGATTACTTTCACAATTTCTATGGTGGTCCAAGGCTTGGGTGGCCAGGAAAAGGTGCTCTAGGGGCCCAAGTCCCCATATTATACCACCTACATGATCAACACACCAAGGAGGTTCAGATGTATACCTAAGAGGAGGATTTTAACGTGGAATGAAGGTGAGGCGACAGGGCAAAGTTCACGGTAGTGGAAATCTTCTATTCACTCTACGGTATTTGGCGATAGACTCCACTGTACACTCTTATTTCAAAAAGGCATGATAAGAATGAATGATGGATATGAGGACTTTGGGGAGTTTTATAACCCCTCTATAACTTACTTCCATTAATCTCCACCATTCGTTTGATGGTTAGCCATGGACGAACCTTTTTGTCTCCTCCAAACACCATCTCAACCATATAAACATTGATACACACCTCTTAGAGGTTGAACATGGTTAAGCTAGCTTGGATTAGACACAATTTGGTCGGGTTTTACTTAATACAAAGCGTAGGGTTCTAGTTTTACCATTCTTGGTCAAACCTTTACTTTCTTGATGGTTTGACCCAATCACAAGCTGACTTGAGACTCAAATGGGTCTAGCAAATCCAAAGAGTTTACTAGAGGGGCATAAAACACTAAATTATAATAGAGTTGACTTTAAGGTTTACTTTATGTGATGTGGCACACCATGATTGGATCCTAGTGACTAAGGTGTACTCACCAAGCTAAATGCACTAACAAGATCTCAATAGGTAACCTTAAGCTCACTAAGGCATGAACAAGTCCTAGTGTACCCACCTTGATGGTATTAAGAGGCTCCCCTAAGGCCAGTACACTTCCTTGGGACACATAGTCAATCTACAAAACTTATATACCCCTAAAACATAATTGGGTTGTTACACAACTACCCTTTTGAAAGTGATAGTGGACTAATATTCCCATGCCCTCAAACATAGATCCCAAGTGTTGCCCTTTGTGTCTCTAACATACACATGCAACACGTTGTAAACTAAACAACTTGGAAATATAGAAACAAGGTGATGAGAAACTCAGCAGCCCTACGAAAGCCCTCAAAAATCATCATTCTACCCAGTCCCAATGTAGTCCCACCTAAAAATGGGGCCTTCATAAAGAAATTCCACACATTACCATAATCACTATGATGGATATCATGGAACATTACCATTTGTGCACTTATGTCTAAATGTAATGCACATCAAAATAAATAGCATCGATTCCGACTTATCGCCACAGGTATGCTTTGAACAACATGCCTAAATCGAGACGCATATATCATATCATTAATTCATATTTATGTATGGGACCAAGTCAATTTACCTGATGGCACACAATGAGATGAGGAAAAGAATGACCACTAATTAGCAATTGGTGTAACTTCTATATAAGAATAATAGAAAAGCTATATTAGGGTCGCAATTCAATTCCCCGGTTATTGGGTCCATTGATCACAATGTCCTAGATTTGAATAAGGCCCACATGTCAATGGTATACACATGAATGTATTTAGTATATGTTAAGGTTCAATGTATGCAGGTTGTACTATATTACATTGATTAGACAAGCTGTTAAGGTCATAATGGTTGTTATACCTAAGACGGGTTGCTGAACAGGTAAAAAACTGGCTAAGTCCATAGGCATTGAGTGAACTCACTTCACTTAATGCCAGAAGAGCAAAAGCATTGATAGAGCACGTTGTATTCATAGCCTCAGTATTGCTGAATAGAATTCTTGCTGAGGATAGAAGCGTTGAGTGAAGACACTTAACTCAACGCCTACTCAACAGAAATTTTGTCTAAGTCTAGAAGCACTGAGTGAAAACTTGCCACTCAATGCCTCAATCAAGAAGACTGCTTTCTGGATAGGCGAACAATCTAAAAAGTCTAGAAGCGTTGAGTGAACTTACTTCACTCAACGCCAGAAGCATAAAAGCATTGACAGAACTACATGCAGTCAAAGTCGCAGTGTTACTGATAAGAAATTTGTCTAAGGATAGAAGCATTGAGTGAAGACAGTTCACTCAATGCCTACTCAACTAGAAGTTAGGCTAAGTCAGAAAGCATTGAGTGCGGAAGATTCACTCAATGCTTTCATGTAGAGAAATTTCAACAAAGTCCAGAAGCATTGAGTGATGAAGGGTCATGCAATGCCATAATAGTTAGACTATAGAAGTCAAGTCAAGAGCATTTAGTGATGAAGGCTCACTCAATGCCCGAAGATGCATAATTTTGCTAAGTACTTTTGCGTTGAGTGGCAAGGCTTCACTCAACGCCAATATAGATTGTCTGGAAATTACCAAGTCCAGAAGCGTTGAGTCATGCTGACGTTAGCAAGAATTCAAATGTCCTGGGTTTTGAAAGCTAGATGACAAAATGCACCGCTTGCCTTTAGTATATCATTTAATGCAAAAGAAGTGTTGCAGTTGCCAACTCCAGTGATCCATACTACGCAAAGAGTTGTTGATCGGCGGGATACAAAAAGTAGAGTTCTGCGATAGAAGAAATCATCGAAAAGAGAAGAGAGAAAAAAAGAGCTTTTTCGAGATATAGCATTTTTCGGTCATCTTCTTCCATTTGATGAAGGAGAAGTTTTCGAAGAACATTCTCTACTGTTAGTCTGTGAATCACAGACAGAGTTAGCTGTTGAAGAAATAATTCACTGAAAATTAAATCTATCTTCAACAACAAGGTCATAGAGTTTTCTTTCTGAGTTATAAGGAGAAGCAAAGCAAACTTAAATAATTGTTCATCTTCAAGGCCCTACAATAAACTCTACTACGTCAAAGGCTTGAAGAAATAGAGCTCTGCAGTTGTCTTCTTAGCACAAGCAGAACAAACTTGAAGATGAACCATCTTATTGCTATGAAGAAGATAGAATTGAGCTTTCTCAGTTCAGGAAGAAGAAGGATCAGGGAATCATTTCTCTTGAGTCAAAGTTGTGCTGAGTTATTCAGTTCAGAAGGTAGGCTTAGAGGAAACTTTCTCTGGAGTCAATCAACAAACTTACTCATTCTATAGGATCAATGTTGATATGAGCTATAAGACTAAAATATAAAGGCTGAGGTAAGATATTGTTGTGGATCTGAGTTGTAAGGCATGTATGCCTGAGGTAGGAGACTTATTATCTAAAGTAGGATTTTGCTTAGAATCTGAGGTGGGGCCTTTAGCCCGAGGTAGGATCATGCTTGATCTGAGTTGTAAGAGTATTTTACTCTCTGAGTGCAGGGCTATCCTCTTATCATGAGTTATAGGACTTTTATAAAGTTTGAGGTAGGTGATCTGTGGATCACTGAGCTATTGGAGTAACATTTACTCCGAGTTCTAGGGCTTTGGCCTGTGATAGGACTTGGAGGAAGTCTGGGTGATCCTAAGGGATCTGTGTTGTAAGCTCTTTGTGCTGTGATTGTAGAAGATTGCCTTGTATAACAGATTGCTAGAAAGGTGGGAGGGATAGTGGATGTACACATACCTTAGGGAAGCACTATAAATATTGGTGTGTTGTTTTGTGTTCTTGAAAACAAGCTAAATAACTTAACACTCAATACACTAAATTAAGAAAGTAGTCAAAAAGACTAAGAAACTTATTCACCCCCTCATGCTAGGTATATAAATACTCTTGAAACAAAGACTTTCACCGGTGAAGTCCACGCTCTTTACCTTTCAGCAGGAGAGGGACTCAACATGCACGTCACACGAAACATATATTGAGTTTGCAATCCCATGCATTACAGAGTCACCATACTCAATTAAAACTACATGAGGGGACCCTCGTTTCACTAAAATAATCATATGCATAAAAACACAGAAATGATGGTCCTAAGACTGGGTAAAGAGATCATTACTTGCATACAATCTTTCCTGACTATAGAAGCATCAAGGATTTGTGTGGAGAGGGAATGTGGTGTAGTTTCCATGTATTTGTGGTGATGGCTCACTGGATGGAGTTCGCTAACTATGGTGACAACATGATTCTTTGGCAAGATAGGTCCAACCAAAGAGGCTTCCTCATCTCCTCTTCATTCTATCGGTGAAACACAAAAGGGAAGTCCTAAGAAAAGGGAGTCCTGACAAGAGGTCAATAAACAAAACTTTTTACTAGTTATAAATGGCAAGAGGAGCTCCTCTTCTTCCCAGATCGGCAGATTAGCAAGGAGTTCTTGGGAAAGATGAAATATTTTTATAAATCTCTCAGTAAAAATAATTCAGTAATGGAAAACTCATGAAAATATATGACTTGTCTCCCACTTTCTCTTCTTTGTCAGATTCACATTTGAACATTCTTAGAAGCAAGGAAAGGGTTTGCAGATAGGGTAAGGAGAGGAGAAGACAATGGTTATCGAGCAATAAGGGTACTTCGGGATATCTGGAGATTAATGGAGGGGCGATGCAATCCAGATTATATATCCTAGCATAGTTGTGATGCTTGTGTAGGTGAAAATGGTCAAATGTTCTAGTGTGAAGAACTAAATGAATAGTATGTTAACATGTGATGAATGTTTTTGGGTAGAGGAAAAGCAGCACCTGCATCATGTAGATGACCACAATGACGTGAGTAATGGAGAAAAGTTAAATTGAACCCATGCTATACAGTTTTGCATGAGGTAGAATCATCATGAATGTTGATGGATAGTGGGATAAACCATGTTATATGAAATCATATCGACCGTCAAATGCTCAAACATAAGCTTGGGATTATATATCCTAGCATATGTATGAAGCACATATTGGGGATGTCTAGTACCTACTGAGTACTTCTTCTATGCGTCATGAGTGCATTAACTTGTGTGGATGAGAGTACCCATGAGCATCTTCTTATTTCATGATGGTTTGCTAACTTAATACATTTTGGTATAGGTGGTTGTGGGGAAACCTTCAACTGAACCCAACCATCATCTCTTGTAAATCTGGGATTTCATTTTTTATATGCTAAACCTAAAAGATTGATTATTCTTGAGCGTTATCCATGTGTTGTGTAGATGTACTTTTAATTTATTTACTTATTACATATTGTAATGTTCATCTGAGTGAGCAGTATCCAACTGCGGTGTCCGCCATGATAACCAGGGCAGGGATCGTTAAAAGGATTTGTAGTCTGCTTATAATTGACCCATATTTATCTCTTACTTGTGTTTTATGTAGAGTAGCAGTCTATAATAGGTCTTAATTCTAAAGTGAAAAGTGCAATATAAAGATATTTCTTTTACTATTTTCCTTTACTAGTATGAATTGCATGTCGATTATTTGATAATTTGCTTGCATGCTTTTTTGATACTCTTGATATGATGTAAGTCCTTAAGGCTGAAACTTTTAGTGAAACATTTCTTTATAATTTTGGACATTTATAGATACTTTTTATAATCAAGCATTCGTTAGTGTTGTTTTCTTTCTAAGTAGTTTATTTCGGTAACTTAAATAATGTCTAGTTTTTTTGTATAGTATCGTGGGGCCTCGTGTAATGCCCCAAAAATCCTAAAAGGAAGAATTGGAAGTTAACGCGCGATAATAGTGTTAAAGTCGGCATTAGACCTAGAATTAAATCGACTGTCGGCTCGGGTATCAAACGCACGTCGGTAGTAGAGTTAGCGCTTGGCGTTACCAGTCAACGCACTAAATGCTTTCGACAAAGCGTTGATGAAAGTCTCTAGTATCGACTAAATCCACATATGGGGGGGGGGAATAGGTGTCGTGCGGTCTTTTGTGGAATTAAATTAACCTGCACAAATTAACAAACACAACACAGAAAACACAAAGAGTTATAGTGATTCCCCTATTTGGGTACATCCACTTTCCCCCTTCGACCTATCTCCCACCAAGGGACGACTCGGTCACTTCTCCAAACAGATTGAAATCCAATCCTCACACTACGGAAGGAACCCTTCCAATAAAGGAGTCATAACTCCACCACCACGAGTTGCACCCAACCCTTACAACTAGGAATAAAAATTCCTTTACAACAAACCAAAATTGAATGTAAAAGAAAATACAAACGAAGCTTTTTTAGATTCCGATGTCCTTCTTCGTTCGTTGAAGCTTTCTTGAAAGTTACGAAGAGTCCACAACTGGAGGTCTCTTTTGTGAGAGGATCTTGTTAAGATCAGCGGCGGCAAGTTATTGCGGCGGCGATACTTTGTAGATCCAAACTTCTTGACGAAGCAAGCAAGGTCTACCAACGATCTCAGTCGGATCAGTCGTCTCACCTGATTCGGAAAGGAGAAAAAATCTCGTTCAATAAATCAGAAGACAAGAGATCTCAAGAGAGATGCGTGAGATGCTCGGCATGCCTCGGTACTGTCGTCGGAAGATCAGAGATGATCGGAGATTATCGGCGACGACTTTCTTGCGAGCGGCTACAGGCGATCGGTGCTTTCCGCGGTCCACTAGGTCACGCTCGGCCTTCTTTTTGATTTCCGAGAATGGATTGTTGTTGAAGTTCAAAATACGCGAGTATAATTACTAGAGCCAACCCTAATGACCGTTGTGGGGCCCACAAGGAGAAACCCTAGCCCCGGCCTAAACAGTGCACAGCAAGGTGGTTCAGTCCAGCGAACGAGGAAAATTGCCTAAGGCAAAATCGACGGGAATCGTTGGTGATTCCCGTCGATGTCGGCGGGAATCACTCACGATTCTCGTCGATTCTGCCTTGACTTAATTCCTGTTGGAAAATTGTCAGCCGGTGGAAGTCGACGGGAATGCAGACTTATTCTCGTCGGAGTCGGAGGGAATCACTCACGATTGCCGTCGATTCTGCCTTGGCAGAATTCCTATTCGAAAACTATCAGCCGGAAGAAGTCAGCGGGAATGCAGACTGATTCTCATCGAATCGGCGGGAATCACTAATGATTCCCGTCGAAGTCGGCGAGAATCACTTAGTGATTCCCATCAATTTTGACATAGAATAATTTTCTCTTCCTTCCTTTGATGACTTGGTCTTTGACTCATCTTTACTCCTTCTTCTGTTCTTGATCTGCCTTAACCTTGTACTTAAAAATAAGTACACTCCAATAGAGAGAGCACACGTGAGTCAACACACTGATCTACTCAACGAGGGATTACGTTGCGTAGACCCGTGTATATTGACCCACTGCACCCTGACATTGGTGTGTACTTAGCATGGAATAGTTGCAAGCACAACTTGATAGAAGATCGTCAAATACATTGTGAATCCATCTTAGCTTGACTGGAGTCTTCTTCAAATCCAAGTAATTGTGGATACAATACCCAACAATCTCCTCCTATTTGAAGAAGCCAAAATCCTACTAGCTAAGATGAATTACACAAACCAAAAAGATATATATAAAAGTATGCAAGACAAGAAATCAGAATAATAAAATTTCACGCATTCAAAACAAAAATTGAATCAACATATGATCATATATATATATATATATATATATCCAAAGGGTTGTCCATTTAAAATTACAAGATTAGAAGTACACGCATACCGAAAATAAAGAGTTTAGATTCGAAGTCTATCCCTCCTTTGCCACAGCGTCTCTTAGTTGTTTATCAAGGAACTTCTTGCTTTGTCTTTCAAAATATTCCTTTGTCTTTGGGTAGTACTGGGGGGGAGGAGCTTTGTTCTCAACTGTGTTTGACCTGAAGAATATGTTTCTTTTAGCCTCATATTCTTTGTGCATTTTCCACTCATACTGACTATATACTTCATTTCTATTAAGCTCTCCCTACTGTTGTAGCATGAATGTATCCAGTATGATGTTCCTAGAAATAGGACTCCATCGTTCATTCTTAACTTCACTTTCCTTCCTTCTTAATTTCCTCTCCGATGGAGTTTCTTTAGAAGTTCCTTCTTGAAGCTTTATTTTCCCTTTCGCAATCGCTTCTTGATCAAACATTGCACTGTAAGCAGCTTTGGCAGCAGCTTTAGCAGCCTTTCTGGCATCAGCTTAACTTATGGGAAATTCCTCAGCAATAGCAACCTCAACAGCAGCAGTAACATCATCAGTAGGATTAATAGGAATATGTATACCTGAAGCTTGCTGAGCTAGCCAATGACAGCTTTCAAATACATATTTGTTTGATTGTTTAAAGTTGTCGAACATGATTTGCTCTAACCATGCCATCTTAGCGGCATATTCCTTCTCCCCTTTTTGGCTTCTAGGGCAATTGAGTTTGCATAAGAGTGCAGTGACTCATCTATATGCTTTACATTTTGAGTGAAATAAGCCAGCAAGGTATTCTGATTCGTGTTGAGGGTGACCATGTTGGCATCGAAAAATTTGATGTTGTTGGCCACAACATGAGCATTTTTATTTACCACTACCAAATCAGCTGTATTTTACTTTAGCCCTTGCATCAGAAGATTGACGGCAGTGCCGGCCTCAGCATACTTATCTTCAAACTTTTGTTCCATCTTATCCATCTTGTGATTTATCTCCACAATATTCTTTAGCATCAGATCCTCTGATTGCTTAATTCGTTTAAGTACCCTATTGTGAGATCGTTTAAATGAGGTCTTCAGTTCATCTACTATACCTTCAATGATATTTATAGTGTTATTTGCCAGGCTAGGACCTAATGGATGATCCTGATGTATGGCCTGGTCGTGCTCTGGGGGGATAGGACTCTGTGAGTAAGGATTCTCCTCTTCATATACCCTTGTGGAGCTTGATAAATTTACGGTCTCCTGTGGGGGGATTGGAGCAGTCTCTTCCCAGTTTCCAGATATACTCATCACCCCCTTCAACATATTATCATGTTGTTCCTGAGGCCGGGAGGTCTCCCCCTACATTATTGCGCCAGATACATCAGGAACCTTTACCTGAGTCTATTCCTATGAAGGGAGGTCAACATCAATCTCCCTCATGGCCATATCATTTCCAGCTTTCTCATCAGCAAGATCCTTAGTGACATGCTGCTCAGGGGAATCCACATCATTCTCACTAGCAACAGCATTCTCCACATCATCCTCTACTTCCTCCTCGTTAGTCTGATCAGTAGCGAGTGTTTCTACTGCCTCCTTAAAAATGAGGGTAATATCAGTAATAACATCTACTTGATCTAAGATTGAGGCTTCCATCCTGATGACAGCAAAAGGACTGGGTAATGACTCCCCCTCAGTTCCTGCATTCAGAAGATCAGGAACTTCACTGGGCTGATCCGAAGAATTTGTGAACTATGGTGCTCTGTCTTCCTCATCAACACATGTTCCAGACGCACCCCCTTGGACAATTCTTCTTTCCCACCTTTCAAAGATGTTAGAGTCCATCTTATTTAGGTAGTGAAGGGGAACTCCCTTAGTCATATCAAATCTATCTCCATCAATCTGATTCAGGTAGAGACTGATGATTCTACCGAAGTTAGGACTACGTAGGGTATCTTTTATTTTCTCAAATAACATGGCCCCCAGTTCAATTTCTTTCTGCACACTATGGCAATCAGGATCTTAAACATGTCCCCTGAGATGTGATCATGCGAGCCAGGCTTGTAGATCAAAACCTTCCCTATGATATCTGAGAGAAGCTTTCCTTCTTCGTTCATGTCCTTGCGTTTAATAGCCCTGGTCCCTTAGCCAATCCACAGAAAAGTAGTGTCCTCGTACGATCATCTTCATCTAGATAGTCCTCTTGTTCAAAGCAGGAGAGCTGGAGATGATGTGATAGTTTTGCATCCGTCATCTTTATCCATAGACCTGCTATCTTACTCTTAATCAGTGTGTCCTCGTGACGCAGCTTGGAGTTTGCGAAAAACTCAAGAACTTCCTTGTCTAGAACCTTGCACGGGTGCTCGAGGATGAAGGAGAGCCCGGCTTGTTACAGGATCAAGATGATGTTTCTGAATTCGTTTTAAGCATGGGCAAAGCCAGTCCTAAACAACTCACTTCCAGTGAGGAGCCCGACCGTTGTTCGAGGAGCCATTATGAACCTAAACGAGTTACACTCAAGGAATTAACTCTATCTAAATCTAGAGTTTGTAAGAACTGAACAAGAAGGAGGGATGATCCTTGAAAATGGAGAATCTCAAGGAAGAAACTGAAGTTACCTTTCACACGGAGGGTGCAAGGAATGAGACGCGTAGCAGGCGGTGAGAGGAGAGTAGCCCTAAGCCGATGAGAAGCTTACGTTGGGACTAAAGGATGGCGGTGGATCGGCGTGACACGTGCGTCGAGCAGATGCCGATGACGAGAACGCAGAGTCGACGGGCTACGATCGACGGGAGCGATGGAAGGTAGACTAAAAGGTTATGGAAGTAGATTAATTATGGCTGGAGAGCGACGGGAGGCTCGTTTCCACAAGATCTGCTGAATGGATTCGGCGAGGTTTCCGCAGGGTCGACGATACATGGCGAGGTTTCCGCTGCTTTCTGCAGGAAGCAGAAGGGTTGATAGGAAGGTGATCGGTCGGGAGATTTCAGCTCTTTCCATTCGATTAAACCAACTTCTTTCACGGCGGGAAAATGGTAATGTTAAGCAATCACTTACAACGGTCGGGAGATTTCCGCTCTTTCCGTTCGATTAAAACGATCGACGGGAATTCCTGTACATTTAAACCTTTGAGGCGACGGGAATTCCTGCTAATTCGAAACTTTTCCCTTTTAAATAATGGATAAAAATTTTCAGGTCAGAATAGCTACGCCAAGTCGATGGAAGGATAACACTAGAAATAATCAATGGCTATTTCTTGGTGAGTCAAGATTTAAAAAATAATAGTTATAACTACTGGTACAAGTCCCTTGAGATTCATCAAACCAATTGACACCCACTCTCACACATTATCAAGATATAGAAAATTTATTAGATTCTAAAATAAGGATCATACGGTTATTGTCTTGTGTGTCCTTCCATTTCAGGTGTGTATATATATATCTTGAATAAAAATCTACATATATGTCTATATATATATATATATATATATATATATATATATATATATATATATATATATGTATATCTATGCAATGCGATTCAATTTTTCGAAACTGAATCCGCGTACCTGGGATTACTAGGTTGATCATTCGGATCCAATATTCGAAGTATGACAGGTATCATGTCCAAGTAGGACACTGTAGTTAGCATTATCTCTTATCCCATATTCTTGTTCCAAAGCAAGACTGGAACATCTCTTGTCTAGGTCCCATCATGTTCATGGGTACCTTGACTATCCTGCAAAAAACAATCACCTTACCTTAGGAACACAATAGGTATTGGGTCCTTAGTTTTTGTCATCATAAAATACAATATGCCTTCCCACAGGATTTCTGACAGGAAGCCTATCTCTTGCCAAAGGATGTGGACATACCCTTGCCCTTGGCACAGAAGGATTGTGCCAACAATCTATGGCAAAGTGACCCACTCTGACACAGCACCAACACTCATGAATATTGTATCTCCTTTTCTGACCAAGTCTATTAACGGAGTTAGTCATGACCCAAGGTCTGAAGGAGGCACAGCTGGAACTGCCTCGGTACTGTCGTCGGAAGATAAGAGATGATCGGAGATTATCGGCGACGACTTTCTTGCGAGCGGCTATAGGCGATTGGCGCTTTCTGCGGTCCGCTAGGTCACGCTCGGCCTCCTTTTTGATTTCCGAGAATGGATTGCTGTTGAAGTTCAAAATACTTGAGAATAAATACTAGAGCAAACCCTAATGACCGTTGTGGGGCCCACAAGGGGAAACCCTAACCCCGGCCTAAACAGCGCACGACAAGGTGGTTCGGTCCAGCGAACGAGGAAAATTGCCTAAGGCAAAATCGGCGGGAATCGTTGGTGATTCCCATTGATGTCGGCGGGAATCACTCACGATTCCCGTCGATTCTGCCTTGGATGAATTCTTGTTGGAAAACTTTCAGCTGGAGGATGTCGGCGGGAATGCATACTGATTCTCGTTGAAGTCGGCGGGAATCACTCACGATTCCCGTCGATTCTGCCTTCACAGAATTCCTGTTCGAAAACTGTCAGTCGGAAGAAGTCGGCGGGAATACATATTGATTCTCGTTGAATTGGCAGGAATCACTAACGATTCCCGTCGAAGTCGTCGAGAATCACTTAGTGATTCTCGTTGATTTTGACTTAGAAGAATTTTCTCTTCCTTTCTTTGATGACTTGGTCTTTTACTCATCTTTGCTCCTTCTGCTCTTGATCTGCCTTAAACCTATACTTGAAAATAAGTACACTCCAATAGAGAGAGCACACGTGAGTAAACACACTAATTTACTCAACAAGGGATTACGTTGTGCAGACCCGTGTATATTGACCCACTGCACCCTGACATTGGTGTGTATCTAGCATGGAATAGCTGCAAGCACAACTTGATAGAAGATCGTCAAATACATTGTGAATCCATCTTCGCTTGACTGGAGTCTTCTTCAAATCCAGGTAATTTTGGATACAATACACAACAGTTGAGAGGAATACCGCATGGAGGTAACGGACAAGAGCGTGGTGCTATCACTCAATGCTTTCGACGCAACATTGAGTTACTACCGTGTGGCGATAGTAGCAAATCCGTGGCGATAGTTCGGATTAAAGCACCGCTTGGCCATAGTAACATGACGCACAATGGTAGCTTGCTACCTGGGAGTAAGGAGGAGGCTGTTTTGGAGCGATAGCACGGTGTCGATTAGGCTAAACGGAAACCACCTATGATACCGTGCAGCGGTAATAGATACCGCGCGACAGTAGCCTCTAAATATAAGCTGGGCTTGAGATTGATTTCTCACTTTTCTCTCTATCTTGGTACTTTAAGTTCGTGAGGAAAGAGGCTGGGGCTTAGTGTTGCAATCTTGGTGATGGAGATCCCGTGATCGGAATCAACAGAGGAAGTAAGATCCGAGATGAGGAAAGAGAGGCACTCTTTTCCATCTGGATAGAAGACTTATTCATGGCTCCAAAGAGATCTATAAGGGTAACGAATTTCTTCTTGGATAAGTGAAGTCCTAATTTTGCATACGTGCATGGAACCCCTCACTAAAAGGTGAAAAAAATGGTGGTTTCTAGCGGGTAGATCATTGTGATCCCCGATAAAACTTGCATATAGATCTAGAATTGAAGTACGGAATGACATGCTGTGTGAGGCCCATCTGGACAGGTTGGTCTGGATTGGTGAAGAATTCATTTGCATGTCGGAGAAGACTCTGTGGATAAAACGTGTAGTTCAACATGTAGAATCTGGGGTCTGGGGGTGTGCATGATGCTGCAGGGATAGTACTGGAGGTGATCTCCAGGAAAACACCGAAGAATGGGGAAGAAGCGAATTCTTTCCCTATCGCGCGGCGGTATTGCTACCGCTTGCGATAGCTTCTAGTGAGCTATGTTTGCAAATCCTGTCTCTGGGAGACCTGGGGGCCTTTTGTGTGTAGGAACATAAACTGTTTT
Organism: Platanthera zijinensis; assembly: GCA_039513925.1. NCBI lineage: Eukaryota > Viridiplantae > Streptophyta > Magnoliopsida > Asparagales > Orchidaceae > Platanthera > Platanthera zijinensis. The sequence goes on along the minus strand of CM077087.1, from coordinate 143,142,200 downwards.
GTGGAATGATGTTAGTGGGAACTTAAACTATTCACCTATTCGTGAGTAGGGTCTTAAATTATTCTGCTTGGGAAAGGGGGACATCGACCCGCGTCGTGGCTTGAGGGCCTGACGATTTGAGCAATGGGATTTGGATAACTTGTATCCACCTTTTGATGATCGACTTGGAGTGAGTCACTATATTGAATCTGAAAGAAGAACTCCTTTGACTTTGTCGACTCATAGGAAGAAAAGATAAATGCTCAAGTTTGACCATCAAGTCTAAGTCTGTGGATGGTGGTGTTACCCGGGAGATTCGGTACACCGAGAATGTGCCCTGAGTGCACGGGGCGTGTGGCCGATTGAGCCTGTGTCTGAGGCGAATGGTTCTTATATTGCACGTTCATATTGCAAAATATATAAATATATATATATATATATATGTGTTGTTGTTTGTAGGGATGGAGAACCGCCGCTCCGAGTGAGGGGTGGGATCGTTATAAATTGGTCAGCTAATGCTGACTTTTCTTTGTTTGCCACATTTTGGTGGATCATGCTATTGATGAGTCCATATTTTATACTTAATTCCGGACTCATCTAGGCTTATTTTCTTGTCTATGCACACCGTTTAGCGTCATTTGCACTCCTTTTGGTTAGCTACGGCATTCCACGCCCTGTGCACCTTTTTAGCCCATTTCTGTGCTTGTGTGCATTTACATTCTTGCTATGATTATTATTGTTTGCTGTGGCTGCCACGATCGATGTCCCGTACAATTTTCTTGCAGGTTTGGGGATCGTGAGGGCATTCGGGATAGGCGTTTCACTATTTTTTGGCAAAGGAGTCAGTGTTCGTGCGTTTTTACCCACGCACGACCATCGACCTCCTGGCGCACGATCACTGATCGTGCGCAGCCCGGACTCATTTGTGAAATCTGTCTTGAACCTTCCGCATGATCACTTGCCATACCGCGCACGACCACTGCTCGTGCGCCGCCGATCGTGCGCAGTCATACCCATTTTACAAAGTTCTGCCTGGCTATTTCCGCACGATCATCAGCATTGCCTCGCACGATCACTGATCGTGCGCGACCATTGATTTTCTGATGCAGGTCTACTGGTTGCTCGTACACGGGCGCTGACCTTGGCCGTGTACGACCACTGGTCGTGCGCCAGTGGTCGTGCGCCCTATTTATTCTGCAAGCTATAAAAGCCCTATTCCGCGAATTAGGGCATGGAGCTCGATTTTTCCGCCGTATTTCGTCCCCGACGAGTTTTTCCGCCATCCTCCTTCATTCTCCACCTTAGGGAGGGTCTCCGGGCAAGCTTTCATCGCCAAATCAAAGCCGGAGCATCCCCTCGGCCTCCTCCTTCATCACCAAGCTTCAAGCGGAGTTTTGACCGAGCTTTCTCCATCAAGTTAGGAGGAGCTGGAGCCGCAATCTACCGGGTCATTTCAACGAAGAAGACGGGTCCATTGGGAGTGAGTGACAGCCTCCTCTACCCCGGACGCAGTTGAGGACCGAGCTTTGAATCGGATTGACAACCCGGGATTCCAACCGTGAACCCTCAATAAGGCTTCGGATTCGGTCGATTCGCACACCTCTTCCTCTTGTTGTTGATAGCTTAGTTATTTTCCATGTATTGATGAAAAATGCTTATTTGTAGTTAACATTTACTCTTATTCATGTCTATGTGAGTTAGTGTTTTTGTTATATTTACTTGAGGTGCGCCATATTCCATCCTCCACCATCCACCCTTGCCGCACTAGCAATTGCTAGTGGCGTGCGTTGCAAAGAGGTGCTCACGACCCTCATTCCGCCATTCTAACCACCTCATCCGCTAGCCTACTCGTCCATCCGCCAAGCGATTCGGTGCATAGCGGCCTGTGTAGTTTCCATCCCGCCTGGCAAAGCATCGCATAGCGGCGTTGCATAGGAGTAGCTTTTAGATTTTACTTCCTGTTTCCGCAACAATCAAACCCCCCCCCCCCTTTTTTGAGCCGACCCGAGGACTTCAATCTCAAGTCCTCCTCGACATTAACTCATCCCTTACTGTGTTCCTTAAGAGACCGACACTCGGGGATTTATTCCCAAACTTTATTACTTGTGCGACCGGTGCGCTTGCCGTATTTTCCACGCATCAAGATTTTGGCGCCGTTGCCGGGGAACACAGTCGTTTGAGTTTTTGAAGAGGTAGATGCGAGATAGTCGCCCTTGTCCATTTGTTCATACCATGTTTTGTCTTTATTTTAGTTTTTGAAATTGTTTACTTTATTTTTCCTGTCCCTTCCTTGTTTTCTTTTTTTTAATATTGCAGATCCGAGTTGTTTTATTCTTGTGTGTAGTAATTTCCGGTAAATATTTCTGTTCGCGATGGATTCTGCTGCCGAGTGCCGTATTTTTGATGCTTTGCGGAGTTGCATCGCTGCCATGGCTGTTTCTAATGGCGAGCACTGTTTTCGGTGTATTCTATGTCAAGGTGTGGGCCATATGTTGAAGGATTGCCCTCGCTTGTGCAAGCCTTCTACCTCTGTGGACGCATCCGCAGCAGTCCCCTGTTCGCGTGAGACTACTGTGGATGGGCCTACCAGGGTGTTGCCTGGCCCATACACTGACATGGCGCACCTTGCTCGATCTTTGCCAGTTGAGATTACGGAAGAATCTCTTGCCGCATATAGTTCCTTCATGGGTTCCTCAGCCCCTTTTTACGAGCTTCCTTTGAGTGATCACTCTCACTCGGATGTTAGCCCGCAAGGAGTGGATCGGGAACTCATGGACGATCCTGTATGGGACGATGAGAGTGTTCCGGTCGTCGACAGGGTGGCATCTGCGGATGATGTTGCGAAGGGGCCTGTGCATTCTATGCCTGATTTTAAGAGCAACTTTGCCCCTACGCAGTATTTGCCGGAGTTTTCTACTCCTTTTTCTTGTGAGTCGGCTGATGAGGCCGTTATTGCAGATGATTCGGTGCCTGAGGTTGTGCCGAAGTGGGATGACGATTCTGCTATCTCCGATGGAGAATGTGGATCTTCGGACCACTATGACGCACCCCGGTGGGACGAGGAGTATTACCTTTCGGATGCGGAGGTTTGCACCCCCCTATCTAACGAGGCGGTCCCCCTTTCCACCGCAGACTTCGAGTTCTCGGATTCTCCCCAATACGACTCATATGACACTGACGATGATCATTGTTTGGATCCTGCTGGGAGTGAGATCGGGACCACTCCCCCGATTATTTCCTTATGTTCTTCGTCTCTTTTATTACTTGATCCCCCTTCTTTATCTGAGCCTGTGCAGGTGGAATCTCCACGGGTATGTGAGGTTGTCGATGCGTCTGGCATTTTTGTCGCTGCCGTTGCTTCCTACGAACCTGTGGTGGACGATACCTTGCTAGGCAAGGATATTTTTTGTGGTGGAATGAGTGAGGACCAGGCCTCCTCATCTTACTTCCTATTCCCTCTGCCTGCGATGAGCAGGTATGATTATTTAGGCAGAGGGGTAACTGTGCTATCGCAGTATCGGTACCCGTTACCGCAAAGGATATTAGGACAGTTGCCTGTGCACTTTTCTTTTCATAGGCCCATTAGCTAGAACTTTTCTTTTGCTGAATAAGTCGTGCTGGGATGACAATAACCCCAGTACTTATCTTTCACTTTCTGCAATTTTTATTTTTTTATGTCTAGCTTAGTTTAGTATTTCTTTTTGTATATTTTTCTTTTGTTTTTGCAGAGCTCACCCCTGCAGGTATTCATGGAAACTACGCATTGGCGGGGTTGTGATTCTTCGTTTGGCGGGCCTGCTGCTACTTTCCACGCGTCTTCTGGTATGCTCACTAGCTGAGCATTGGGTAACCTCTTCCCTTAGCTCATTCTGATTTTAATTTCTCTATCATTTGATGTGTTGTTTAGTCTAAGTCTGGGGGAGAGCATGTTTACCTTTTGCACGTGCACATTTCTTTTGCATACTAGAAGCTTTTCGTGTTTTATTTTGTTTATGTTCATTGCTTCGCACACCACTGCACACACATGAGCGCGAGCTTAGCTGTTAGCGTGCCACGAGTTGAACTTGTATCTTTGTTAGATTTGGAAAATTTCTGTGCTAGTTTAGGATTGTGCGACGGAGTAAAATGTTGGCCTTGTTGTGTTTCTAGTCAACTGCTCTCGTTTTGTATAGAAATTTGTGTAGATTTAATTTTTTTTGTATGCTTATAGTTCTATATTTTTCTATTTACGTACATATTTCTTATTCTACTCAAAAGTTGGTGAATCCGGTGTGAATCAAATGGTAGCGTAGGAATGTGTGTAGCCGCCACTAGACTCGTATTACTTGAGTCGGGAGGAAGGATTATCTTTCTCGGTTGCTAAGAACTTGCCCCAAGCTATTCTTGAAGCATTGGTACACGGTTAGTCTAGCGTGAGAGTGATGTAGGCCATCTTTTGTCCCGGTTGAGCTTTGTACCCATTCTTAACATCGCCCTTGCTAGCCCCTTTGTGCCTACCCTTCCTTTTGATTCAGCTCCACTATATTCGCCAAAGCCCCATAGCCGATCCTAGTCGCACACCCAAGTCGAGCTTAGTGTTTTATATTTTCATGTTGGGTTGTGATGTGGTGATTTGTATTTGTGATATGTGGTTGTGCCCAAAAGAAAAATGTGCTGATTTTGTAAAAAGAAAAAGAAAATACTTAAAAGACAAATATTTGAAAAAGAGAAAAAGAGAAAAGAAAAAGAGAAAGAAAAAGTTTGATTGAAAATCTTTATTTGAGATGATTTGGATTTGGAGTAGGCGGTGCACACACCCATTTAGTAAAAGTTATGTCTAGGGGTGTGGTGCACCCGTGTGTATTTTGTGGGCAGCGGGTACTAGTTTTGTACGTTAGCTCATTTCGGTTAGGTGCATACCCTTCATGTTTATCCTTGTTTTCCTCACCGTAACCCAAGCCCCATTATTACCCGAAGTCCTACGGACTTGCGCTTGAGTTGACTAGTGCCGTGGAGAGAGTGCGAATGGGCAAGCTTATGGTTTCCGACATTGGTGGATTCCTTTGGGGGTAATCTTGAGCCCCGGTCTTCGGCAATGCTCACCTTAGTGGCCTGTCTACTTTCTCCCTGCGTAGGACCGGATGATTCACCGTGATTCCACTTTTGAGTAATAATAAATTTTTGAAACGCATTGTGAAAAATATAAAATATTTTGTACACTTAAAAATTTCCCCTACTTTATTTTTATGCACGCGAGCATGCGACTTCGCATGGTACTCCGTTTTGCAATTTTTTTGTTAGCTAGTTCATTTTCCCCGTCTGCTTAGGTTTTGTTTGCTCGGGACGCGCAAACAGTTAAGTCTGGGGGTGTGATGAGTCCATATTTTATACTTAATTCCGGACTCATCTAGGCTTATTTTCTTGTCTTTGCACACCGTTTAGCATCATTTGCACTCCTTTTGGTTAGCTACGACATTCCATGCCCTGTGCACTTTTTCAGCCCATTTCTGTGCTTGTGTGCATTTACATTCTTGCTATGATTATTATTGTTTGCTGTGGCTGCCACGATCGATGTCCCGTGCAGTTTTCCTGCAGGTTTGGGGATTGTGAGGGCATTCGGGATAGGCGTTTCACTATTTTTAGGCAAAGGAGTTAGTGGTCGTGCGTTTTTACCCACGCACGGCCATCGACCTCCTGGCGCACGATCACTGATCGTGCGCAGCCCGGAATCATTTGTGAAATCTTTGTCTTGAACCTTCCGCACGATCACTTGCCATACTGCGCACGACCACTGCTCGTGCGCCGCCGATCGTGCGCAGTCATACCCATTTTACAAAGTTCTGCCTGGCTATTTCCGCACGATCATCAGCATTGCCTCGCACGATCACTGATTGTGCGCTGCTGATCGTGCGCGACCATTGATTTTCTGATGCAGGTCTACTGGTTGCTCGCGCACGGGCGCTGACCTTGGTCGCGCACGACCACTGGTCGTGTGCCAGTGGTCGTGCGCCCTATTTATTCTGCAAGCTATAAAAGCCCTGTTCCGCGAATTAGGGCACGGAGCTCGATTTATCTGCCGTATTTCATCCCCGACGAGTTTTTTCGCCGTCCTCCTTCATTCTCCACCTTAGGGAGGGTCTCCGGGCAAGCTTTCATTGCCAAATCAAATCCGGAGCATCCCCTCGGCCTCCTCCTTCATCACCAAGCTTCAAGTGGAGTTTTGACCTAGCTTTCTCCATCAAGTTAGGAGGAGCTGGAGCCGCAATCTACCGGGTCATTTCAACGAAGAAGACGGGTCCATTGGGAGTGAGTGACAACCTCCTCTACCCCGGACGCAGTTGAGGACCGAGCTTGGACTCAGATTGACAACCCGGGATTCCAATCGTGAACCCTCAATAAGGCTTCGGATTCGGTCGATTCGCACACCTCTTCCTCTTGTTGTTGTTAGCTTAGTTATTTTCCATGTATTGATGAAGAATGCTTATTTGTAGTTAACATTTACTCTTATTCATGTCTATGTGAGTTAGTGTTTTTGTTATATTTACTTGAGGTGCGCCATATTCCATCCTCCACCATCCACCCTTGCCGCACTAGCAATTGCTAGTGGCGTGCGTTGCAAAGAGGTGCTCACGACCCTCATTCCTCAATTCTAACCACCTCATCCGCTAGCCTACTCGTCCATCCGCCAAGCAATTCGGTGCATAGCGGCCCGTGTAGTTTCCATCCCGCCTGGCGAAGCATCGCATAGCGGCGTTGCATAGGAGTAGCTTTTAGATTTTACTTCCTGTTTCCGCAACAATCAAAACCCCCCCACCCCCTTTTTTGAGCCGACCCGAGGACTTCAATCTCAAGTCCTCCTCGACATTAACTCATCCCTTACTGTGTTCCTTAAGAGACCGACACTTGGGGATTTATTCCCAAACTTTATTACTTGTGCGACCGGTGCGCTTGCCGTATTTTCCACGCATCAGCTATGCAGGTGCTTGAGAGGCAAGTGGAAAGTAGCGGGTTGAAGTCCCTTATGGTGCAATTGGCTGGCCCTTTAAGGCCCAAAGGCGAACGTTTACTGTTTCATGTGTGGTTGACCTTCGTGCCGATGTATGAAAACACTTATTGTAAAGGAAACAGTTGTAAGGCCTTAAGCCCGTAACATTTTGTGTATTTTGTAAACTTTCCTGATATATATATATATATATATATATATATATATATATATATATATATATATATATATATATATATATATATAGTGGACATTCACATGTATTGAGTTCAAGTTAACCAATGAAGCTTCTGCTAGAGTTATCTGAGTTAGGATTCAGTTAGTAGTATTTTGATATTAACATATAACACGTCGACTGTCTGTGGGATATGGCGTGGGGCCTTGGTCGGACCCTCTGTTGTATTTCATGTGATGGATGGAGGTGTTACAATTTTGTATCAGCTTGTCTCGGTCTTCCTTCTGCAAATTCGTGGTCGAATTCTTTTGAGGGTTTGCGAGCACGTGTATGTGTTTTTTATTATAACAAAATGAACTCAAGAATGTCCACTTATGAATGAAAATACACCTCTTGAAGGAACTTACGTGTTCCTATAATTGCTTTTGGAAAGATTGTGCGTTGCTTAATTGTGTGTTTCACGCTTATATGCAACGAGAAATGGTGCGGGGCAGCAGGAACCCCAGCACTCGGCAGAGAGTAATGCACCAACTGAGGTGCCAACACCTACTCCTTCTGCGGAAACTATATGGTTGGTTGCTGAAGTAGTGTTCACATTAATCAATGAGCAACCAGGAGGGAGAGTACAACCTCCTATCACTGAGGTGGTCTAGGAACCGGTTGGCATAGTTGAACATGTGGCGGTTCGATAAGTGGCCATTGAGCCAGTGACCGCAAGACGAGCGACAAAAAAGTAAATGAAACACGTAATGGGTTTCAATCTAATGTAGCGTCGTCCTATGATCCTACACGTACGGCGTCACACTGCTCTCGCCACGAAAAACAACCTCGTTCTACACGCCAACGAAACGTAGCACTACAATTATTTTATTTATCTTACGTGCCAACGTTCGGAGAGCCAATCCGAAAGAGATCAAACCACGACTAGAGGTCGAGATCCGGTCAAGCTAAAAGGACGAACATTCGCGTCCGTGCGAGCGAAGTTGTACCAAAGAAAGATCCACCAAGAAAAATCCGATTTCGCAAACGGTTGATCTTTCCCCAACAAGAAACAATGAGGATCGCCAATCCTTTCGAGAGTACTCAAAAACCAAAACGAAAAGATCCACAAATCTTCAAGAAAACGCCGCGAAATTTTATTCGTTTCAAAAAATCACGCTAGTTCGTCCACCACACAAAACAATCCAAAGAAAGGGATCCCTTGAGTAGAAATTTCGTTACCCCACTCGGAATAGTAGATCCGGGTTGTTGGTTCCACTAGAAAATGATCGTTCTCCTTTGAACTCATCGGAGATGCTCCAAGGATGAAGAAACTCGGCCGTCTTCCCCGCTTTAGCACCGTGAAGCTTCCCCAAGATCTTTAGTACTTGCACTCCGCTAATCTCTTCCAATAGGTGGCCGACTATGGAGAAGGATGGAGAGAAAATAGAAGAGGGTGGTTGTGTAGGGGCGGTTTTAAGGAGAAGAGAAGGAGGAGGGAGAGAGGGAGGAGGCCGAACCTAGGAGAGGGAATGCCCAAGGGGGGCGGCGGCAAGGAAGGGAGAAGAGGGGAAATTAGGTTAGGGAATTCTTGTTTCTCAAGCAAATAAAATCTGATTTTTAATAAGAGTTTTGGCCTTATATAGGCCTTACAACATAAGTGCTAAAAGCAGCCCAAACAATAGTGCTAGATGCACACCAAAAGTTCAAAAAAAATAGTAGACTACAACTCATTATAAAAATGCAAGCCATAACTTTAATAAAGCATATAAATATTAATTCTTGTGGCGTGGACGTTGATTGTAGCGGCCACGACGCCGCAAGTCTTTAGTCGGTGTGCCAACATCATCATCATCCGCCGCAACTCCATGATCAACCAAAGCGCCATGTACGTCATCTTCATTATCAAGGTGGTCGTCATGGTGGCGGTCGCCATCAATCCTCCCCCGCTCAAAAGGACTCATCACCGATGAGTGGGCAGGAACATAACGGTGTAGGAGACCCGCATCAAGTAGCTCAACCTCCGCAGCCGAGAGCCAAGAGTCGTCTGAAGCAGGACAATCACGCCAATGAATCAAGTACCTGTGAACATCACCATCGTGAGATGGAAAGATAGCATCCTGTATAATCCTGTCAGGCAAGAAAACGGTCCGGGGAAACCTCGGAAATGCATTAGGCAAAGAAGAAAGACAAGTATCATCATCAGTAGGCGGCATACCTCCCGTAGAGTCCGTAGGAGAGAACGATCCAGATACAATCTCACCACCCACCCCATTTGAAAATTTAGTGGAAATATTAAACGGCGAGACAGAAAGTTCAGGTGGTGGAGCGACATAAAGCGTTAAATCGGAAACGTTAAAAATAGGGGAAATTCCCCAATCAGCGGGTAACTGTAAGAGATATGCATTTTCGCCCAATTTTTTTAACACTCGAAAAGGACCGGCTCGCCTATTCGCCAATTTCTTTATAGTGCCCGATGGCAACCGTTCAGGAGTGAGACGAACCATTACCAAATCACCGATATTCAAGGAGACCGCTCGCCTATGCACGTTGGCATTCGATTGATAAATATCATATTGTTTAGCTAGCGTCTCGCTAATGTGCTTATGGAGATTGTGAACGTGCGAAGCGAAATCCTGAGCGAATTGGCTAGACTTAAAAGATGGTGGTAGTGGAACCAAGTCGAGAGGCACGGGCGCCTTATAACCATGAACAATCTCGTTCGGAGACAAACCGGTGGACCTATTCCTTGAATTATTATAAGCTATTTGAGCATGAGGGAGGATAAGGTCCCACGTTCCTTTATGATCGCCAACTAAACAACGAAACATACTACCCAAGCTACGATTAACTACTTCCGTTTGCCCATCCGTTTGGGGATGATAGGCCGACGAATACAACAGTTTAGTACCCATAAGCTTCCAAAGTGTTTTCCAAAAATAGCTAGTGAACTTAACGTCCCTATCAGACACTATCGTTTTGGGGACGCCCCGATGCGCCACGACTTCTTTGAAATACAATTTAGCAACATGGGATGCATCGTTGGTATTATGGCTAGCAATGAAATATGCCATTTTAGAAAACCGATCAACAACGACAAGGATGGAATCGTGTCTCCGGAAAGTCATGGGTAGGCCCAAAATAAAGTCCATACTAACGTCCTCCCAGGGAACAGATGGAATAGGAAGTGGGGTGTAAAGACCGGCATTGGTTTTGTTTCCCTTTGCTAACTGACAAACGTGGCAACTCCCTACGATTTTATTGACCAATGACTTAAGCCCCGGCCAAAAGAATTTATCTTCCACTAGTGTTATCGTTTTATCCCGGCCGAAATGTCCACCTAACCCTCCACTGTGTAGCTCCCATACAATGAAATGGCGTAATGAAGAGCGGGGAATAGACAATTGCGTATGCTTAAATAAATACCCATCTCGAATGTAGTATGCCGAAATAGTAGAGGGAGCCTGTTCCTGAGTGGCTAAATAAATATCCTTAAAATCCGGGCATAGAACATACTCGTCCTTAATGCGTTCAAAGCCTATTACTGTCACCTCCATTTTAGATAATAATAGGGTGACACGACTGAGGGCATCCGCCACTCGATTTAACGTACCCTTAAGGTGCTTAATATTGAATGTGTACTCCTGAAGATAGGAGACCCATTTGGCGTGTCGAGGGCTGATTTTACTTTGAGAGTTTACAAATTTTAGCGCCTCATGATCCGAGAGGATTACAAATTCTTTTGATATGAGATAGTGTCGCCAATGTTGGAGACATCGTATCACAGCATAGAACTCACGATCATAATTTGAATAATTTAACTTTTGGCCCGCGAGATTCTCGCTAAAGTAGCCAACCGGATGTCCCTCTTGGCTTAGCACTCCGCCGATTCCTATTCCTGAAGCGTCGCATGATAGTTCAAATACTTTATTAAAATCCGGCAGCCGTAATAGGGGGGCTTCGGACATCCGATCCTTAATCATTTGAAACGCACTAGCGGTCGATTTGGTCCATGTAAATTCACCCTTCTTCATACATTCAGTGATTGGTGCCATGATGCTACTAAAATTGCGAATGAATCGTCGATAGAACATGGCCAATCCATGAAAACTCCTAACATCCCTAATATTTTGCGGTTCCGGCCACTCTCTAATCACTTGTACCTTCTTAGGGTCCACATGTATACCCTCAGCACTCACTATGTATCCTAGAAATTCCACGGAAGTCACCCCGAACGCGCACTTCTTAAAATTAATATATAAGTTCTCCTGGCGCAATGTAGTAAGGATCGTCCGCAAATGAGTTTCATGATCGATCGGCGAGGTACTAAACACCAAAATATCATCGAAATAGACTACGACAAATTTACCCATGAATGGCTTGAATACTTGAGTCATTAACCGTGAAAACGTACTTGGTCCGTTAGTGAGTCCCTCCCCTAGCACTAACCACTCGTAAAGCCCGTCCTTCGATTTAAAAGCAGTCTTCCATTCGTCTCCCTCCCGAATTCTTATTTGGTGGTAACCACTCTTTAGATCCAATTTTGAGAATATTGTGGCACCGGATAACATATCCAATAGATCGTCCAAACGGGGGATGGGAAACCTATACTTGACAGTTATTTTATTGATGGCCCGATAGTCTACACACAACCTCCAAGACTTATCTTTCTTCGGGACCAACAAGGCAGGGACGGCACAAGGGCTTTTGCTATGGCGGATAAATCCCTTTGCTAATAAATCGGAAATTAATGTTTGCAGTTCATTATGTGCGGAGGGATTGAGTCAGTAATGTGGTAGGTTAGGCAAGGATGAGCCCGGGACGAAGTCAATTTCATGTTGGATATCCCTAATTGGTGGCAACTTGGAAGGTAAATCTACCGGATAAACGTCCTTATACTCTTCCAATAACGTGCGCAGAGATAATGGTAGGTTCTCTAAAGACGGTGAATCTTCATTTACTTGTAGACATACTAACGCATAAATGACGCCATCTAGAAAGGTTTCACGTTCTAGCTCCTTCCTACTTATTAAACTTATCGTTTTCCTTTCCGCAGGCACCACTGTGTCCTTGGAAACAATCGATGGGTCCTTAGGTGGTGTGGGTTTCAAGACAATGGTCTTACCATTGAACTTGAACTCGTAGGTGTTGGCTTTGCCAAAGTGGGTCACGTCATAATCATAAAGCCAGGGTCGTCCTAGAAGAACGTGACATACATCCATAGGGATGACATCGCACCACACCTTGTCAACATAATTCTTCACCGTAAGCGGAACCAAGCATCGTTTAGAAACTGCTATAGACGTCTTGTTCACCCATGCTATTTTATACGGGTGCGGGTGCGGTTCAGTGACTAAATGCATTCGAGTGATGGCATTCTCCGAGACGACGTTCATACAACTACCGCTATCGATTATTAACTTACACCACTTGTCACCGTTCTTAAAATTTACCAAGAAAATATTCGTCCGATTGTAATCATCCGTAGCACGCGGTGTATTCAGAATACATCTCATAACCATCATAAAGGAGTCGTCATATATATCACTCGGCTCGGCGTCAGACTCGGTACCGGCTTCATAAACGATCTCAGCGGAATCAGACGTGGAGTCTAGAAGGGCTAGGGGTTTTCCCTTAGTGGGGCATTCGCTAGAGTAATGGCCTTGGATTTCGCAGGAATAACAGGTGTCGTTTGTCTTATTAATACGCCCTATCGGAACTCTTTCACCAGTGGGGTTTTTGATGTTCCTCGCGGTAATGACCACGGAGTACGCATCTGTTGATCGAAACTTGCCTTTGTCTCGCACGGAGGATGAAGGTGGGGGTCCTAAAATGGATTTTCCCTTTTGGAAAGCTCGTCCCTTGGACTTATAAGCATTATGTTTTTCAATATCCAAGGCTGCATTAAACGTTGCATTAAGATCCGTGTGACCGTAGCGCAGAAGCTTGCCTTGTATATCCGGCCTGAGTCCCTTACGAAAACGTGATAGGGTTACTTCGAGCATTTCTCGGACGTCACATCTCACCATCATGTCCTTAATAAGTCCCATGTATTCCGCTACCGTTTTGTCTCCTTGTCGAAGGGTGGCTAGATCATCGAACATTTGGGTTCGATGGTACGCGGGGACATATTGGTCAGTCAATAGTGCTTTCATGGCGGCCCACCCAATTGGGGGTACTCCATTCACGGCACCTAGTCGCCTCTCTTCGTTCAGCCAGAACGTCTTGGCCCTACTCAGAAGCTTCATTCGTGCCACTCGCACCTTATCACCATCAGACAGGTTGTGCCAATCAAAATAGCACTCGATCTCCATGATCCAATCTAGGAAGACTTGAGGTTCTCCCATGCCATCGTAGGATGGTGGATGTAGTCGCACTGCCTTAGTTAAATTGAAATCGTCGTCCTGATCACGTGGGTGGTATTGTCTAGCGTCGCGTTGGTTGGCGGGCGGTGGTGGGGGCCCCTGCCGATTTATCCCAAATCCGGGATCATGAGGCGCCGCCTGATTTACGGCCAACCCTTGTATTAATTGGGTGAGTGCATCGAACCTAGCATTGAACTCTTCCCGAAGCACCGCAATCGCTGCTGGAGCGGGCTCATCACCATGGTTGTCGGGCATGAGTGAGGTGGAAGGAAAATACTCCGTACCAAACCTAGTGCGCATGAACAACAAGACAACCAGAAATTTTGACCAGATATTTTATAAAAAAAGATTTTTTTGAGACTAATATAATAGGAAAAAGAAAATATTGTTTTTGACTTTTATACTTAGAAAAATAAGGAAAAAATTCAGGATTTTTTTTGTAATTTTCTGCAGAATTTTTTTTTTTTGATTTTTGCTATTTGCAGACCAAACGAAAATTCAGAATTTCGTTTTCTAATTCGGATCGTGCACGACCAAGTGTGGGTCGACGTACCAAGACAGGAAAGCGTAAGGATGGTGCCGATTGAGAAATCAACACAACCTCCCTCTGATACCAAATTGATGTAGCGCCGTCCTATGATCCTACACGTACGGCGTCGCACTACTCTCGCCACGAAAAACAACCTCGTTCTACACGCCAACGAAACGCAGCACTACAATTATTTTATTTATCTTACGCGCCAACGTTCGGAGAGCCAATCCGAAAGAGATAAAACCACGACTAGAGGTCGAGATCCGGTCAAGCTAAAAGGACGAATATTCGCGTCCGTGCGAGCGAAGTTGTACCAAAGAAAGATCCACCAAGAAAAATCCGATTTCGCAAACGGTTGATCTTTCCCCAACAAGAAACAACGAGGATCGCCAATCCTTTCGAGAGTACTCAAAAACCAAAACGAAAATATCCACAAATCTTCAAGAAAATGCCGCAAAATTTTATTCGTTTCAAAAAATCACGCTAGTTCGTCCACCATACAAAACAATCCAAAGAAAGGGATCCCTTGAGTAGAAATTTCGTTACCCCACTCGGAATAGTAGATCCGGGTTGTTGGTTCCACTAGAAAATGATCGTTCTCCTTTGAACTCCACGGAGATGCTCCAAGGATGAAGAAACTCGGCCGTCTTCCCCGCTTTAGCACCGTGAAGCTTCCCCAAGATCTTTAGTACTTGCACTCCGCTAATCTCTTCCAATAGGTGGCCGACTATGGAGAAGGATGGAGAGAAAATAGAAGAGGGTGGTTGTGTAGGGGCGGTTTTAAGGAGAAGAGAAGGAGGAGGGAGAGAGGGAGGAGGCCGAACCTAGGAGAGGGAATGCCCAAGGGGGGCGGCGGCAAGGAAGGGAGAAGAGGGAAAATTAGGTTAGGGAATTCTTGTTTCTCAAGCAAAAAAAATCTGATTTTTAATAAGAGTTTTGGCCTTATATAGGCCTTACAACATAAGTGCTAAAAGCAGCCCAAACAATAGTGCTAGATGCACACCAAAAGTTCAAAAAAAATAGTAGACTACAACTCATTATAAAAATACAAGCCATAACTTTAATAAAGCATATAAATATTAATTCTTGTGGCGTGGGTGTAGATTGTAGCGGCCACGACGCCGCAAGTCTTTAGTCGGTGTGCCAACATCATCATCATCCGCCGCAACTCCATGATCAACCAAAGCGCCATGTACGTCATCTTCATTATCAAGGTGGTCATCATGGTGGCGGTCGCCATCACAATCCTCTTGTGTTTGCGAGTACTGGAACCCCTACTTAAGCCAAAGATTGTCTCTCAAGAATACAGAGAGTCCTGACGGCAACTGAAATGGAGGAGTGGCAAAAAGTCACTGTAGCTACCTTCTTGTTAGATAATGAGGCGAGGCTATGGTAGGATGAACTAGAGCAACACCAGTTTGCTGGTCGGCCGTTAATCAAGATCTCAATGGAGGAGTTCTCAAGGTGTTTTCTAGCAAGATACATTCCATCTGCACAGCGGATTGCAATGGAAAACAAATTTCAAAGGCTTACTCAAGGCAAGAGTTCTTTGGATGACTACTTGCACGAGTTTACGAGATTGGGAATGTATGCAGGCTTTACATTTGCATACGAGGAACAGAAAACAAATCTGTTCTATGAAGGGTTAAGGGATGACCTGCGGTTTCTTCTCTCAGGACCGATGACGCAAGGGTTTCTTACCTTGGTCAATAAAGCTAGTTCCCTCGAAATGGATATGAAACATGTTCAGCGTAAGAATGACTTGCTAGTAAAGAAGCCAATGTTCAATGTACCTAGTTCTTGAAAGTCTGGGTATCGACGGTGGATTAAGAAGTTTTAAACTTCTGTACCGGCTCCTTCTTCTCTTACGTTTGGAGCAACATCTAGGAGAGGTCCGCTCACATATTACTCGTGTAAAGGTGGTACAAATGGCCCGAGACTATTGGGGTGGCCCTCCAAAGATGGATAAAAAGATGGGTGTGATTTATGCTTAAAAGGGAACAACAGTGGTGGAGTCAACTGCATCTCAAGTGCAACCCCGAGTCTATAATCTTGGCTAGCAGGAGGCCAAAAATAATGTGACGTCGTAACAGGTATAAGTAAAGATATAGTTTTTATTGCTTTCCATAACTTAGTATCTTCTACCTTGCTTTTGTCTGATTTGTTCGACTTAGACTTTGTCCTGATATCAGAATATACGGCAAGAGTACTGTTCGAAATAGGAGATTCTCATTCCTTTTTGTATTTTAGGACTTTGTGGGGCGTATCAGAGTGCCTTCGTTTATACCGATAGGTCGAGTGAATGTGTTGCTACCTAACGGGTGCTTGATGCGCCCGTATCGAGCTTGCTATTTTGAGGTGCCGATAGGAAGTCATGACTTTGGTTTGGACGCATCTGTGCTGCCGATATCGTAGTTTGATGTAATCTTTGGTATGGACTTTCTCTCAAAGAAGCGTGCCAATATAGATTGCAACTGTAAGAAAGTCATACTAGGACAAAATACCGAACGAGAGACTAAGTTCACATGTATGCGAAGATCAAACAAGATATTTATGTCTGCTCTTCAGGTAGTCAAGGCTGTTCGGAAGAGCGCAGAGGTGTTCTCCAAACTATTGGAGGCTATTGAACCGAAGTCCAATTTAAGTGACGTTCAAATAATATTGGAGTACGCAGATGTGCTTCCGAAGGATCTCCATGGGTTACCGCCCCAGCAGGAGATTGAATTTGCTATAGAGTTGGTGCCAGGTGTGAAACCTATGACCCGCTCGCCATACTGTGTTACGCTAAATGAGATGGCAGAACTAAAGGTTTAGTTGCAAGAATTGCTATAGCAAGATTATATACGTCCAAGTTTGTCACCTTGGAGTGCCCTGGTTCTCTTTGTGAAGAAGAAGGATGAAAGCTTATGTCTATGCCTTGACTATCGAGAGTTAAACAAGCTGACGGAGAAGAACAAGTATCTGATTCCACGGATTGATTATTTGTTCTATCAGCTGGTGGGATCAACTATCTACTCAAAGTTTGATTTAAAGTCTGGTTATTACCAGTCTGTTCACTGTAATGTCGTTTTGTCTAACAAATGCGCCACCGGTATTCATGGACTTAATGCATCGAACATTTAGAAAGTACTTGGACCTATTTGTGATCGTCTTTATTGATGACATATTTGTGTACTCTCAGTCCGAAGAAGATCATGCAAATCATTTGCAGATGATTTTGCACACCTTGAGGAGAAACAAGCTCAACGCCAAGTTCTCAAAGTGCGAGTTTTGGTCTTCGTTAGTGGCTTTTCTTGTCCATGTTGTTAGTGGAAAGGGTATTGCGGTGGATCTAGCAAAGGTAGTTGCGATACAGGAATGACCTGTCTTATCTTCTATAGTTGAAGTCAAGAGTTTCCTTGGACTTGCTGGCTATTATATGCACTTCGTAAAGAACTTTTCATGGATAGCCTTACCTCTCACTACACTGATGACGAAAGATCAAATGTTTGATTGGACGCCTTAGTCCGCGCGAGCTTTTGATGAGTTAAAGAGTCATTTAACCACGGTGCCTATCTTGAGTTCACCGTGTGGTACGACTGCTATGAGATTTATAGTGATGCTTTAGGGAAAGGCTTAGGATACACTCTTCTTTAGTTTGGAAAGGTTATTTCGTTTGGCTCGCGCCAGTTGAAAGTGCACGAGTGGAACTACCCAGTCCATGACTTGGATTTGACGGCTGTGATCTTTGAACTTAAGTTGTGGCATCATTACATGTATGGCATGAAAATGGATATATTCACGAACCATAAGATCATTAAATACTTAATAGATCAGAAGGATCTAAACATGCAACAACGGTGGTGGATGGAGTTCCTTGGGGACTACACCTTCCAGATATATTATACTCCCGAGAAGGAAAATGTGGTAGCAGAAGCCTTGATTCGGCGGACTCTAGCATGCGCAAGTTGGTTGCAGATGCATGATGAGCATCTGATCCAGGATTTGGAGGCCTTGAATATTTCTTATGTTGACAAGAATGCTACTACAAATGTGTGCCTGAACTGGACGGAGGTACAGTGTGACCTTGCGGACAGGGTTCGGCGAGCAATGGAACTCGATGAGAGTATAAAATTCTATACAACGGATTGGTCAAATCCCCAATTCTCCTTAGATGATGGTATTTTGAGAAAAGACAGTCGTTTGTGCGTCCTGAATGTGGGTAAGATACGGGAGGAATTGATGTATGAAGCACACTTCACAAAGTACTCAATTCACCAAGGGAGCACAAAGATGTACAAGGACATGAAAAAGATGTTCTAGTGGCTGGGTTTGAAGAAAGACATAGCTCTTTACGTGGCAAAGTGCCAAAGTTGTGCCTTGGTAAAAGCGAATGTTAGAAGCCTGGAGGTTTCTGGAAGTAGTTACCAATTCCAGGTTGGAAGATCGATGATATCTCTATGGATTTAGTGCACGGCCTGCCAAGATCATAGAGTTGGAACGATGCCGTGTGGGTGATCATTGACTGATTGTCAAAGGTATCACACTTCATACCAAACAAGAAGGACAATTTAGTGGAAAAGTTGGCTAAGTTGTACGTGGACTGTAAGACCCCATTTTTTTAATTTTAAAACCACTGGGTCTTATGCCCAGAATCGTCGTTTTGTGGTGACACCGACACTCGGGAAGGTCATCACTTCAAAATGCCCATCCTGCCGGCCTTTATGATCACCAAAGAAAGAGAAGCATATACATAAACTAGATATATCCAAGTCAACACTTCACATATAAGATATATGTAAGGAAATCACAGTAAGTCCATATGATAAAAGAAGTACTGAATTAGAACATTACATAGTAATATAAACTACCTTAAGCCCGGTACATCAAATACTCACTACAAGACTCTCGCGGAAGCTAATAAAACTAACACTCATGGGACAAGAGGTTTGTGCTCTTATACTAGACTAGCCCACCTCCATGTGCACCGTACTCCGCTGATTCTGTATCTCCTGCTGCTGCTCCCAGTCCCCCATTCGGAGCCCCAAAAATATTTGGTCTACCGACCGTTAGTCAAAAAGACTAAGCCTGATTTCCCCCACCCATCCCCCAATGGCTCCTAGCCACCGTGCAGGAGGAGTGATAGGAAAGCTATGAAGGTGGAGAGTGGTAAAAGCAGATGACGGTGGAATTATTCTAGTAGGCATATAGTAAATCAATAGAGCTATAAAAGTAAGGCAAGCTAACAGTTCTATAATAAGAAAATGGTAGAGTAAATAAGTTAAACAGAGCAGCAGTATATGAAAAATAAATTAAGAAATAAGTAACCTTAACTTATATGAATGTTCATACAAACATATAAGTTAAGGGGTCTTTTGCAAGGCTCTCATCATATAAAAAGTCTCATACCAATTTATACTATGGGGTGTTAGGTTGTATGCAAGTATGTGTGAAGTGGAATGTTATGTAATGATTCATGTAAATGCAACACACACACACTCCATTTTATGCACACAGACCTTTAGTTCCCCCTATTTATAAGCTAACATCACTCCTAGGAGCATCCGCCGTAGCAAACAGATATAGTGGGTTGGGCTCCCCACTCCTAGTCGGGTATCCACACTACCATGCCTAGCCCTATGTATGCCTCTGAAGGACACACCAGAGTCACCACGTACTATGCTGACCCACCGCCAGACTTTTCCTTGGCTAAGTGTCCACCACACCCACGGAGTCAACGTATCGACGTCGGTGTGAATGACCATCAAATACCAAATACCCACCACTTTATGCACAAGCAATCATGAATTTCTCGAGCCATCGGCTCCCCGGACTATCTTGTCCGTTAAAACTTCCTTCCGAGCTTTTGGCTCACTGGGATAACCTGCCCATTTCCACAACCACTGAGCCTACCGCTCGGATAACAAAACCAAAATAACCTCCCGAGTTACCGGGGTGTGTGAAAGTGAATCCCTAGTTATACTAGTTGCTATTTAATAATTATACTTAAGGTTTAGGTTAACCTTGGATTGCCTAGGGTATACTTGGTGAAAGGCTCTCATGGGGCACTAGGAACTATGATGGTAGCTTAAGCCCATCGTTCCCTTTCTAAAGGCACTTATTGTTATTGGAATCTACCCAGGTCTAAATCCAACTTAATATTATACTAAATTTTAACCCTAGTGTATTTTGACACTTTCCCTCCATAGGAAAGACGATTCTTCGTCGATCCCAAACACCTCTTATCACTAAGCAACCCAACATTCTCCTCATCATGACTCTTAATGAAGCTCACCTCTTCATCTTACAAAATCAGCATACCACTACTCCCAACTTCCTATGACCATCCCACATGTTATCACAAATCTCCTGATTTACTATGTGCAGACATACCTAAGCTACATGATGGGTATGAAAGGTGAACCCATCAAATATTCTTCCAAAAGTCCTAGAATTTTTACTGGGGGTCTATCATATTATATTTATACTAAATCCAGAAATTTGTAATTTTCCTAATTAATTTAATATTTATTAAATTTTCCCCAAAATTAAACCATGGATAGTTTTGAACATGAAGTACTAGATTTCTTTAGGCTATGGCCTTCCAAAAATTATGGTCATTATATTATGCCAAAATATCGAAGAGTACCAAGTTTTACAAACTTTCATAAGTATATTAGTCGCTAATTCATTAATTCAAGATATTTGCAGTAATTAAAGGTAAAGAAGGAAGTACCATCAATCATAATCCAAAAATTACACAAAAATTACCAGATCTTAAACATATTCATACAACATTATTGACTGGGTTTCATACAATTCCAAGTTAGGTTAACCATGAATTTATCAAAATCATCAATAGGGGCAACAAAAAGGTTATAACTACAAGTATGAGCTACTATCTTCCAAACACCCTACAATAAATTTCAGAGACTCATAATGATATCTTTCTACCAATATTTCATAAAGATCCAAGGTCATATGACCCTTTAATTTTTTCATAAAAGATATAGCCCTAAACAATTTCTAATTGACTTAAGTTGTGTGCCTAAGTTTAAAAGTCACCAAATTCGTTCCTAGGACTATTCACCACCCTCTTACCTCATGGACAAAACTCCAAGTCTAAACAAGGACATATCACACCATGTCCTACACGAAGCCCAAAAGTTCAATCCTAGGGTTTTAACTTTGTTCCTAGGGTAAATCCACCCCAATCAATCTCAAACTCCAAGAGTGGGTGTTTAAACTAACCTTGGGGATCTGGACAAAGTCCCAACCCCTTTGGGTGAGTATTGGCCCCACCATGCCCCAAGCACACTATTGCCCTAATTTGTCCTTAAAGGGCCACACTTTTGTCACACCAAAACCTATTCAAATCAAACCTAATTATTCTGAGATTTTTATTAGAGTCATGTCATGACCCTAAGAGACAGACACCAAAATATTTGTGGGTTTAGAGGTCATTAGATCCCTTAAGTAATTCATACACGGTTTATTTAATTTCTATAAAAAAATTTAGGAAAATGTTTTCAAAAATTCCAATTTTTGGATATGTTATAGGAATAGATAGGAGTGACCCCCGTCCAAAATATCAAGTCATTTGGATGACAGGTTTGATGGAAGCACTTAATTTAATTTCTGACTAGCCCTATGTATAGGCTGCACCATTTGGTGTGATGTGGTCAGACCACTGACCCAAATCTGTTGAAACAAATTTTAAAATAAACTAGACATCAAGAGCTATAACTTTCATGTAGACCATTTTCATTTTAGGGGACCCTAAGTATTTTTAATATTTAATTCTATCTACTGCTAAAAATGTGACAGAATCAATGAATTAAATGAAATATATAAAATGAGCCTTCACGAATCTTGAAACCTAACCGATGGAATCGGTTCGTCTTCCCCAACGCGCTAACGGCCCAGATTAGCCCGTCCTGGGCCATTTTGGCTGGCGATTTCCTCGCCACCCGCGCCTCTTCCCGACCGGCCACCGCCATCACCACCTTTGTTGAGGTGGGGCTGGAGAATCACGGTGGTTGGCCGGCCAGTGGTGGCTAGAACAGTGTTTTGTGCATGGAATTTAGAAGCTTGAAAACAATCCCTCGGCCATGCCAATCTTGGGCCAATTTGGCCAAATTCTGGCAGTCGCCAAGAGTAGGTCTACCCACTAAAAGAGAGGAGAGGGATAGGACCTTCTAGGAGGCGTGAAGCCTTGCCTATCGACAGGGCGCTATTGCCGGATTTTGGAGCTTAGGGTGCTCTGTAACAACACAACCAACTACTTTAAATTCTTCATGGGAAAGGTGGAAAATGATTTCTCTTGGCCTAGGGAAGCTTTTAAGATTGCTAAATGGGGAAGAGGGGGGTGTATCACCAATGGCCATTAATGGTCATTAAGGTGAAATTTCGGCCATTGAAATTTTCCTCCCCTAATCACTGCCATGGCCGAGAAAACCCATGGACTTCTCCTTACGAACTAGGGGAGATGATTCCAGCAAGAAGACTGGGTCCCTTGGCCTTCCAGCCATGAATGTCCTTTAATCCCCACTTTCTCTCTCCTCCATTAAAGGGAAAATGGAGATTTTCTCTCTCCTAGTCATCAAGGCCGAATTTGATGACTAATTCAGCCTAAAGGCACCCCACTAACCCATATTATTAATTGAAATAAGGTTAGCCCAAGTGGATTGAACTTGAGCTCGAGTTAGCCTATTTGAGCTAGTTTGACCTAATACTAGGGTGGAGTTGACCTTGGTCAAATTTACCATTTGGGTTGAACCTAATGGGTCCTTGGTGACCCATTGACCTCCCTTAAGGGTTAGGAAGGTGTAGGTTTGGTCCATTTAGCAAAGGGAATGTCAATTGGCCCTATGTAGTTCAGTTCGACCTATTTAGGGTTAGGGTTACCTTAGGTCAACTTGACCACTTTGATTACACCCAAAGGGTCCATAGTGACCCTATGGACCAACCAAGGGGTTAGGGATGTTGTAGTGGGGTAATGGAGTCAAGTTGAAGCCCTATGTTCAAACCCTAGTTCTGGTGGTGAGATTGTGATATAGACAGACCAAGGTTATTTTCACCTTGTATCTTTGTCCACTTGGTCTTTTGAGCTTCTTAAGGTTTTGTCATGACCTAGTCATGACAAAACCACTCCTAGGGGTCTATTTGTTTGAGGGATGTTACAAATCCTAATATATAAAAATAAAAATTTCGTCCTCGAAATTATGGTTAAGCCTATGGGGTTTCTACTTAAGTAAAAGTATGTAACATCCCTAGGGATTGGAGGTATACCTGACTCAAAGAGATCCGGGTCCCTATGCTACATCAAATCTCGTAGCTCCCATGTGTGCTCCTCCTTCCCATGGTTCCTCCATAGGACCTTGACCAGCGGGACCTTCTTGTGCCGTAAGACCCGCATCGTTATATAATCAATCCTGACCGGCTCCATGCTGACTAATCAATATAAAGCCACCGGGCCATCTGTAGTGGAAATTGTTGGGTATTTTATCCACAATGTACCTGATTTGAAGAAGCCCCTGTACAATCTAAGGTAAATAGACTATGTATTTGATGAATTTCTTCTAGTTATGCTTGCAGTTATTCCATGCTAAGTACACACCAATGTCAGGGTGCAGTGGGTCAATATACACGGGTCTGTGCAACGTAATCCCTCGTTGAGCAGATCACTGTGTTGGCCTACGTGTACTCTCTCTATTGGGGTGTACTAAATTTCAAGTACAGGGCTATGATAAAGCAAGAGCAGACAAGGAGCAAGGATGGGCCAAAGACCATCTCACGGGTTGAAAGACGAGAATCGTCTAAGTGTAAATCGTCGAGAATCCTAGGTGATTCTCACCGATTCGTCGAGAATCACCAGTGATTCTCGACTAGTCGTCGAGAATCACTAGTTGATTCTTGCCGGGTTGGGCCGGCTGTCTCGACGCAGTCAGAAAAATCTTCTAAGGCAGAATCGACGAGAATCACCAAGTGATTCTCGCCGATTCATCGAGAATGACTTTGCATTCTCGACGAGTCGGCGAGAAGCCAAGGTGATTCCCACCGATTCTCCCCGGCCTCTGTAACCTGTGCTGCCAGAATTCTCTAAGTAGAATTCGGCGAGAATCGTAAGTGATTCTCGCTGATTCGTCGAGAATCACCCACGATTCTCGCCAAATTTGACTTAGGTATTTTTCCGACTCTGCCTGGACCGGTCCACGACATCTGCGGGATTTTGAACCAGACTTCGGTCTTACTGATGGTGGGGCCCACAACGGTCATCTCTTGACCTAGTGTATAAATACTCTGGTATTTGTGTACAGTAACATATACAGACAAGATACGAAACAAAGCGGCCGACTAAACCCTAATCTCGCGAGCTTGCTCCGCCTCCGTCGCCGCAGCCGATCACCGAAGCCGATCTCGATCTCCTCCAGATCCTCGGTGATAGAAGCCTAGTCCTGCACAGCGTCTCACGTGTCTATCCAGAGATCTTTTGTCTCTTGATTTGAGATAGGGAAATCTTTCCCCGTCCGAATCGATCGAGACGATCGATCCTCGTGTGACCGTTGGTAGACCTTGCCGACTTCGCTAAGAAGATTGGATCTCCAGTGATTTGCTGCTGTTTTCAGTTGCCGCCGCCAACACCGAAAGCGTCGCCGCCGCTCGTCGCCGCCGCCGGTCTCGGGGAGATTCTCTCTAAGTGAGATCTAGGGTTGTGGACTCTTCATTGACTTCAAGAACACATCGTCGAACGAAGAGGGACACCTTAGTCTCCATACATTGTTTGTATTTCTTACAAGCTATTTTCATTTCTTTGTAAAGGACCGATTGGTCTCTAGTTGTAGGGTTGGGTGCAACCCGTGTTGTGGGAGTGTTGACTCCTACGTGTGGAAGGGTTCCTTCCGTTAGTGCAAGGATTGGATTTCAATCTTGTTGGTGAAGTGACCGAGTCATCCCTGGTTAGGAGATAGGTCGAAGGGGGAAAGTGGACGTACCCAAATCGGGGAACCACTATAAATTGCTTGTGTACTTTTTGTGTTGTGTTGTTTTGTTTTCTTGTGCAGGTAAAACCTTAATTCCGCAAATACGCTGCAAAGACACCTATCCCCCCCATAGGTGTAAGTAGTTGACACTAGGTGGACTTTCAAGTGGTATCAGAGGGAGGTTGCTCATCAAAAAGGTTCACACCTTGAGTAAAATCCTGCCACCAGTGTCAAGAAGAAGACCGATATCTTCCATGGACGGACTCAAGCATTCCGGCAAAATCCCAGTATGCACAAGACTGAACATTCCT
The DNA here is from genome assembly GCA_039513925.1 of Platanthera zijinensis. Taxonomy (NCBI): domain Eukaryota; kingdom Viridiplantae; phylum Streptophyta; class Magnoliopsida; order Asparagales; family Orchidaceae; genus Platanthera; species Platanthera zijinensis. Next base: position 143,116,916 of record CM077087.1, on the reverse strand, counting down.
ATCTGGAAGGAAAGAATCAGATTCTACATGGAAGCAGTCGACCCCCGACTCTTCATGATAGTGGAGGAGGGACCTTACATTCCCACCAAGGCCTCCACCATTGATCCAACTAGGAAAGTGCCCAAGAAACTTTCGGAAATGGACAAGGACGAGATGGTGTTGTTCAGACTCGACAAGAAAGCTCAGAACATCCTGGTAAGCGCAGTTGACGACTCTATGTTGCAGAACTTCAGCAACTGCAGGACAGCCAGGGATCTCTGGAGCTGTCTGATTGTCCTAATGGAGGGCACAGATGAAGTGAGGGACGATCGGAGATCCCTCCTCAATCAGAAATATGAGGCCTTCCGGCAAGGGCCAAAGGAGGAGATCGGAGTCACCTTCGAAAACTTCCTCAAGATCGTCAATGCACTCAAAGGATATGGAAGGGTGTTCATTGACGGTGAACTCAATGATAAGTTCCTTAGGTCCCTCACTAAGGAATGGGACACAAAGATCTGCGCCATCCGCGAGTTTGGCAGACTTGCGGAAACTGATCCACAGATTCTGTTCGGGAAACTCATGTCCTATGAGCTTCAGTTGAACACAAGGAAGGCTGAAGAGGAAGCAGAGAAAGCCGCGGCCAAGGAAAAGACGGTGGCCCTGAAAGCCATCCAATCCAGAAAGGGCAAGGGTGCCGCCTCTTCCCGTGCGTGGAAGAGGGATGAAGAGGAAGACTCTGAGCCAAGCTCCTCCAGCTCAGAGTTATCAGAGGAAGATTTATCCCTTATCACACGGGAATTCAAGAAGTTCCTCAAGCTGAGGAATCAGAGAAAGAGAAATGGCTCCTCCTCAAGGGATCAGAAGAAGAACTATTCCTCTGACAGGTATGTTTCCAAACTGAACAAACACCGCTCTTCTGACATTATATGCTTTGGTTGCAACAAGCCAGGACACGTCGTGGACGACTGCCATCAAGGCAAGAGGGAAAAGGGAAAGGGAGAGGAGCACAGGTCCTCAAAAGACAAGAAGAAGGAGAGGAGTTACATCGCAAAGAAGCCAAAGACACTGAGTGAATCTGACACGTCAGACACCAGCGATGATGAGGAAGCCTACTTTGGGCTAATGGGTCGCTCTGACTCAGAAGGAGAATGCCCCCCATTTACTGGGAAGGTAAAAGCTCACACCCCTCTCTCCGACTCTGACTCTGATCCTGAGTCTCAGGATGATGACCCTGAGGATAGCCCTTCTGCCCTTGAAGCTGAGCTCCTCGAGAAGTATGAGCTTCTGCTCAATACATTCCTGAAATGTCGAAAGAAACTGAAGGCTGAGAAAAAGGAAGTTAAATTCCTTAAAGGTGAGAGTGTATCCCTGAGGGAAGAGATCACCAGTTTGATCTCCCTCCGACAGGAGCACTTGGACCTGACCTCAAAGCATTCAGAATCTCTTAAGCTCCTTGATCTTAAGTAGGAGGAAGTCGACAAGTTGGAAGAACTACTTGCGGCAGAAAGGAAGATTGTCAAGAGCTTCTCTATGCCAAAAACTATTCTTCCATTAGTTGATACCTTCTCTGCTCAAGCCAAAGGAGCTGGCTTGGGGCATGTAGGGGTATCTAGCTCCTCATCCAGGAGAAACAGGAACAGGAGGAAGAATAAGGCTGCCAAGAAAGCCTCTGCTGATGAGAAAGGAAAGGCCCCACTCAGCCCTGTTGAGTTCAAAAAGCCTAGCTTTCCCTATAACCAACATGACTTTGAGTCAACATATGGGCATCACTTTAGTCCCTCGGTTGCAAAGCCGAAGAGCCAATATGATGGGTGGACCTTTCCCCGTAACTTCAGTGAGAGTGTCTTCAAGGCACCTTATGAGTAAATCCACTTGGGAAATTATGGTCAATTCTCTAGCGGCCATAATAGGAAGCAGGCACCTAAGGACAAGCCTGTTGCACTGAAAAGCCAAGAGGTGAGGAAGTCATGTGACTGTGGTCATCATGTTTCCTCCACCTCCAGGTCTTCGGCCCCAGCTGAACCCCACGTTTCAAGGGTAAAGCAGGCGCCCAAGAGGAAGTATAACAGGTATGACTGCTGGTGCTGTGGCAAAATTGGTCACTTTGCCGTGGATTGTTGGTTTAATCCAAGGTATAACAAGACTCCTTATGTTAGCAATGCGAGGCCGACCACTCGTAGAGTTAACCAATCGAGGGGAAGTAGGCTAACAAGGAATTTAGGACCCAAGTTTGATTAGGTTCCTAAGGCAAATTAATTCTGTTTTGCAGGGATGTCCAAAGGCCAACAAAACTCCTATTTGGTATTTGGACAGTGGATGCTCCCGTCACATGACCGGGACAAGAAGCCTGCTGAGGGAGTACTCTCCAGTCGAGGATGGACCCAAAGTCATATTTGGGGGATCTGATCGGGGAGTCACCAGAGGTTACGGTACGATTTCCAATGGCATACTCTCTATCACTAACATAGCTTATGTTGAAGGGTTAAATCATAACCTGATCAGCGTAAGACAGTTATGTGATAAAGGGTATGACGTTAAGTTCTGCAAGGATAAATGCCTGATAATATCATGTGACTCATCGGAGACCGTATTAACAGGCATTAGGAGCAGAAATATTTTCTGTTTAGATTTTCTTAGTTTAGATTCTTCTACCCCAGTATGCCTCGTTGCTAAAGGCAGTGCTTCTCTTTGTGAACAATGGCACAAGAGATTGGCACACATTAATTACAAAACAATTAATATGCTGTTTTTCAAAGACTTAGTAAGGGATGCTCACATTATTAAGTGCATCAAAGATAGCCCATGTCCTGCATGTCAGATGGGCAAGCAGACTCGGGCTACCTTTAAGGGCATCCCAGACAAAGATTCCTCCAGATGTCTATATCTTCTGCACATGGAACTGTTTGGTCCAATGCAAGTTCATAGCTTAGGAGGGAAGTCGTATACGCTAGTGATTGTAGATGATCACTATCGGTTTACGTGGGTGTTCTTTTTAAAATGCAAGTCTGATACGTTTGACATCTTCACCAGTTTTGTCAAGCAGATACAGAACGAACTTAACTGCTCAGTGGTCAAAATCAGAAGTGATCACGGAACAGAGTTTGAGTCTGGGGCTATGACAGAGTTCTGTGAAGAGTTTGGTATCTTTCATGAGTTCTCCTCCCCTCGCACTCCTCAACAGAACGGAGTGGCGGAGAGGAGGAATAGAACACTCATTGAAGCATGCACGACAATGTTGAATGACGCTTCTCACCCAGAATACTTCTGGGCCGAGGCTATCAATACGGCCTGTCATGTACAAAACCGGGCGTTGATTAACAAGAGCCATCGTAAGACTCCTTATGAGCTACTGAAAGGCAAGAAACCAACCATGTCCTATCTGAGGATTTTTGGCTGCAAGTGTTATGTACTGAATAATGGGAAGTACCCGCGCACTAAGTTTGGTGAAAAATGCTTCGAAGGCATATTCATGGGCTATAGTAGCCACAGCCGGGCTTATAGAGTTTTCAATAAGAAAACCCTAGTGGTAGAGGAATCAATAAATGTTGTATTTGATGAAGGAAGCTTGCTTAATTGCAAGACTTCTAGTTGCCTTCCTGAAGCTACAGGTGCCAGACTCGAAAAGCTACAACTGGATGATCCCGAGAAGGATGCAACTTCAAAGTATGTCAAGGTCTCCACATCAACGCCGATCGGAGAAGTTGAAGATCAAAATGAGGCAAATCCTTTAGAAGAAGGAGATGCCCAAGAAATAGTCGAAGCTCCTGATGCAAGACTTCTAGAGCTCAGACACGTGAGGGATCATCCCAGACATCAAATCATTGGGGATCCCCGAGACGGTGTCAGAACTCGCCGAGGTACTCTTAACGAGATCTTGCATCTTAGTTTTCTATCGCAGGTGGAGCCAAAGAAGTTCGACGAAGCGAACAAAGATGCGTCGTGGATTTTGGCCATGCAAGAGGAGCTGCATCAATTCGAAAGATGCGAAGTCTGGACGCTGGTTCCCAGACCGAAGACGCAAAATGTGATTGGCACCAAGTGGATCTTCAGAAACAAGTTGGATGAAAATGGAGTCATCATCAAGAACAAAGCCAGACTGGTGGCTCAAGGATACAGACAGGAGGAGGGGATTGACTTTGACCAGACGTTTGCACCAGTTGCACGGCTCGAGGCAATCCGGCTATTCCTAGCCTATGTCTCTCATAAAGGATTCACAGTCTATCAGATGGACGTGAAATCGGCTTTCTTGAATGGAGATTTGAAAGAGGAAGTATACGTTGCTCAACCTCCAGGTTTTGTCAATCCAACTTATCCTAATCATATATATTTTCTTAATAAAACGCTATATGGCCTAAAACAAGCTCCTCGAGCTTGGTATGAGACATTGTCTAGTTTTCTTCTTGAGAACAAGTTCTCTAGAGGAAAAATAGATAAGACATTGTTTCTCAGGGAAGTCAAAGGCAAGATTTTGCTGGTGCAAATCTATGTTGATGACATTATATTCGGCTCAACGGACAACAATCTTTGCAAAAAGTTTTCCAAACTTATGCAAGGAAAGTTTGAAATGAGCAGTATGGGAGAGCTGAAGTATTTCTTGGGACTTCAAGTGAAACAATCTGAGGAAGGAATCTTCATTTCTCAGACGAAGTTCACAAATGAACTCCTCAAGAAATTCGGAATGGAGAATGCAACCTCTATGAGGACTCCAATGGGATCCACCATGTCTCTGGATAAGGATGAGAAAGGGAAACCTTTTGATGAAACCAAATACAGAAGCATCATTAGATCTCTGCTCTATCTTACTACAAGTAGACCCGATATCATGTTCTCCACATGCGTTTGTGCCAGATATCAGGTGAACACTAAGGAATCTCATTATGTCGCTGCAAAGCGAATTCTCAGATACCTTAAAGGTACCCCTAATCTTGGCTTATGGTACCCGAGAAGCAATGATGTCGAGCAAATAGGGTTTTCAGATGCTGATTTTGCAGGAAGTAGGGATGACAGGAAAAGCACCTCCGGGACGTGTCAATTCCTTGGAAGAAGGCTTATTTCATGGAACAGCAAGAAGCAGAATTGTGTCGCAACCTCCACTGCAGAGTCTGAGTACATCTCGGCTGGGAGCTGTTGCACACAACTCCTGTGGATAAGAAACCAGTTAGCCGACTATGACCTCAAGTTCAAGGAAGTACCGATGTACTGCGACTCCTCCAGTGCAATTGCTATTGCCAACAATCCGGTATCGCACAGCAGAACAAAGCATATTGAAGTGCGTTACCATTTCATTCGGGAGCACGTGGAGAACAAGGACATCTCTCTCTACTATGTTCCCACTGACAAGCAGATTGCAGACATTTTCACAAAGCCCCTTGACGAGGCCAAGTTCAGTATGTTTAAAACTGAATTGGGGATGCTAAACTACGAAGAATGAAGACTACAGGAGCTCAAGGCTCATGCGTCTAGGGGGAGCCTCCACTAGGAATTTGGTGAAAGCAAAGGTACAAGAACTGAGGGGGAGCATGGTGTCACATTCTTCAGTTCCCGATTTGCAGAAGCCAAAAAGGGGGAGATTACCCTCTCGGCTAAGGCTAAGGTGGCTCCAAGTTTGCACTCAAGAAATTGGTAATGAATATCTAATTGGTAATGAATATATCTCTCTCAACTCAATTTTAAGTTTATGATTTTCATTTCTATATGCTCTATTTACCTTAGCTTGTAGGGTTTAGGCTTCTTCAAATAGGGGGAGATTGTTGGGTATTGTATCCACAATGTACCTGATTTGAAGAAGCCCCTGTACAAGCTAAGGTAAATATACTATGTATTTGATGAATATCTTCTAGTTGTGCTTGCAGTTATTCCATGCTAAGTACACACCAATGTCAGGGTGCAGTGGGTCAATATACACGGGTCTGTGCAACGTAATCCCTCGTTGAGCAGATCAGTGTGTTGGCCTACGTGTACTCTCTCTATTGGGGTGTACTTAATTTCAAGTACAGGGATATGATAAAGCAAGAGCAGACAAGGAGCAAGGATGGGCCAAAGACCATCTCACGGGTTGAAAGACGAGAATCGTCTAAGTGTAAATCGTCGAGAATCACTAGGTGATTCTCACCGATTCGTCGAGAATCACCAGTGATTCTCGACGAGTCGTTGAGAATCACTAGTTGATTCTTGCCGGGTTGGGCCGGCTGTCTCGACGCAGTCAGAAAAATCTTCTAAGGCAGAATCGACGAGAATCACCAAGTGATTCTCGCCGATTCGTCGAGAATGACTTTGCATTCTCGACGAGTCGGCGAGAAGCCAAGGTGATTCCCACCAATTCTCCCCGGCCTCTATAACCTGTGCTGCCAGAATTCTCTAAGTAGAATTCGGCGAGAATCGTAAGTGATTCTCGCCGATTCGTCGAGAATCACCCACGATTCTCGCCGAATTTGACTTAGGTATTTTTTCGACTCTGCCTGGACCGGTCCACGACATCTGCGGGATTTTGAACCAGACTTCGGTCTTACTGATGGTGGGGCCCACAACGGTCATCTCTTGACCTAGTGTATAAATACTCTGGTATTTGTGTACAGTAACATATACAGACAAGATACGAAACAAAGCGGCCGACTAAACCCTAATCTCGCGAGCTTGCTCCGCCTCCGTCGCCGCAGCCGATCACCGAAGCCGATCTCGATCTCCTCCAGATCCTCGGTGATAGAAGCCTAGTCCTGCACAGCGTCTTACGTGTCTATCCAGAGATCTTTTGTCTCTTGATTTGAGATAGGGAAATCTTTCCCCGTCCGAATCGATCGAGACGATCGATCCTCGTGTGACCGTTGGTAGACCTTGCCGACTTCGCTAAGAAGATTGGATCTCCAGTGCTTTGCTGCTGTTTTCAGTTGCCGCCGCCAACACCGAAAGCGTCGCCACCGCTCGTCGCCGCCGCCGGTCTCGGGGAGATTCTCTCTAAGTGAGATCTAGGGTTGTGGACTCTTCGTTGACTTCAAGAACACGTCGTCGAACGAAGAGGGACACCTTAGTCTCCATACGTTGTTTATATTTCTTACAAGCTATTTTCATTTCTTTATAAAGGACCGATTGGTCTCTAGTTGTAGGGTTGGGTGCAACCCGTGTTGTGGGAGTGTTGACTCCTACGTGTGGAAGGGTTCCTTCCGTTAGTGCAAGGATTGGATTTCAATCCTGTTGGTGAAGTGACCGAGTCGTCCCTGGTTGGGAGATAGGTCGAAGGGGGAAGTGGACGTACCCAAATCGGGGAACCACTATAAATTGCTTGTGTACTTTTTGTGCTGTGTTGTTTTGTTTTCTTGTGCAGGTAAAACCTTAATTCCGCAAATACGCTGCAAAGACACCTATCCCCCCCCCATATGTGTCAGTAGTTGACACTAGGTGGACTTTCAGAAATCAACTACTCAAGTCGTAGTAGAGCCCTATGAAGTGAAGATACATTGAAGACGTCACGCAATCCCGCTAACTCTAGCGGTATCTCCAGTTTATAAGCCAAGGGGTTGATCCGCTCCAGGATCCTGTAAGGCCTCATGTATCTCGGACTGAGCTTCTTCCACCCGCGAACCCGCGAGACTCCATGCATTGGTAGAATCTTCAAGAAAACCTGGTCTCCTACCTGGAACTCCACTTGACGATGTGGCGCATTGTAGTATTTGGCCTGCCTGTTCTGGGCTTCCAGAATCCTATCCCCGATCAATCTCACCTGATCATTTATGTCCTCCACGAACTCTGAGTAAACTGCTTTTGTATCCCCATCCTAGATCCAAGATAGTGGGGTCCTGCACCTCCGGCCGTATAATGCCTCGTAAGGGGCCATGCCTATGCTAGATTGATGGCTATTGTTGTACGAGAATTCGATCAGCGGCAACAGTCTCTCTCAGGGCTCGCCGCGGTCCAAAATGCATAGGCGCAGAAGATCCTCCTGTTTCTGGTTTGTGCGCTCTGCCTGCCCATCTGTCTGAAGATGGAAGGAAGTACTGAACGTCAACTGAGAACCCAGATAAGCCTGAATTGACCTCCACTCCTTGGATATAAACCGTCCATCGCGACTTGACACAATCGTCCTGGGAACTCCATGGTAATGGACAAACTGCTCGACGAACCTCCACACTAGAACACTGACCAGAGCGTCCTTCCTAACTTGAATAAACTTGGCCACCTTCTTTAATCTATCGAAGATCACCCAAATCAAATCATTCCCCGCATGAGATTGGGGTAGCCCATGTATAAAATCAATGGCTATGTCCTAAAACTTCCACTCCGGCACCGGAAGTGGCTGGAATAATCCTGCCGGACTCTTTCACTCTTCCTTTATAAGCTGGCAAGACACGCAATGCGTCACAAAGTATGTAATATCCTTCTTCATGCCCGGCTAATACACCATCCTCTTCAGGTCTGCTGCCATCTTCGTGATCCCTGGGTTCACTTAATATCTGTTGTATTGTGCCTCTATCATGATATCCACCCGAATTCGGGCACCTGCCGATATATAAACTCTTCCTCTAAAGCATAACAACCCATGTCTCAAAGAGTAATCCCTTGTCGTGCCATCTTCTAAGGCCCTGAATATCGGCTCCATCCTCTTATCCAGCCTCTGCCAATCCTTGATGCAATCCCGAATGTCATCTATTGTACTCATCGACGCCAGGTACTCCTCATATATCTGTGGATCATCCTCAAACACCAGAGATATTTGCATCTCCTCAAACATCTGTACCAGCTCAATAGCCATCAGCTGAGGCCCTGCTCCTAATGTTTTGGCTCTATGACTCAGAGCGTCTGCAACAACGTTGGCCTTCCGAGATGATAGTGCATGGTATACTGGTAGTCTAACCAGAACTCTACCCAACATTTTTGTCTGATATTCAGCTCCTTCTGTATGCCCACGTACTTCAAATTTTTACGATCTGAGAAAATATCATAATGTACTCCATAAAGATAGTGTTATCAGATCTTTAGAGTGAAGATAACCTCTCCCATCTCCAAGTTTTGCATCGAGTAGTTTTGCTCATGTTTCTTCAGCTATTCGGAGGCATAAGCTATCACGTGCCCATTCTACATCAAAACGTCACCCATCCCCTAATATGAAGCATCTGTATAGACCTGAAATCCTTCCTTCTCAGATGGAAGGGAAAGGAGAGGGGCCGAGGTGTGGCGACCCTTTAGTTCCAGGAAGGCAGCCTCGTACTACGACGTCCAAACAAATGGAGTCTCCTTCTTTGTCAGAGATGTGAGCGGGAGGGAAATATGAGAGAAACCCTCTATGAACTTCTGGTAGTAACTGACAAGTCCTAGGAAACTCTTCACATCGGTGGCTATCTTTAGTGGTGTCCAATCCTGTACTGCCTGAACCTTTGTCGTATCCACTGCCAGTCCTTCTCCACTGATAATATGGCCCAAGAAGGCCACCTCCGTCAACCAAAATTATCACTTTCTAAACTTAGCATACAACTTGTGCTCTCGGAGCTTCTCCAGTGTCAATGCCAAGTGACGTGCATGCTCCTCCTCCGTCCTCGATTAGATGAGGATGTCATCAATAAACACTATGATGAAGACATCTAGGTAGGCCTCAAACACCCGGTTCATCAAAATCATGAACACGGATGGTGAATTTGTGAGACCGAAGGGCATCATAGGGAAATCGTACAACCCATATAAACTACTAAAAGCGGTCTTCGGCATGTCCTCCTCCTGAATCCACAGCTGGTAGTATCCTAACCTCAGATCCAGCTTTGAAAACCAGTGAACTCCCTCCAACTTATGAAACAACTCATCAATCCTCTGTAGTGGGTACGTGTTCCGGACCTTCAACCTATTTAATTCCCTATTGTCGATGCACAGTCGGAGTGACCCATCCTTCTTCTTCACGAACAACACCAGAGCTCCCCATGGCGAAGAACTTGGCCGGACAAACCCGGCTTCCACTAGCTCCTACAGCTGGCTCCGAAACTCCACCAACTCCTTCGGTGCCATACAGTAAGGAGCTATGGATGCGGCTTAGCCCCCAACACCAGTTGTATCTGAAAGTCCTTTTCTCGATGCGGCGGCAACCCTAGCAAATTCTCCGGGAATACATCAGCAAATTCTCGCACCACCGGGATATTAGTAATGGAATCCTTGGCCTTGGCGAACTCAAATAGGACCTGATAGACTTCGTCTCCCTACAGATGGGCCTTGACGGCCTGAACAGAAGAGTGTAGAAGACGGGAAGCTGAGATAATACCTTCGAATGTCGTGTAAGTGTCGTCGTGTCTCAGCACGACCCTCCTTGCCAGGCAATCAATCTGCACATGGTTCCAAGCAAGCGATGCCATTCCCAGGACAAGATCAAAATCCAGCAACCTCAGGATCATTGTCGGGGCCTCGAAGATTACACCATCAATGGTCACTCTCAGAATGCACTTGGTCGTAGACTGGATCTCCGTCCCGTTTGGGAGGCACACCCTCCTAACGACTCCTTGAAAGTTCTCGATTTGTTCCAGGTTTCTAACGAACTCCTTTGAGAAAAAATTGTGTGATGTTCCAGTGTCAAAGAGGGTGTGGGCATGCTTGCCATACACCATCACTATCCCTAATTTAATTAAGTTTTTCCTCTTAGATATCTAGTTTCAGAGTCTTTCCCTAATTCTATAATTTTTATTCATGAAGTTTAGCTTCTATGAGGAAAAGAAACTTAAAATTTACTGGCGTACCTACTATTACACTCTCCGGGTTCCGAGGCTGGGCCAGGTCCTAGGAATACACCTGCCCTCTATCCTATCGGCAGTCTCCGCTCTAAAATCCACATCCTCGGGCACGTCCTCGACCACCAAACTGCCGTGCAGGTGGGGCATCCTGAAGTGCAGGCAGGGGTGCTTCCCTTATGGGGCAGTACTTATTGAAGTGCCCCGGTTGGTTGCACTAGAAGCATGTCTGTGCCTCCTCCACTTCCCTCATAATTTCATGTATCTGTAATGGCTGAGGAGAAAACACCACCGAGTTCCTCTTCTCCTGCCTGTCCTCATGACAGGGTTGATCCCCATTCCTCAATTCCACAATGACACGACCTCTGGGCTGGTCTCTCTTACCACCAATCACTGAGTCATTGGCCAGTCTCTTCTGACCCCGAATTGTAAGCTGGTCTGCCAACCGCTTCTTGGCCATATCCAAGATCCTGGCCAAACTCCCATTAGAGACAAAGACGAGGGACCGCCTCATATCGTCGTGAAGGACCTTGTAGAACCTCTTTGGAAGCCCGCATCATTCAGATGATATGAATCTGCAAAGTGGGCTAGGTGTGTGAACTCCCGGTACTACTCCAACACCGTCCTGCTGTCCTACCTCAAATAAAGGAATCTTTCTTCCAGCTCATCCATTGCCGACTGAGGTACAAAATTCTCCAATAGAGCTGCTCTGAACTCCTCTCAGGCTATGTCTGCACAATCCATCCCAGCAAAGATGGTGTTTAGTAGTGACTTCCACTATCTCTTCGCATATGATTCCAAGCAGGAAATTGCCAAAGCCACAGCCTCCTCTATCGGGCATCGAATCTCGGCCAATATCTCGTAGATAATGTCCAGCCACTCCTTAGTATGAACTGTTGACTCCTTGCCAAGGTAGAATGGAGGAGAAAGCCCCCGGAAGGCACTTAGCCAGTTAGCCTTGGGATTTGGCTGTGGGGCTAGAGCATGCTGAGCCGAAAAGTCTCTAAAATGGCCATCAGTGTTTTTGTTGGGGTGCAGCAATGCCCCCGGTGTGGGAGGTACGACGCGAGGCGCTATGGCCCTCACTAGTCAAACAGAAGGGTGTATCCCCTGGGCCTAACTGCCCACCCCATGGATCTTGCTGTACAGGTGTATAAAGGAGCAGTAACGCCCTTCCTAACAGTCCGGGTTTTATGGAGAGTTGGTTGCGTCGTGTTCCCTAATAGTGGTATCAGAGGAGGTCACGGGTTCGAAACCCCGGGGCAGTTTCTGGGGGGGGGGGTTGTTGAGGTCCAGCAATGCCCCCGGTGTGGGAGGTATGGCACAAGGCGTGATGGCCCACACAATTCTAACAGAACGGTGTGTCCCTTGGGCCTAACTGAATGCCCTATGGATCCTTCTGTACAGCTCTATAAAGGAGCGGTAGCGCCCTTCTTAACAGTACGGGCTTTTGGGAGAGTTGGTTGCGCCGTGTTCCTTAACAGTGGTATCAGAAGAGGTCACGGGTTCGAAACCCCGGGGTAATTTTTTTTGGGGGGGGGGGGGGTTGTTGGGGTCCAGAAATGCCCCAGTGTGGGAGGTAAGGCGCGAGTCGGTATGGCCAACACTAGTCGAATAGAAGGGTGTGCTCCTGGGCCTAACTGGCCACCCCATGGATCGTGCTATATAGCTCTATAAAGGATCGATAGCGCCCTTCCTAATAGTACGGGCTTTTGGGAGAGTTGGTTGCGTCGTGTTCCCTAACAGTAGTATCAGAGGAGGTCACGGGTTCGAAACCTCGAGGTCATTTCTGGGGGGGGGTATTGTTGGGGTCCAGAAACGCCCTCGGTGTGGGAGGTACGGTGCGAGGCGCTATGGCCCCCATAAGTCGAACAGAAGGGTGTGTCCCTTGGGCCTAACTGGTCGCCCCGTGGATCCTGCTGTACAGCTTAATAAAGGAGCGGTAGCGCCCTTCCTAACAGTCCGGGATTTTGGGAGAGTAGGTTGCGTCGTGTTCCCAAAAAGTTTTCCCCATCTCTATCTATTGGAATGGAGTTGGAGCCGGTGGGGGTGGAACCATATTCTGTGCCTGGTGTTTACCCTGCTTAGTAGTAGGGTTCGTTGCAGGCTAAATGGAAAATTCCAATTATTAGTAAATGTACAAGTGGAATTAACAAAAAGTGGTCTTTTGCATGTGCTTCTCCCTTATGGGCACACTATTGTTTCTACTGCCAGTTTCTCCTCAAACTAAATTCGCGCGGGGTGGCGCAGGGGTTTGTGAACATCTTCTCTTTGGATCGATGTTTCCTCTGATAACTGTTTGTAAGACAACATTTTTTTTCTTTTTAAAACCTCCAAGCCTTATGCCCAGAATCATCGTTTTGCGGTGACACCGACACAAAGGAAGGTCATCACTATAAAATGTCGGTCCTGCCGGCCTTTAAGATAACAAAAGAAAGAGAAGCATATACATAAACTAGATATATCCAAGTCCACACATCACATATAAGATATATGTAAGGAAATCACAACAAGTCCACATGATAAAAGAAGTACTAAAATAGAACAGTACATAGTAATATAAAAGGGCTTAAGCCCGGTACATCAAATCCTCTCTACAAGACTCTCGCAGAAGCTAATAAAACTAACACACATGGGGCTAGAGGCTTGTGCTCCTGTACTAGACTGGCCCACCTCCATGTGCACCGTACTCCGCTGATGCTATATCTCCTGCTGCTGCTCCCTGTCCCCCATATGGAGCCCTTGAAATGTTTGTTCCACTAACCGTTAGTCAAAAATACTAAACCTGATTTCCCCCACCCATCCCCCAATGGATCCTAGGCACCGTACGAGAGGAGTGATATGAATACTATGAAGGTAGAGAGTGGTCAAAGCAGATGATGGTGGACTATTCTTGCAGGCATATAGTAAATCTACAGAGTTGTAAAAGTAAGTCAAGCTAACAGTTCTATAGTAAGAAAATGGTAGAGTAAACAAATAAAACAGAGCAGCAGTATTTGAAAAATAAACTTAGAAATACGTAACCTTAACTTATATGAATGCCCATACAAACATATAAGTTAAGGGGTATTTTGCAAGGCTCCCATCATGTAAAAAGTCTCATAAAAATTTATATGATGGGGTATCAGGTTTCATGCATGTATATGTGAAGTGAAATGTTATGCCATGATTCATGCAAGTGAAATGCACACACTCAACTCGATGCGCACAGACCTTTAGTTCACCCTATTTGGAAGCTAGCATCACTCCAACGATCCTCTGTTGTGCCAAACTGAGAGTATGGGTGGGGCCCCCCAGCTCCTAAGAGGGTATCCACACTAACTGGAATAGCCCTACATATGCCTCTGAAGGACACACAAGAGTCACCACATACTATGCTGACCCACCGCTAGACTGTTCCTTGGCTTTGTATCCATCATACCCGCGTAGTCAGCGTAATGACGTCGGTGTGAATGACCGTCAAATACCGAAGACCCACAACTTTATTCACATGCAATCATGAATTTCCCGAGTAATCGACTCCCCAGACTATCCTGTCTATTACAACTCCCTTCCGAGCTTTCGGCTTGCCGGGATAAGCCGCCCATTTCTACAACCACCGAGCCTATCACTCGGATAACCCAACCAAACTAACCTCCCGAGTTACTGCGGTATGTGAAAGTGAATCCCTAGTTATACTAGTTGCTATTTAATAATTATTCTTACGGTTTAGGTTAACCTTGGTCTGCCCAGGGTATACCCGGTGAAGGGCTCTCACGGGCCACTAGAAACTATGATTGTAGCTGAAACCCATCATTCCCTTTCTCAAGGCCCTTATTGTTATTGGTATCTACCTAGGTCCCGAACCCACTTAATGTTATACTAAATTCTCACCCTAGGGTATTTTGACTCTTTCTCTCCATACGAAAGAAAACCCTTCGTCGATCCCGAGCACCTCTTATTACTAGGCAACCCAACATTCTCCTCATCATGACTCTTAATTAAGCTCACCTCTTCATCTTACCAAATCAGCATACCACTACTATCAATTTCCTATGACCATCCCATATGTTATCACAAATCTGCTGATTTACTATGTGCAGACCAACCTAAGCTACATGATGGGTATGAAAGGTGACCCCCTTCAAATATTCTTCCAAATGTCCTACAATTTTTACTGGGGGTCTATCATGTCATATTTATTCTAAATCCAGAAATTTGTAATTTTCTGGGGGTCTAACATTTATTAAAGTTTCACCAAAATTAGACCATGGATGGTTTTGAATATGAAGTACTAGATTTCCTTAGTTTATGGCCTTCCAAAATTTAGGGTCACTATATGATGCCAAAATATTAGAGAATACCAAGATTTCCAAACTTTCATAAATATATTAGCCCCTAATTAATTAATTCAAGATATTTGTTGTCATTAAAGGTAAAGAAGGAAGTACCACCAATCATAATCCAAAAATTACATGAAAATTACCAGAGCTTAAACATATTCATAAAACATTATTGACTAGGTTTCATAAAATTCCAAGTTAGTTTAACCATGAATTTATCAAAATCATCAACAGGGGAAACAAAAAATGTTATAACTACAAGTATGCGCTACTGTCTTCCAAACACCCTATAATAAATTTCAGAGAGTCATAATAATATAAAAACTCTTCTACCAGTATTTCATTAAGATTCAAGGTCATATGACCCTTCAATTTTTCCATAAAAGGTACATGCCTAAACAATTCCTAATTGACTTAAGTTGTGTGCCTAAGTCTAAAACACACCAAATTCCTTCCTAGGGCTATTCACCACCCTATGACCTCATGGACAAAACCACAAGTCCATACAAGGACATATCACACCATGTCCTTCACAAAGCCCAAAAGTTCAACCCTAGGGTTTGAACTAAGGTCCTTTGGCAAATCGACCCCTATCCATCTCAAACTCCATAAGGGGGTGTTTAAACTAACCTTGGGGATCTGGCAAAGGTTCTAATCCCTTTGGGTGAGTATTGGCCCCTCCATGCCCCAAGCACACTTTTGCCCTAATTTGCCCTTAAATGACAACACTTTGGTCTCACCAAAACCTAATCAAATCAAACCCAATTGGGCTGAGATTTTTTTCTGATTCATGTCATGACCCTAAGTGACAGCAACAAAATTTTGTGTTGGTTTGAGGTCATTAGACCCTTAAGTAATTCATACATGGTTTATTAAATTTCTACAAAAACTTTAGGAAAATGTTTTCCAAAAATTTATATTTTTAGATATGTTATAGGAATAGATAGGAGTAACCCCCATTCTATATCTCAAGTCATTTGGATGACTAGTATGATGGGGGTACTCAATTTTATTTTTGACTATCCCTATATATAGGCTGCACCATTTGGTGTGCTATGGTCAGACCACTGTCCTAAATTAGTTGAAACTAATTTTAAAATAAAATAGACATCAAAGGCTATAACTTTTATGTAGACCACTTTAACTTTAGGGAACCTAAGTATTTTAATATTTAATTCTATCTACTGCAAAAAAATGTGACAGAATCAATGAATTAAATGAAATATATAAAATGAGCCTACACGAATCTTGAAGCCTAACTGAGAGAATCAGTTTGTCTTCCCCAATGCGCTAACGACCCAAATTAGCCTGTCCTAGGCTAGTTTGGCTGGCGATTTCCTGGCCACCTGCGCCTCTTCACAGCCGGCCACCACCACCATAACCTTCATTGAGGTGGTGGCTAGAGAATCATGGTTGTTGGACGGCCGGTGGTGGCCGTAACAGTGTTTTGTGCTTGGAATTTAAAATCTTAAAACAAGATCTCGGGCAAGCCGACCTTGGGCCAATTGGCCACAATTTCTGCAGCTGTCAAGAGTAGATCTACCCACTAAAATAAAGGAGAGGGACAAGACCTTCTAGGAGGCGTGAAGCATTGCCGATCGACGGGATGCCATTGCAAAATTTTGGAGCTTCGGGTGCTCCGCATTAACACAGCCAACTACTTCGAATTCTTATGGGGAAGGGTGGAAACGATTTCTCTTGGCCTAGAAAATATGAGATTTAAATAATTATATTAATCTATTTATAATTTATAATTTATATAGGAGAATAAATATTATTTAGAATGAGAATCTATTTTATTTTTTCATTTATTATTTAACATATTAATAATTCAATACAAGAAATAAAAATAAAATATTGAAATTCGATAATATTCTCATTATGATCATTTTAGAAAAATGGAAATAATATTATGAATAATTCATTTATTATCATTAAAATAATATCATTCTAATTGTGGAACTAGAAAACTATACTTGAAAACTTGAAATTGATATTTCAAGCAACGAAACTATCTATAATCCTAATAGATACGGAGTGAAAAGAGAATCATATTATATTTCTTTCTCTTCTAATAATTCGAATAATGGAAATCAATGAATAAAACTGATGAAAATTTTGGATTCTATCATTATACACAAGAGGAAAAAAAAGAATGAATATTGACCGTTCCATTATTTTAAATAGTACTGTAAAAAAGGATAATTAGGAGAGGGATAGATATATCCCGCATATATCTATCCATATTTAATTGCGGATACATCAATGAAAGAATCATTCAGATTGAAACAAATTGGAATCATTTCCTAATGAATTCCTTAGTGACAAGATCAATGAAAGAGGTGGATAGAATTACAAATGGAAATCACTTGGCCTTAATAATCATTACAAATGGAAATCACTTGGCCTTAATACGCTTTTAAGATTGCTAAATGGGAAAGAGGGGGGTGTATCGCCAATGGCCATTAATAATCATTAAGGTGAAATTTCGGCCATTGCAATTCTACTCCCCTAGTAACTTCCATGGCCGGGAAAACACTTGGACTTCTCCTAACTGACTAGGGTAGAAGATTCCAACAAGAAGAGAGGGGCCCTTGGCCTGCCAAGCCATGAATGGCCTTTACTCCCCACATTCTCTCTCCTCCATTAAAGGGAAAATGGAGCTTTTCTCTCTCCTAGTCATCAAGGCCGAATTTGATGACTAATTCAGCCTAAAGGCACCCCACTAACCCATATTATTAATTGAAATAAGGTTAGCCCAAGTGGATTCGGCTTGAGCTTGAGTTAGCCTATTTGAGCTAGTTTTACCTAATACTAGGGTGGAGTTGACCTTGGTCAAATTGACCTTTTGGGTTGACCCCAATGGGTCCTTGGTGACTTATTGAACTCCCTTAAGGGTTAGGAAGGTGTAGATGGGGTCCATTTAGCTAAGGGAAGGTCAATTGGCCCTATGTAGGTCAATTTGACCGATTTAGGGTTAGGGTGAACTTAGGTAATCTTGACCACTTTGATTACCCCCCAATGGGTCCTTAGTGACCCTATGGACTACCTAAGGGGATAGGGGTGTTGTGGTGGGGTCATGGAGTCAAGTTGAAGCCCTAAGGTCAAAACCTAGGTCTGGTTGTGAGGTTGTGCTATATGCAGACCAAAGTGATTTTCACCTTGTATCTTTGCCCACTTGGTCTTTTGAGCTTCTTAGGATTTTTTCATGACCTAGTCATGAAAAAATCACTCCTAGGGGTCTAGTTGTTTGAGAGATATTACATGGACAACATAGTACGATTGCACTATGTTCCCTATAGTATCGTAAGTGACCGAGATAGGCGCTTTACTTTAAAAGATTGGAGGCTAATCCACCAGTTGTTGGGTACGAAACTATAGTTTAGTATGGCCTATCATCCAAAGACAGATGGTCAGACTGATAGGACCAATAGAGAAATAGAGGATATGCTCCAGATGTGTGCCTTGGATTTCGGGAAGAGGTAGGAGGACCATCTCTATATGATCGAGTTTGCCTATAACAATTGCTATCAAGCTAGCATTCAGATGGCGCCCTTTGAAGCTTTATAAGGTAGGACGTGTCATACTCCTTTAGCTTGGGCAGAAGCAGGCAAATTAAAGTTCTATAAGCGTAAGGAGGTTGAATATGCAAATTCGACTATACTCTTGATACGTAAGTGGCTATTGGTAGCCCAGGATAGGCATGAAAAATACTACAATGCCAAGCACCAAAATGTGAAGTTTACGATGGGCGATTGGGTATATCTGAAGATAAAGCTATTCAAAGGCGTGTCCAGGATTCAACGCTTGAAAATTTTGAGTCCGAGGTATCTTGGTCCATTCTAAGTGGTTGAGCGGATTGGAGAAGCTGCCTATTAATTAGCTCTTTCGACAGAGCTAAGTGGTTTGCATGATGTGTTTCACATATCTGTGCTGTAGAAAGCATTGAAAGATCCGACATAATTAATGGCTGATGATCAAGTACTGGTTGATGGTGGGCTGATGATGAAGGTCAGGCCCATTCAGATCGAGGATACGAAGGTCAAGAAATTAAGAAACAAGACAATCAGGATGGTCAAAGTCCATTGGGACAATTGTGGCAATGAAGAACTGATATGGGAGCCTTTACCATGAAGATACATAGCCTTCGCCCATCGCTTTTTACTGCAGAACCAATTCTTATATCTGATAAAATAAGATCACACAGTAGATGAATACCAACATGAATTCACAAAATTGGTCCTTATGCATGGAATATATTGAAATGCGATGGGAACTAGACAAAGAAATTCAACGAATGTTTCTGAGATTACTTAAGGTTGCTACTACTGGGTCCGCTTACTTTTGGATTCCACCTCCTAGTAAAGACTTCTAAATCTCTGGAGGAAAACTTATTGAGAGTCCAAGATAAGAAGTGAGAATTCAAGGTTCCAACCACTCAGATAATGCCCGAGAATATGAGGCACAAGAAGAAGTCAGAGTTTGCGGAGGCGGTTCCCTCTATTATTTTTGGGGAGACAATTTTGTGAGGCACTTTGGCGTGCTTTTCTTATAGGAAAGTGGGGCACATAGCATGAGCTTGTTGATGCGGTCCTCCAAGGATGGAGAGTTTGGCATTGGGGAACCCTCATATGGCACACCCAAGTTATACAAAGAAATAAAGCCAGTGGAATCTTTCGCTTCATAGTTCCCACCAAGAAAGTCGAGAGTTTACTAACTTGGCTAGTAGGAGGCCCTTCACTATACCGATATTATGATATGTATACATAGTTAATTATCCTACATAACTTAAAATAATATCTACCTCATATGTGTTTTTATGTATTACATGTTTGTTATTAGGATTTGTCCTAAACTTTAAATATTGGGTGAGAGCTCTCTTTAACACCAAAGCATTGCACTCATTTCTGACAAAGAATTCATGGTGCAAATTGGAGTGTAGTTTTTGTGGATAAATGACAAATTGGACATAGTGCTACTAAAGGGTCTAGGATGAGCGCATATAGGAGAAGATGTGTAAAAGTTCATATGGGAGGTAATGACTTTGACTTAGAAGCTTCCATAATATCATTGTTATAATTTGACATTATCTTTGCCAGGGATTTGATCTCGAAGTAGTGTGCCTACATTAATTGCAACCTAAAAGTTGTCACACTTGGAAAGTATAATGATTGTTCATATATTATAAAAATTTATTATAATTTTATGCTTTTACTTTGTAGATTTAATATAATTTTATGTTTATTCTATATTAATGTGTATGTTTCTTTAATTTCAGGAATAACTGGATTGCAATTAACATTTAATAGATCATGGCCATTATTAGAAGAAATTTTAGAGAAAAATTGTGAAAAATCATATTACATGCCCTATGTCAGGTGACCAAGGACGTATACTCCAGATTACGCACTCATCACATATTAGCATGTGTGTACCCCTCTAAATAAATTTTAATATTGCAAGCCCTCAAATAGACTGTGACCAAGGGTGTGTACTCTAGATAACTCCCAAAGTTATTTCAGTGCCCAGGGACTCCCTGCTAGCTCAGTTTAAAATTACACACTCTCAAATAGGGAGTGGCCTCCTTAGTTTTAGTGCATTCAACTATCATTCAAACTTTAACAAGTAACATAACCATTCGCACTAGACACTCCCTAGGTTAGGGCATGCAATATTATTTTTTGATGAATTTGGAAGTTTTTGTAGAACACTTCTAGGTTTTTATTCTTGGAATTTTTCTTGAGTTATATGACTTATGTCAGTGTGTGACTGATGTCATATATTGTAGAAATTGCAATTATCAATTCCCTCCGATTCAAGGAGTTTGACATCTAGTCTCTGCATTTAGATTGGATCATTTTAATTCATTTTTTGCATATTTCATTGTCTTTTCTACTTGCACTTTCAATTCTAGCTTTTCAATTTTAATTCCTAGGGTAAATATTTTCTTGTAATTTTATTTCTAGCTTTGTAATCTCAATTCCCAGTGTAAACCCTATTTTTTTAGCAATTGTAATTTTTGACTTATAAAAATTATCGCTTTGAATTTCCTGTCTTTCTTCTTTCTTAGAGTTTGAATTTAAATTCCATTTATGAATTTGATATTTATAAACCACATAAAATTTGTTGATAAAATAATAGAATATAGTGAGTAGAAGTAGTCAAAAAGCCCAAAGGAATACGAGACTTGATATTTCCTAATATGAAATATTATAAATGATAGGTACACTTCCTTATTGCTTATTGAATTGGAAATGCATATCTTAATTTTATCTATCAAGTTCCTGGCTTCATTACTGGGGATATTTTTTTGATATTTTAAAAGTAAATATTTAAGTAATCCTCAAAAGTAAAATGAGGGCAAGTGTCAGAAACCTTATTTATCTTCAACTGAAAAACCTCCTAATAAAGGTATGACCCATTGTGTTAGAAGCCAACATTCCAATGCTCGGGAAAGATGGATTGGGATATTGCTTATCTCGGTACCTTCCTAATGACTGTTTGATGTTCACCAAGTTAACAATTCAATGTGATGCATGTCAAACAAGCAATTTAATGCTCATAAAATAGGAATTTCAACATATGTCAAATATAACATGTGTGCTAGAATATTCGATGGCATTTTATGACATGCACTGAATTAATAATGTGATGTGCACAGAATTCACAAGTTATAAGAAAATGTATAAAATTGATAGTGAAAAATAAAAAAAATGAAATGAAAAAAAATTGTGTGTACATTATATCTATGATATCCAAGTATGTGTCAAGGGTACCACTAAAGCACTACTCATTTCTCCTGATAAGCCTATATGAGCATTATGAAAATGGGCACATTGGTCCATAGAATCATTTCGATCTTGTGTAAAGAGAGTAAATTGTGTTAGGGCTTTTTTTTGTTCTACTCTTGGTATATTGTAAATAGAATAGTGATACGATTGTTTACTTGCTCATTCTTGTGTTAGCATATTGATTTATTGAGATAGAACATGTATTAATGACTATTTATACTTGATGTTTTTTTGATATTACACATACATTTGTCATTATTCTATCTAACTCTTCCATACATAAGAATTGGATCTAAACTACACTGACTATCTATCACACAAGTGTTCTAGTACATCATTACTATTCACGACGCTTCCAATGTTACACGGTATTAACTCTATAAATCACCTGACATTGTATGCCAAATCTTGTGTTTTTAGTTTCACAAGCTTTATCTAGATATTTCTTATGCTATGCCATTATTTAAATCAAATTTTTCTCTTATGTTGGGTAGGTCTATCAAAAAATTATGTTTTTGTCCCATGTCTATGTGCTTGTTGTGCCAAAACTTCATATCTTTGTTTAATCTCTAGCCTCTGTCGTTAGTTCCCCGCCCTTTTGATAATACAAAAAGGGGAGATTTATTTATTCATGAGTATCATACTAGCCACTTAGGAGAAGATCACGTATAGGGGGTGCACACATGTAGGGGGAGAAAATATGTAGGGGGAGTCGTACTTCAGTTTATATTTCATGCTTATTGTTGAATTACACTATACCTTAGTACTGATGATTTATGTCTCATAAATGAGATTTGATATTATTAAAATGGGGAGTTTGTTAGCATCCATGGTTCTCATCTCTTTAGTTAGACAATACCAAATCCCAAGTTATATTTGATCATACTTGTGTTGGGTACAATGTGTAGTTGTACAAGTATGAAGAATAAATATTTCCATGACCTACCATGGGGCACTAGCACTATCGATGGCGCTAGCATTGAAGAATTATTAATGTGCACAAAGAGACTTCTCTATGACCTATCGCTGGGCGTTAGCTATATCACCGGGAAAAAGCCATTTCATAGATCGTCGAGTCTATTCATTGAAAAGAAAATGCTACCGCCATGTGTTCGACTTACCACGCAACGGTATAGAAAAGTGGCGCGAATATTATTTTGGATATTTTCCTAATTCAATAGACAATTGGCGACACTGCATGAGAAGACCTACCGTCGGGCACTAGCTCTACCACCGATGGTAGCTTATTTATAACGAGAATATAAAAACTCACGTTTATTTTTCTGAGGACAAAAAAGTAGAAGAATTACAAGCCTAGGGTTCGACTATAGCCTTTGTTGGTGCAACCCCCCATTTCCTAGCAAGGAAAAGCGAAATTTCTCCCTCCCGTAAATGATCGAAGAACTTCGAAGAGAGAAGTCTCCAATGAACATCAATGGTTGATCAAGTGCAAAAAGAATGACATTCAAAAGCCTCGATCATGCACCGTTCTACAAAGAATTTCTTATTTTGAGGGAGCAACAATTTCAAACTCTTTTATTTTCTTGAATTTTCTATAAACTTGTTGTATTTTGTGCGGAGAAATCTTACTATGTGGACGTCGAGTTCTTGGGAGGAGTTCGGGTGAAATTAGTATAAGCTAACATCAGATTTCTGGGAGAAATCTATGGAAATTGTCCTAAGAGGACACCTAGATCTCAAAGATCTAGTGGTCTCTATGACACTTCCTGAGAGGAATATGAGGAAACAGCTCGTTAATCTTCTTGGGAATAAGAGAGAGAGGCAACCGGTCTTGGGAGAGTCGGTATAAAAACCAAAAGATTGTTTGATTCATCACGCCCGATCTCCGGCATCATAGAGATCCAGTTTATGTTATCGTAAACTACTGTTTAATTTTGAATAAAATTATATTTCTTTTATTTCTTCTCAAATTTGTGGTTGAATGTAACTAAGGAATTAAAAGTTCTATGAGAAATTGAATATCAAATTTTTGCAAGGAAATTCGGCTTCGTAACCTAATGTCGTACGATAGTGGTCTACCGCCCTGCGATAACTTCCATGACATGTTGCCTTGGTGAAATTTATTTTTAATTCGTAATTTACTTGAAAACTATATTCACCACCCCCCTTTAAGGTTGGCCACTAGATCCAACACGATCCTCAAGAGAGGGCAACATAGATCTTCCGGAATGTGGTTAAACCCAATAGTGAGGTTCACTGCCTAAAATAAGCTTAATGGTTTCAACTGGCTAAGGTGTCTTAATCGATTCACATAAGGTTAGTTTATAAAGTATTCTCGAGAGAGGCGCTTTCATAATTTGGGAACCTCCACGATCGAAGTTGTTTCTTTTGAGAGTTTTTATTTTAATTCTTCACTAAAGTTTATTTTATTGAAAGCGATTCTCAATCAAGTGCTAGCCTTAGGCTCCGTTTGGGGGACCTATTTTCATCGGTCAAGTGGTTACAACCAAATAAATAAGACCGTAATTAAGGTCTGGTTCATGTGGTCATAACCGCTTGACCGGTGAAAATAAGTCCCCCCAAATAGAGCCTTAATCTCATCATTCTCCTCTTAATATTTTAATTGTTTTTTTTCTTATTTTGTCAAATTAAACAACCCTTTTTGTTAGATAAAATAATAGCTCTTCCGTGTTAGTAGAAGTACTCGACAAACCCGTGGAATACGACACTTGATTCTATACTCCAAATGATAGGTGCACTTGCCTTATCAGGGTACGCTCTAAAAAGAGTTAGAACTATTTAGTAGTATACGAAAATACCCATCAAGTTTTTGGCGTAATTGCCGGAGACTACTTTTTGTCGATATTTTGAAAGCACGGTTCTATTATTTTTATCATTTCTCTTTTATTTTTGAAAAAAAAAAATTTCATAGTTCGATTTTATTGAAATTCTATTTTAAAATTTTATAATAAAACTTTGTTGAGAAAGGGTTGTGTTGGGTTTTCATCCTACAAGACCACCTAGTACCTTGCGAACCCTTCATCGTGTAGTCCTTGGGAAATCCAGGAGAATTTCGTTATAAATTTTTAATTTTTAATTTTTTTTTCATTGGTGTATGACCCGAAGCAATCCGTCATATTTTGTTGAATTAGATTTGAAAATCTAGCAAACCCTTCAACAATTTTACGGGTCCGTGATCTTTATTCTCAAGATTTGGTTGAGGAATCCATCAGAGACACTTTTCTTCCTTCATCTCTACCTTCTTCACCTTCTTTGCTACCTTCTACTTTTCTCTCTTCTCCTTCTACTTCTTCCCTTTCTTCTTATATGGGAGAACCAAATCATAATCCGAATATGGATGACGAAAGGCTATGTCTTATTATGCCCGACCAATTTTGGATGACATTCAATCAAGTATTGTTCGACCCGCTATTGCGAACAATGATTTTGAATTGAAACCAAGTAATATTCATATGGTATAATAGTATGTACAATTTGATGGGCTTCGGGATGAGGATCCTAACACTCCTATTTCTAATTTATTAGAAACACGTGATACTTTTAAAATTAATATAGTTTCTGATGATGTGATAAGTCCAAGGCTTTTTCCTTTTACTTTGCACAGAAAGGTGAAACAATGGTTGGGTTCTCTATTAGGGGGATCAATCACTACTTGGTCTAATATGACAGATTTTCTCTTGAAATATTTTTCGTCATCCAAAATGGCTAAGTTGCACAATGATATTTCATATTTTTCCCAATTTGATTCAGAAATGTTATATAATACTCAGGAGAGATTTAAAGAGTTACATCGTTGTTGTCCCCATCATCAAATCATCAATTAGTTAAAATAAAAACCTTCTATAATGGCCTTAATAATCAAACAAGATAGAATCTTGATTCCACTGCCGGCAGACCCCTTAACAACAAAACATCGGTAGCCACCAATGAGCTTATAGATGGTATAGCTATGAATACATATCAATGGAGTACACCCCAACCTCGCCAATGTAAATTGTCTGGGATATACAAAATTGATACTTTTACTAACTTGTCTCTCCAGGTTGAATTAATTAGCAAGAAAATAGAGGGGATTACTGTTGCCTCCTCTATAACTATCTTGGAGTCTAATTTGAATATGGCGGAACAACTAGAATAAGTAGATTACATGGGTAATTTGAATTGAAAGCCGTTCAATCTGAATAATAATTATGATAATATGTACCATCCTTGATGGAGGAATCACCCCAATTATATTGGGGAAATCAAGGTAACATAGTTAACGCTCCTCTTGCTCCTCTGAATAATTTCACTCTGCATGTCCCTAAAACTCTTCTTTAGAGGAGATGGTTTAAAAATATATGCCTAGGAATGACGCATATGTTCACAACTTATAAGGCTCCTTGCAAAATTTGGAGAATCAAATAGGTCAATTATTGAGATTCACCACTGAATTTAGTAAAAGAACACCACCTCCTGCACCTACAACTTTTCCCGAAGAATCGGAGGCAAGTCATGAAGAGGACACCACGTATTCTATGCTACCTCCTCCTCTTCAAGAATTTAAGCCTCATCTACCTAATTCCTCTTATTTGGTAGAGTGGACTACAAATATATATGTTAACATTTATATTCCATGCACTATAGGGGAATCTCATTTTCCAAATGTTTTTGCCAATCTCGGTGCAAGTGTTAACATTTTCCCCTCTTGTTTAGCCCAAAAACTCAAGATAGGAGAGACTGTCCCCACTGATATAACTTTAAAACTTATCGATCATTCCACTAAGGCACTTAAGGGGTCATTCAAGATGTGCCACTCGAAATTGATGAGTCGATTTTTCAAGTAGATTTCAATATCTTAGACATGGAGGAAGATTTTGAGATGCCTATTGTCTTGGCATGCCCTTTCTTAACATATACATGAGGAATTTTTTATGTTAGTGAAGGGATGCTTCTTCATTAGTTGCTATAAAAAAAATATTAATATTCGTGTGTCAACTGCTACACGTTACACCACTTGCAACCCTTATCATCATTTGATGATAAGTTAAAACAAGGTAATCTGGTGAGCTGCTTCGGTCGAGCTCACTTAACTTAAGCGCTCTTGGAAGACACCCCATGTTTATTTTTATTTTATTTTTCCTGGTAAAAAAATCATTATCTATATATATATTTGTATTTTTATCATAATATATGCAGCTTTAAGTTGTTGTAGGTTTGAAAGAATGATATGACGAACGACAGACAAACAATTCCAGTCATCAAAAGTCCACTTCATACCTTAAATCAGTACTTTTTATGTTTTATATTTAGAATTTTAAGTTCATTTAATTTTTAAACTATTTGTCCTTCAGGCTTATTTCTAAAAAAATATATTCCGAAAGTTTTAATTTTACATGCCCCAATCACGGGCGTGAACAATGGGTCAGGGGCGTGTCCGGCTAGCGTGTTTTTTATGAATCAAAAAAATTTCCTGTCTTGTAATTATTAAAATTCTTCTCGTGATAGTCACAGGCGTGACATTCATTGGTTACGGGCGTGACACGGGAAAACAGTCCAGTTAGGAATTTGAAAGAACACGCCTTCGAGTCACGGGCATGTCTTTAAGGCGTATCACACAACGGTCGATTTTGACCAGATCTTGGTCGCATTCCCGAGATCTGTCACTTAACTATTACACACTATCAAGACACGGGCATGACTACGGGGCATGTATAATAGAAATTTTTATTTTTAAGGCTTTCTTCTACCTTTCTTCTCACCATAACATTCCAAACCCTTAGAAATTTTCGTTTTTAAGGCTTTCTTCTTCGCTTCTTCTCACAAAATCAATCCAAAACCTAAGTGTTATTCTCATCAAGGCCGAAATATTATTTTCTTTTTGGTTTTCCATGCGTCGTTTAGTCTGCTCTATCAATTCTTCCTCCAGGAACACCGCATAAGCCGTCTCGGCGGAATCCATGCTTACTTTCTCGAATTCTGCCAACAAGACCTTAAGCAATAACTTAAATGAGAAACTGTGACATCTTTCGAATTCTTTATTTGGGATTTCTAGTGGCATTCGATATTGTTGATTTCATGACCCTCTGTTGGAATGCTTTCTTTGCCATCACCAAACCCACATTTCTTGAAATCACCATGGAGTTCTTCACTTCTCTTAAACTTTGAGGCAATCATATTGACATGTTCATACATTCTGTATAGGAGGTGTCATGCATGAGCTCTTGCTTCTCCAGTTCAATGTGCTTATGGGTTTCTTTGATGAAGATTTCATAAATTTACCTGTGTATTATGATCTTAGGTAAGATTTTTTAGTGAATTTGAATGTAATATAATTTTGGTCAGAGATTAGCAGCGACGTCACTCATTACAATCCAAAAATATTCAAAGAATGGCATATCATTTATTCCGCTCCATGAATTGTACATCATCTACTAACTTTATCTATTACCAATTGCGGGGATAACTAAGGCGTGGTTACCCAACATGACCTACTTTATTTGCATAGTATGGTCCACCGAATTCCCATAAATTTGGGTATGGAGCTTGTGCTTTTCTTTTGCCTTCAAGCTAAAACTATGCAAATGGGTGCAGTGCATAGTGGTAACTTCATCACTTACCTTTTAAAATGGTTGGGAGTTTGATATTCTCTCCATAATTGCACTGTATTCAAGCCCCCATTCCTTTTTCATTTTCTGACCTCAGGGCGCTTAAGTTAGCATGTCGTTGCGATGAAGATGAGACTCCCCCTAATACTCCTCTAATACTCCTCCTCCGCTGCCTCAACATCCTCTTCTAGCCCTTTGCTATATAAAGATCATCAATTCTTGTTACTTTACACTCAGAAGGAGTAGATGGAGACCTGTAATACTCAGTATTAGTTGTAGAACCTCTAATACTCCTCCTTCTTTGGCTCCTTAACATCCTCCTTTAGCACTTTGCCATATTGGGGTCATAAATTCTTGTTACTTCACACTCATATGGAGCAGAATGAGACCTGTACAAACTAGTGTTCGCCGAATTGGTCCTCCAAGCAGGCGAGACTGGCAGGCGAGTGAGCCAGGAAAGATTTTCGGCCTACTTCTTCTAAGGCGTTGAGTAAATCCCGTCATATCGACGCCATCTTCTAAGGCATTGAGTGAAGCCCACCCTGTCGACACCATCTTCTAAGGAATTGAGTGAAGCTTGCCCTATCGACGCCATTTTCTAATGCATTTAGTAAAGCTCGCCCTATCGACGCCATCTTCTAAGGCGCAGAGTGAAGCCTGCCCTATCGACGTTATCTTTGAAGGTGTTGAGTGAAGCTATCCCTGTTTATGCCATCTTCTAAGGAATTATGTAAAGCCTGCCATATCGATTCCATCTTCTAAGGCATTGAGTGAAACTCGCCCTGTTGGCGCTTTCTGAACTTAGCTAGATTTCTACTCATTTTCTCTGGCATTGACAACTCCTCTGAGTCTACTAGGCAGACGAGTGAGCCACGTGAGCCAGCTTAACTAGCCTAGCTCACGCTTGCCTCAGTGACCATCTGGCTGAGATCACTAGTCCGCCTCCGCACGAGGGGTAGGAGAGTTGCAAGAGCCCTGCTCGTTCTCGCCTAAAAAGAGAGTAAAGTTGTGAGAGCCAGGCCATGTACGCCCAATTGAGTGGCGAGCTGGCTCCAATTTCCCCCTATGAGTGGTGCGCAGGTATCATGTGGTTAAACATAATTTTATCTGCCAAATGTGATTAGGTCTACATTTAGCTCCTCAGAACAGTAGAGTTTCACTGTTCGCAGACCTCCTTTTGGTTGCATATAGAAATCTAGAACAGGGAGTTACGCTATTTGTAGGCCATGTTTTAAAAATGATAATTAGGCCCGGGGGGGTACCTCAGAAGGTAGGCTTTCTAGTTCTCTTTCTCTCTTGTTTTTTAGTGCTTTCTGAGGTTCCCTTAGCTCAGCATAGGCTAAGGAGGGGAAGCACTCTAAGATATTTCGGGTGTGAGGTGGGACCTCCGTGCTGGAGCCTTGGGTTAGCTTCATGTTCTAAGTCTTTGGTCAGCTAGGCTTGCAAGGCAAAGTAAGTGTGCGTTACCCCTTCCCCAAGGGTTTGGATTCCACAGAAGCCGGCTTTTGGTTTCAACTAGACCCATCTTTCTGAGTGAATTGATGGCCATTTTACTATATTGGAGCAGCGTCATACATTGTCCATGCAACACACCTCCCGAGATTTTACAGAATTATGAGACTATTATCGACAGAATAGGGATTAAAGTGATGAGGAGTACTTTTTCTAAGTTTTTTTTATCTTTGTCAGTTTTTTTACGAATTTATTTTCAATTCTCCAAATTTTATCACATGTATCCGTTTGTGTTTTATTATTCAAAATGTTGAAAAGTGATGAAAATTATTATTATTTGTGCTTCATTTCACTATATTTGCTCACCTACAAAATCCCAAGTGAATTAACCTTTTTCATAGTATTTAGAAGATTTTCTTACTTTATCAGATTTTGAATTTGGAGTAAGACTGTTGGTCATATTGTGTTTCTAGTCTAGTGCCCATGTTAGTAGAATTTTAAGTAGAATTAAATATTCATCACACTCTTAGCCTTATATTTTCTAATTATGTATAAATGGTTTATTTCACTTTAAATTTGAAACCAGTATAATCCAAAAAATAATTTAGGTGAGTACGTAGAAGTTTACTAGAGTGATATTGCCTGAGTTAAGATGAGAGGTATTATTTTCTTGGTGTTTAGAACTTGCCCCAAGCTATTCTCAAGACTTTGAATAGGTTAAACTTGTTAGCATGAAAAGGAGTTAGGCATTTTTGTTTGCCAGGTTGAGCATTTGCACCAACACCTAACATTTTCTTTTGATTACTGAAGTTGAGCCTTATATCTTATCTTTTGTTTAAACTCCACCAAAATATAACCAAAGCCGAAATAGCATCCAAATCACAGACCTAAGCCCGAGCTCGGAAAAGTTTGCTTTGTGTTGTGTATGGTTTGGCACTCATCTTGATAAGATGGTTATATTCATAGTTTTTATCTTCTGTTTGTGAAATATATTATATATAAAAAATAAAAAATCTATTACAGGGGAGAGGAAAGAAAAAAAGTAAAAAAGTAAAAAATATTAAACAAAAGGTTCGACATTTTGGCTATGTTCTTGAAAATCATGGGTGTTAATATTAAGTTATTTATGCAAGCTCACTTTTGATTTAGGTGTGACTTTCTGTCATGTTTATCTTTGTTTTTCTATACTGTTAACCTAAGCCAATATTACTACCTAGCTAAGTCCTAATTATTTGTGCTTATAAGTAAACTACGGTCATGGCGATGATGTGAAAGGGCAAGCCTATGGCCATCAACATTGATGGATTTCTTTGGAGGATACCCTTATTTTTAAATATTTTGTAATATTAATCTTAGGTAACATGCTACTCTTTCACTAATAACAATTCTAGGATTTACCTATATTTCTTTTTAAAGTGGCAATAATAAATTAAGACGTTCTACTGAAATCTATCAGCTAAATATATGCTGAGTAGGTTCTTATGTTAAGATCTCTTTGTATATAGGCGTAAGACATTGGATTTTAATCCTTAGGTTCATCACTCTTTTATTATTTTGAAAAAAAATTTCAACTCTCTTTGGAAGGATGTTTGTGTTGGATCGAGTGACCGACCATAGAGGAGGGGTAGATAAGGTTTGCGAAGTTAGTGTAAAATTTAAATAAAATTTTCTAAGAAAACATTTTCAGGAAGCTACCGCGGGGTGGTAGGTCATAGAAAATGAATCTCTTGTAAGATTTTGTTTTCTTATTTCTCACACAACACTCAAACCACAAACAACAATATGCAATAAACAATATATACTTTTATTCAAAAGAAAAGATGTTTATAGTATCAAAACTGGATCTCCGTGACGCTGGAGATCAAATGTGATGAAATACATTTTAAACTTTTTGTTTCTATACCGACCCTCTACCCGGACCGATTGACTCTTTCCCTCCTCCCCCGAAAAGGTGTTTGAGCCGGCTCTTCATCTTCCTACCTAGAAGGGTTTTAGAGCCCCAACAGATCCCCTTATCTATATGTCCCTCATTGGGATGATTTCTCAATAAACCCTTCTTGGATTCCAACGA
The DNA here is from genome assembly GCA_039513925.1 of Platanthera zijinensis. Lineage (NCBI taxonomy): Eukaryota > Viridiplantae > Streptophyta > Magnoliopsida > Asparagales > Orchidaceae > Platanthera > Platanthera zijinensis. The sequence continues at coordinate 143,085,038 of CM077087.1, read as the reverse complement.
CCCTCTGGTTGATTTTCCTTACACATAAACAACTAGGATATAAAGAGTATACAAAGTAAAAATACAAAGAGATTGGAAATTATTTCTCTCTCTAATGAAAAACTTCTCCGTGGAACGGTGTGTGATCGATGCTCTTGAATACTGTTCGCTTTGTAATCGATCTACATAAGAATTCATTGTAGATTTTGTTCATCGGAGTTCTTCGATCGTGAGTGGGAGGAATAAATAATGCTTTTCCTTCATTGAAGATGAGAGTTCGTACTTCTCTAGATGACACCCAAAACCTAGAGTCAATTGTTCTTCTTCATTCTATTTCCAGGAAAAGAAACACGCGCTTTTAAATATCTTGAAAAAATAAGCTACTTTTGGCGGTAGAGATAGGGATCAACGATAGTTCGATTCACGTGGATGTGATAGCTATCCAACAGATTTGGAAAAATATCCAAATAAATTATTTTTCCACTTTTTTGCAATACCGCGACGCAGTACTAAGCTATCGCATGGCAGTAGTATGATGACTCGATGCTCGTCGAGACAGCTAGCACCCGACAATATGGATAATGCAACGCGGTAGGTCATAGAGCACTCGTACATAATTAAATCCGAGCTAGCGCGGGCAGTAGCGCTAGCACTCGACGGTAGGTTATAGAACTTTATTTTCTTGTTCTTTTGTTTCTGTAAATCTCCACACTATACCCAACACACGTATGATCAAATAAAACATGAGATTTGTTATTTTCAAACTAAAGAGAAGCGAACCATAAGTTCCAACCAACTCCCCTTTTTGATAATATCAAATTCCATTCATGAGATTTAAACATTAACAACATGGTATAGTGAAATCCAATCAGTAAGTCCAAAATTTAGTAGGTTGAAATAGTTAGAAAGTTTAAATATGTGCTCCCTCAAGATGTATACTCCCCCTATGTGTGTGTTCCCCCTACTCAACATAGGATACACTTATGATTACTCAAATCTCTATAGGATACACTCTTGAACAATGAACTACTCTTCCCCTTTTCATATTATTGAAAGGGGCAGGGATTAACGAACATGTCTCAAGAACACTCAACTCTTCCCCTATGGTCAGGAGATACTAAATCAATCACATGCATGAGCAATCATAAAAGAAATAAACAATCACAAAAGCATAAACACAAGCATAACCAATCAGAAACAGCAGGTGAAAAAATTTGAGCAGAATACCATGAAAATAGACCTACCCAATACACGAAAAATCTATTGATTTAAAGAACTTTTCAGAGTAAAAGAATTTTGGACAGTACAAGTGAAACTAAATACACATGATTTGGAATACAATGCTAGGAGATTTATAGAGTCAATATAGTGTAACATTGTAAGATTTAGGAATAGAAATCGTGTACTAGTATATATCTGTTATAGACATATAATGCAGTGTAATTCAAATTCTTATGCATTGAAGTGTTATATAGAGTAATGACATGTGTACGTTTAACATCAAAAGAAAAAAACATCAGGTAGAAATAATTTTTTGTACATATATTATCTCAATAATTCAATACTCTTGCACGAAAGAAATAAGTTGAAAAATCATGTCACATTGTTATCTACTTCATACCAAGATTCGAACAAGGGGCAATAACTTAAATTTTAGTCTTTGCACAAGATCAAAATGATTCTTTTGACTAAGACACTCATCCTCACAATGCTTATGAAGACTTATCAGAAGGAGTGAGTAGTGCTTGGGGGATATCCTTGACACATTATTTGATAGCATTCAATTTATCTATTTTTTATTCATTTTTTTCACTATCATTTTATATCATTTTTGAGTTCATGGACCCTAAATTAATCGAAATCTACCCATATAGATAGATACACTTTAACTTGTATACAAATGACTTATTCACTAGAATTTTGAACCAAAGTTCTAAGCTTTATATAAGCACAAGAACACCATGACATTGATTGTATATGTTATTTCTAGCACGTTAGAGACAATATCACGAGTTATAACACGTAAGCATGAATTTCTATATGAGTGCATTTTCTAGGGATGTGTGAACAGTGTAATGTCATTCTGCTACCTAAATCCTCACACATACTTAGAGGAATATTTAACATACGCTATCCTGTCTAATTGAACTCAGTAGTTAAGTACCTATAGATTAGACACATCATGACATAATCAGGCAATGTTAATAGTGATTAACAATCCTACATCAAACTTTACATATAATCATTATGCTTTAGGTTCTAGTCATACATGTCCTAAGAATGAAAGGTTCTTCCTCCTTTTTTGATTTTGGGGTTTATATTTTTTTGTTTTAATAAATAAGTATGAATCAAATCAAACAAACCAAACTGAAATGAGAAAAACATGTTTTTGGAGTTTTGAGATTTTCCAAATATTTTGTTTGCATTTTTTTTATAAGACAACAAAAAAATAGAGAAAGAAAAAACACAAAAGCAAAAAAAAACAGGGAGTTAACTTACCACCTGCGCTCGGGCTACCGTACTCTGGTAACTCACACAAATAAAAAACCAAAGAAAAATGCCCCGATGTCAGTAGATATTGTAGAATTATTAAGCGATAAGTTCCAAAATGCCTAGTTTCGTCAAATTAAAGAAAAATGATTATAAGGGAGGGGTTTTGTAAGGATATCAACAAGTTGATCATCAGTCCCAATAAAGCTCACTTTAAAGTTCTCTTTCTTATGTGGTACCAGATAAAGTGATGACGAACGTCAATATGTTTGGAGCAAGAGTGATTCACCAGATTATTCAGCAAGTATATGGAAATCTTGTTATCGCACCTATGGTCATCATTCTTAAATCTTAGGTCGAAGTCCTCCAATGTCTGTGACATCCAAAGTACTTGTGTGCAACAACTTCTTAGGGTTATATACTCAGCTTCAACAATAAAGGGGGCATCTGAGTTCTGTTTCTTACTTGAACATGAGACTAGTGCTGGACCTAGAAAGTGACAAGTACCACTTGTGCTCATGCGATCGAGTAAGCATCCACCATAGTTCGAGTCAGAATATCTATGGAGCATGAAATTAGTTGTGTGTGGATACCAAAGACCAATTCCTTTGGATTAACTTGATATCTAGCACAATGGCACACTACAAATGTAATAACTCGTCTAGAAGCACTTAGATATAAAAATGATTCGATCATACCTCTAAATAATGTTTGGTCCACCGAAATGCCACTTTCATCCCTTTAAAATTTGAGTGATGCGCTCATTGGAGTTTTTGCATGTTTTGGATTTTCCAAGCTGAATCGCTTAAGACTATCTTTTATATATTTCGATTTACCTATGAAGATTCCTTCCTTTCGTTGAGAAATCTGAAACCTAAGAAATAGGTTAATTCTCCAACTAAACTCATTTCAAATAAAGATTGCATTTGTGTAACAATTTCTTTACTTAAACTCTCATTTGTGGTACCAAAAAATTATATCGTTTGCATAGATTTATAATAGAATTAAATCAGAACCACCATGATTTACAAAAAGTGTATTATCTGCACTACCCATCATAAAGTCATGTTCTAAAATAAATATCGTAAGTCTATCATACCAAGCACAGGGTTCTTGCTTTACTCCATACAAGGCTTTTGATAGTTTGTATACATGATCTGGGTTATTACCATTCTTGAAGTCCGGTGGTTCCTCAACATACACTTCTTCTTTAATATACCCATTTAAGAATGTGCTCTTAACATCCTTTTGATACAACTTTATTTGCTTAAAACTTGCAAATGCCAAAAACATACGAATGGACTCAAGACGTGGAACTGACATAAAGGACTCCTCAAAATCCACACCTTTGATATGAGAGTATCCTTGAATGACCAAGCATGCCTTATTTCTAGATATCCTAGAATCCCCATCAAGCTTATTATTATACACCCATTTCAAGTCTATAACTAGATGGTTATCAGGACTCTCCACCAATGTCGAAACTTTGCTTCGCTCGAATATATTCAATTCCTCGATCATAGCCAAAAACCAAGACTCAACATTCAATGCATCAGAGATATTCTTGGGTTCTATTTTAGATATAAAACATAAATTTGAGAAAGATTCAAGCAAGGCTGAGCGAGTTCTAACTCCATGTGAAGGCTCTCCTATTACTAGTTCTTGTTGATGTTGTTTTAAAAAATTCAATGTGATTGGAGGCTTATATCCTTCAACACGAGTTGGATTATATATTAAATCCTCTATCTTCATACCCTCGTCTTTTAATGGAACATCATCATCAACATCCTCTTTATTTTATTTAGCTTTTGTATTTGGTATATTCTCATCAAAGTGAATAAGAATGGATTCTTCTACAACCAAGATTCGTTTATTTTAGACCCTATAAGCACGACTTGTGGGGAAATATCCTAAAAAGATACCTAGGTCATATTTATCATCGAATTTTCCTAAGTTATCCTTAGTGTTAAGAATGTAACACGGGCAGCCAAATAGTAAAAAGTAGGACACATAAGGCTTTCGATCATAGTAGAGCTCATAAGGGGTGTGCTTAAGAATAGGGTGGAGCATAATTTGGTTCATTACATAACAGGATGTGTTGACTGCTTATGCCCAAAAATATTGAGGCAAGACAAACTCTACAAGCATCATGCATGCTAATTCTTGAAGCATTTGGTTCTTTCTGTATATAACAACGTTTTGTTGTGTGGTTCGTTGGGAGGAAAATTCGTGTCGAATTTATCAGTTGTTATAGAAATTGTTAAAATTGTCCTTCTCAAATTCTCCCCCATGATCAGACCTAATGCATTTTTTTAGTTCCATTTATTTTTGTAGTCAAGTGCTCAGAATAGAAAATTCATGAAATGTATCAGATTTATAAACAATAAAAATATTTCAACAGTAGCATGAGTAGTCATCGATTAGCACAAAGTATATCATTTTCCTCCTAGAATATAAGTACTCAAAGGAACAAATAGATCCCTGTTAAATAGTTCTAGTGGTCTAAACAAAGAAATATCATTTTTTTATTTTTAATAAAGATGTTACAAATTTTCCCTTTTGGCAAGGAGCACATAATGAAGTCAAACTACCACTAATCTTTTGAAGTCCACAGATTAGTTTTTGTTTTGATAGTTTGACTATTAGTTTACTCCCGAAATGACCGAGTCTCCTATGCCAAAGCTCCAATTCTTAATTTTTAGAAAACAAAGCATTTCAAATTAGACTAGGATATGTCCTCAAACTTAATAGTATAGACATTATGATTTCTCTGCGCAGCAAGTAGTATAGTGTTCATTTTAGCATCTAAAATATTACAAGTATTTGTAAATGTTTCAAATTATACATGCAAGCCCTTATCGCAATGTTGACTAACATATATTAGATTGTTCTTTAATCCATCAACAAACAATACATTTGAAATAGAAAATGCTTTGTTACCTATGGTGCCAACACCAAGAATATATCCTTTGTTAGTGTCACCAAATTTCATTGCGCCCCCTTTCTTCATCTCTAGGCTAAGGAACATGTCTTTACATCATATCATGTTCTTGGAAAACCCATAGTGAAAGTACCACATATTCTCCCTCTCCTTATGAAAGAGAGATTTATCCTAGAGATTAGAGCAAACACACAGCAAGAATAATAAAGAAAAGAAATAAAGGCAATCTAGACGACACAAGAAATTTTATAGTGGTTCCCCTAAACTTGGGTAGTCCACTCTTCTACCACCCTAGGTAGGAATCAACTGCAGGAATAGTTGATCAGGTGTCCTAAGCACCAATGAGCTTTTGATAAGGTGCTCAAAAACCAAACACAGATTTTTTGATCAGGTGTCTTGCCACCACTGAGTTTTGATAAGGTCTAAGAAACCAAGAAGAACTTTTGAAGGGAGTTCAAGAACCCTTGTAAAGGAGGAAGGGAGAGTTGATATTGTCTTCTCTATTCAATAATCTAAGAGAAGCACAAGTGGATTTTTATGGTGTTGTCAAAGCTACCACTGAGATTTGTAGTTTGTTCAGGAGTGGAAGCTTGGCAAAGGGTGATAGGTCTTCAATGAATGACTGCTCCAGCAAATGATGATTTCAGAAAAGGCTGAAATGTGAGTTGTCTTGGAGTGTGAATGATGAAGCCTTGATCAAGTTGATCTTCCAGTAAGCCTTAAGACTGTTTTAGAGTAGTTGTCTCTTCAGGCTTCCTGGAACAGTGGACTTGAGCAGAGCACTGGTTGTATAGGTGATGTTGAGTACTTCCTGGAACTCTGATTCCTGTATCTCTTTCTCCTCTCCTCCTTGTTCTTTTGTTCCTCTGTATCTCTGTGTTTATATTCAAATAGGAGGCCAATGGTCATTAGAATTCTTGCATTTATTACTGCTGCCTCTTTGTTACTCTAATGGCTATAATCTCCATAACTGTATTCTTGTAACTATCCTGTAATAAAGTATGTTGGAATATGAACAGCTTACTTTGATTGGACCAAGAATATCCTGAAAATCTTCCTAGGAACTTGTGTTAAGTATGATGGCAGAAATCGTCGATCTCAACAAGATGATCGTCGATCAGAGCTCAACTATCGTCAATCTGAGCTCAGAGATATTGGAGCTGGTCTGGGACAGAAAATGTCGATCTGAGCTCAGAGATCGTCGAACGGAGTTCGATGCCTCGTTGACCTGAGCTTAGAGATCGTCGATCTCAGCTCAACGCCTAAACTCATCTCGTCGATCTGAGCTCGACGCCAAGGTTGAATTCTGAATTCTTCTCTTGACTGATTTCTCTTGGCTGAATTCTTTAATATCTGAGAGCCTCTGACTTAGCACATCCTATGACCCTTAGCTATACATTGATGGGTCAATCTAATATTCCTAAACACATAGTGATCCTGACACAAATCCAAACTAGGGTGTTCCAACAATCTCCCCCTATTTGGGTTAGGATTACTATTTACATGAAAAATGAAGATATTACAATAAATATTACAAAGTAAAAGATATAAAAAGAAAAGCTTTGTATTGCTGTCTTCTGTTGCTGTTAAAAACTTACTGCTGCTGGCATTCTACTGTTGTTAAAACTGACTGCTGCTGGCTTTACAATCTCCCCCCATGTTGATGCAGTAACTGTGATATGACTTTGAAAATTGGATTTTGATTGAGTCATTTAGCTAAATCTTATAGATGGTACCTGCAGAGGGCTATGGTAGAGATTGCACTCTCCTTGAAAAGGATATGTTAGCAGAAAAATGATATTTGTCCAGCAAATTTTATTAAGATTCTGAATCTGAAAAACAAAGTCTGATATCTTCCTTCCTATAGAATTTATTTTCATCAGAAGAGATTCAAACTCAGTGTCATGATCACTGCTGACCAATGCAACTAGAGTAGAGGACTCAATCTAGATGAATTTAGAAAAAGATCTATAAGAAATATAAAGTTATCTGACAGAGAATTCACATACAGAAATCCTAATATAATTTTGAACAAGATATCAAAAAGATAGAAGCAGCCCTAAGAAAAAGATGTTTCCTAATAAATTTGTTCCAAATAGGAAAAGGATTTGAATTTTTTTTAAATAGTTTATCATTATAATTATAAATCAAATTTATAAAAAAGCAGACTGAGTTCGACGATTTTATATAGGATCATCGATCTGAGTTCGACGGTCTGAACTCATTTTGTCGATTAAAATGTTTCTTCTTCCTTTGAATATATTCTGAAATCATTCCTCTGAGAAGTTTTGTTTCCTCCTCAGGTTTTATTGAATCTTGGCAGCAAAATTGAAGTTTTAAGTTAACTGAATAGAAAAAAAAGTTAGATAATACCTGATCCTCTTCAGGTTTTTATTTTCCTTCTGTTTGTTCAGCCTCTAAACTATTGCAGGAAGTATTGATGGCCATTAAGCAGAATTTTTTGGTCCTTACTTCCTCCTCTTCATCTTCAAATGATGATTCATCATCTGATACATCCCAAATAACATCTAGGGATACTGATTCTCCTCCTTCAAATAAGATGTTGTGGCTTCTTTCTGTTGTTCCATCCACTGGTTTAGAAGCCATTTGATGAAGAGAATCCCATATCTCCTTAGCTGTTGAGCATTCAACAACTTCCTGGAACAAGTCATCAAATACTGACTGTGCTAGGATCTGACATCAGCTAGCCTGGCCCTTTTAGTTGTTGTTGCTTAGGTTGGGAGACCTGTCATAATGGAATAAAATATTTCTTCATCAATATTGTCTATAAATGACTAAATTCTTGTCTTCCAGAGTGCAAATTTGTTTATGTTGCACATAGGAGGTCTGGTGCTAGAATATTCCATATTCTTGCTATGTGAAAAACAAAATAATTAATCTAACTAGGATGGATCAAAAGAGAGATCTTTTGGTTCAGGTGTTAGCCTGTATAAGCAACCAAACTAGTGATGGTTTAGTTATTGTATAACCAACCTCTCTTTGATACCAATTGAAAGAGAGATCTATCCTAGAGATTAGAGAAATCACACAACAAGAATAATAAAGAAAAGAAATAAAGGCAATCCAGACGACACAATAAATTTTATAGTGGTTCCCCTAAACTTGGGTAGTCCACTCTTCTACCACCCTAGGTAGGAATCCACTACAGGAATAGTTGATCAGGTATCATGGGCACCAATGAGCTTTTGATAAGGTGCTCAAAACCAAACACATATTTTTTGATCAGGTGTCTTGCCACCACTGAGTTTTGATAAGGTCTCAGAAACCAAGCAGAATTTTTGAAGGGAGTTCAAGAACCTTTGTATAGGAGGAAGGGAGAGTTGAGGTTGTCTTCTCTATTCAACAATCTAAGAGAAGTACAATTGGATTTTGATGGTGTTGTCAAAGCTCCCCCTGAGATTTGTAGTTAGTTCAGGAGTGGAAGCTTTGCAAAGGGTGATAGGTATTCAATGAATGACTGCTCTAGCAAATGATGATTTCAGCAAAGGCTGAAATGTCAGTTATCTTGGAGTGTGAACGATTAAGCCTTAATGAAGTTGATCTTCAAGTAAGCCTTCAGATTGATGTAGAGTAGTTGTCTCCTCAGGCTTCCTGGAATAGTGGATCTGAGAAGGGCACTGGCTATACAGGTGATGTTTAGTTCTTCCTGGAACTCTGATTCCTGTATCTCTTTCTCTTCTCCTCCTTGTTCTTTTGTTCCTCTGTACCTCTGTGTATATATTCAGATAGGAGGCCAATGGTCATTTTAATTCTTACATTTATTACTGCTGCCTCTTAGTTACTCCAACGGCTATAATCTCCATAACTGCATTCTTGTAACTGTCCTGTAATAAATCTGTGTTGGAATATGAATAGCTTACTTTACCAAGAATATCCTAAAAATCTGCCTGGGAACTTGTGTTTAGTGTGATGGCAGAAATCGTCAATCTCAACAAGATGATCGTCGATCTTAGCTCAACTATCGTCGATCTGAGCTCAGAGATATTGGAGCTGGTCTGGGACAGAAAACGTCGATCTGAGCTCAGAGATAGTCGAACGGAGTTCGATGCCTCGTGGACCTGAGCTCAGAGATCGTCGATCTCAGCTCGATGCCTGAACTCATCTCGTCGATCTAAGCTTGACGCCAAGGTTGAATTCTGAATTCTTCTCTTGACTGATTTCTCTTGGTTGTATTCTTCAATCTCTGAGAGCCTCTGACTTAGCACATCCTATGACCCTTAGCTATACATTTATGGGTCAATCTAATAGTCTTAAAGACATAGTGATCCTGACCCAAATCCAAACTAGGGTGTTCCAAAAATCTCCCCCTATTTGGGTTAGGATTACTATTTACATGAAAAATGAAGATATTACAATAAATATTACAAAGCAAAAGATATAAAAAGAAAAGCTTTGCATTGCTGTCTTCTATTGCTGTTAAAAACTTACTGTTGCTGGCATTCTGCTGCTGTTAAAACTGACTGTTGCTGTCTTTACAATCTCCCCCTATGTTGATGCAGTAACTGTGATATTATTTTGAAAATTGGATTTTGATTGAGTCATCCAGCTAACTCTTATAGATTGTACCTACAGAAGGCTATGGTAGAGATTGCACTCTCCTTGAAAAGGATATGTTAGCAGAAAAATGATATTTGTCCAGCAAATTTTATTAAGATTCTGAATCTGAAAAACAAAGTCTTATATCTTCCTTCCTATAGAATTTCTTTTCATCAGAAGAGATTCAAACTCAGTGTCATGATCACTGCTGACCAATGCAACTAGAGTAGAGGACTCAATCTAGATGAATTTAGAAAAAGATCTATAAGAAATATAATGTTATCTGACAAAGAATTCTCATACAGAATTCCTAACATAATTTTGAACAAGATATCAAAAAGATAGAAGCAGCCCTAAGAAAAAGATGTTTCCTAATAAATTTGTTCAAAATAGGAAAAGGATTTGAAATTTTTTTAAATAGTTTATCCTTATAATTATAAATCAAATTTATAAAAAAGCAGACTAAGTTCGATGATTTTATATAGGATCGTCGATCTGAGTTCGACGGTCTGAACTCATTTCGTCGATTAAAATGTTTCATCTTCCTTTGAATATATTCTGAAATCATTCCTCTGAGAAGTTTTGTTTCCTCCTCAGGTTTTATTTAATCTTGGCAGCAAAATTGATGTTCTAAGTTAACTGAACTGAAAACAAAGTTAGATAATACCTGATCCTCTTCAGGTTTTGATTTTCCTTCTGTTTGTTCAGCCTCTAAACTGCTGCAGGAAGTATTGATGGCCATTAAGATGAATTTTTTGGCCCTTGCTTCCTCCTCTTCATCTTCAAATGATTATTCATCATCTGATACATCCCAAATAACATCTAGGGATACTGATTCTCCTCCTTCAAATAAGATGTTGTGGCTTCATTCTGTTATTCCATCCACTGGTTCATAAGCCATTTGATAAAGAGAATCCCATATCTCCTTAGCTGTTGGGCATTCAACAACTTCCTGGAACAAGTCATCAAATAATGATTCTGCTAGGATATTCATGGCTCTGACATCAGCTAGCCTGGCCCTTTTAGTTATTGTTGCTGAGGTTGGGAGACCTGTCATAATGGAATAAAATATTTCTTCATCAATATTTTCCATAAATGACATAATTATTGTCTTCCAGAGTGCAAAATTTTTTATGTTTCACTTAGGAGATCTGGTGCTAGAATATTCCATATTCTTCCTATGTGAAAAACAAAATAATTAATCTAACTAGGATGGATCAAAAGAGAGATCTTTTGGTTCAGGTGTTAGCCTGTATAAGCAACCAAACTAGTGATGGTTTAGTTGTTGTATAACCAAACTCCCTTTGATACCAATTGAAAGAGATATCTATCCTAGAGATTAGAGCAAACACACAACAAGAATAATAATGAAAAGAAATAAAGGCAATCCAGACGACATAAGAAATTTTATAGTGGTTCCCCTAAACTTGGGTAGTCCACTCTTCTACCACCCTAGGTAGGAATCCACTGCATGAATAGTTGATCAGGTGTCCTGGGCACCAATGAGCTTTTGAAAAGGTGCTCAAAAACCGAACACAGATTTTTTGATCAGGTGTCTTTCCACCCTTAGTTTTGATAAGGTCTCAGAAACCAAGCAGAATTTTTGAAGGGAGTTTAAGAACCCTTGTATAAGAGGAAGGGAGAGTATATGTTGTCTTCTCTGTTCAACAATCTAAGAGAAGCACAAGTGGATTTTGATGGTGTTGTCAAAGCTCCCCCTGAGATTTGTAGTTGGTTCAGGTGTGGAAGCTTTGCAAAGGGTGATAGGTCTTCAATGAATGACTGCTCCAGCAAATGATCATTTCAGCAAAGGCTGAAATGTGAGGTTTCTTGGAGTGTGAATGATTAAGCCTTGATGAAGTTGATCTTCCAGTAAGCCTTTAGACCGATGTAGAGTAGTTGTCTCTTCAGGCTTCCTAGAATAGTGGATCTGAGAAGAGCACTAGTTGTACAGGTGATGTTGAGTTCTTCCTGGAACTCTGATTCCTGTATCTGTTTCTCCTCTCCTCCTTGTTCTTTTATTCCTCTGTATCTCTGTGTATATATTCAGATAGGAGGCAATTGGTCATTTAAATTCTTGCATTTATTACTGCTGCCTCTTAGTTACTCCAACGGCTATAATCTCCATAACTGCATTCTTGTAACTGTCCTGTAATTAAGCTGTGTTGGAATATGAACAGCTTACTTTGATTGGACCAAGAATATCCTGAAAATCTACCTGGGAACTTGTGTTCAGTATGATTGCAGAAATCGTTGATCTCAACAAGATGATCGTCGATCTGAGCTCAACTATTGTCTATCTGATCTAAGAGATATTGGAGCTGGTCTTGGACAGAAAACGTCGATCTGAGCTCAAAGATCGTCGAACGGAGTTCGACGCCTCGTGGACCTGAGCTCAGAGATCGTCGATCTCAGCTTGATGCCTGAACTCATCTCATCGATCTGAGCTCGACTCCAAGGTTTAATTCTGAATTCTTCTCTTGACTGATTTCTCTTGGCTGAATTCTTTAATCTCTGACAGCCTCTATCTTAGAAATCCTATGACCGTTAGTTATACATTGATGGGTCAATCTAATAGTCCTAAAGACATAGTGATCCTGAACCAAATCCAAACTAGGGTGTTCCAACACCTTAGCCTGCCATCATACCTAGAAAGAGAATAAGGTTAATGATCTGGTTACCTAAGTTATTCCACCCATAAAAAAGGTCGTCAACTTCGGCATCCAGACTTGAGTAATTTTATTTACTCCCCTCTTCAAACAAGATCCAGAAGTGCGACCAAACATATTACATTTCTCATACTTCACATAGGCGATAGATATTGCGTTTTGCATTGTAATTGGAATCCTGCTAAAAGATGGATATAGGATCCTTGTTTTATTCTGATTATCTCTGTAATTTAGAAGCTTCTTAACCAGCTTTGCTGATGATGAGCTATCACTAATAGAAGGGATACCTCTGGGTGGTAGCTCAAAGTGTTTATATCCAAGCCCGAATTTACCAGATCCCTGACACTGAAAACCCAACAATAGACGAAAAAATTTCACCTATTCTAAATTTCTGGATGGTGCGATTCAGGTCATAGATCCTTATTTTCAAGGCAATTTTTTACCCTCTTCTACTTGCATAAGAGATATTTAAAGCTTTTTCTAAGTGGTTTTCTCGTTAGCGAGATTTTTTTTATTTTTGAGGAAGTCTTGGAGAGGCTTTATTTTAGCTCATTGATCATCATCATCGAGTGAGAGAACTCTTGTCGCTCGATCATCTCTTGTCTTATTTTATCACTTCATTGGTTAATTTATCCAAGTGTTTTTTCATTTTCATGTTTTCAGATTTAAAGGACTTTTCTCAAGAAGCACTTCATCAAGCTTATTACATAATTATTCATATATTTCATATAGTTCATCATAGGAAGGAGGGATTACCTCAGTATCGCTCGGGACACTTTATTCGTCATCAATTTCACTGTGATGTATCTCCATGAGGCATATATTTGCCTCGACTTCACTACTTGAGCTAGATGTGCTTGACTCGTTAGAACAAGCATTCTCGCATGTTGATACCTTTAGTACTTTCTTCTTTCCCTTGTCTCATTTTTGGCTTTCTTTTTCTTCCTTTTGGATCTTTGGAAACTCTCTCTTTATATTCCCAGATTTGTGATAGTGGTAGCACTCAAGTATAAACTTTTCTTCGTCACTCTTTGTTCCCTTCAATGGTTTGGTCCATCTCATCTTTTCTTCTGCTCCTTTCTTCAGAAATTTTTTGAATTTCCCATACCTCTTAGGATTCTTCATGAATCTTCTAAATTATCGAGCATATAGGATCTCTTCGACTTCATCACCTAACTCTTTCACAACATTCTTTTCCTTTGCTGCTTTTAGTGTTAGTGCCTTATTCTTCAGTTCCCTTGGGTACTCCTCGGGTTATATTTTAAGTTAAAACTCATGGGTTATCAGGTTCCCAATAAGGCTCTCTATCTCAAGGGTGTTGATGTCATGTGATTCAGTAATGAAAGTCACTTTTGGGTTGAATCGTGGAGGAAAAGATTGTTGGATCTTCCTCACCAAGTCTCAAATTGAAATGGTCGTTCCGAGAGATCTAGAGGTGTTCACGATCTTCGTGAAGCGAGTGTACATGTTATCCACCTCCTCGTTGATCTCCATTTTGAACTGTTCATATTCAGATTCTAGTCAAAAAAGGTTTGATTCCTTCACCTTTGAGGTACGTTCATTTGTTAGCTCACGTAATCACCATATATCATAGGCAGTTTCACAGTTGCAAATTCTATTAAATTCAATTTTGTCTAACGCAAAGATAAGAGAGTTCGTAGCTTTCGCATTGTTTGTTCATTTCAGTTTATAATTTTCATCCCACTTATCATGCAGTTTCACCAACACTTTTTCTCCTACAATGGTAGTGGGTACAATGTATTTTGTTTTTATCATGGCTCATATGCCTATGCTTTGAGTCAATAGAAATATCTTCATGCGAGTTCTCTAGTGACTGTAGTCAATTCCCAAAAATAGGGGAGGTCGACTCACACCTTGTCCCATAGTGAAAGCATAATTTGTGTTCGCCATCTTACTTCAGACTTTTAATCCTTTTTTGAAGTAACCTACCTTTGATACCACTTGTTGGATCGGGTGGCCAAACTTAGCGGGGGGGGTTGAATAAGGTTTACGAAGATAGTGTAAATTTAAAACGAAATTTTCCAAGAAAAGACTTTCTGGAAGCTATCGTGGGGCGGTCGACCACTACAACGCGAGAGTAGATCGCAAAGAATGAATCTCTTGTAAGATTTTGTTTTCTGATCTCTCACATAACACTCAAACCATAAACAACAAACAACCATGTCTTTGAGATGTAATAAATAATATATACTTTTATTGAGAAAGAATAGATGCTTACAGTATCAAAACTGGATCTCTGTGAAATCGGAGATCAAAGGCGATGAAATACAAATTAGTCCTTTTGTTGATATACCAACCCTCTACCTGGAATGGTTGGCTCTCTCACTTCCCATCAGAAAGGTATTCGAGCCAGCTAGATCCCCTGATCTATATGTCCCTCACCGGGACGGTTTCTCATGAAACACTTTCTAGATTTCGACGACCCTCCGACCAATTTTCCGCACACAAACAACAAGGCAATAAAGAGAATACAAAGTAAAAATACAAAGAGATTAGAATTTTTTTCTCCCACTAATATAGAACTTCTCTGAGGAATGGTGCACAATCCATGCTCTTGAATACCATTCTCTTTGCAATCGATCAGCAATGAGAGGTGGATGTAGATTTCGTTCATCGGAGTTCTTCGATTGTAAGCGGGAGGAAGAAATAATGCTTTTCCTTCAACGGAGATGAGAGTTTGTCCTTCTTTAGATGGAGGCCTAACCCTAGAGTAAATTATTCTCCTTCATTCTATATCCGGGAAAGGAAACACGTGCTTTTATATGTATATAAAAAATAAGCTACCGCCGGTAGTAGAGATAGCGCCCGACGGTAGGTCGATGCGCGTGGATATGACAGTTGTCCAGCAGATTTGAAAAAATATCGAAATAAAATATTTTTCAGCTTTTTTGCGGTACCACGACGTGGTACTAAGCTATCTCCTAGTGGTAGTATGATGACTCGACGCTCTTCGAGATAGCTAGCGCCTGGCGGTATGGATCATAATGACATGCAATAGGTTGGTTATAGAGCACTCGCACAAAATTAATTCCAAGCTAGCATGGGCGGTAGCGCTAGTGCTCGTCGGCAGGTCACAAAACTTGATTTTTTTATTCTTTTATACCTGTAAATCTGCACACTATACCCAACATATGTATGATCAAATACAACACAAGATTTGATATTGTCAAAGTAAAGAGATGCGAACCATAAGTTCTAATAGTTTGCTCAGGACTAGATAATATGTAAGTATTGAGGTATTTGAGAACTCTAATTTTAGATTTATTTTTATATAATTTTATTTTAATAATTAGTTTTATTTTAATTACTTTTTGTTTAATATCCTCTAATTGACTTCTTTTTGCAATTCAGGTTTTTTTGGGCTGGAATTGTCAAATATGAGTTCAATGGAGGAATTTGGGCAGTTTTTGGAAGGTTTTTGAAAAGGTTAAAAGTTATACACCCAGGTCATGGGCGTGACCAGGGGAGTGACTAATTCCGCGCACCATGCTCATTCTCGGCGCACCAGATAAGATTCCATGTCATATTAAAATTATACGCCCCCTATCACGGGCGTGATAAGGGATCATATCCAGCAGAACAAGGGGTATCATCGTGCTTTCAATCAAGCCATTATCACTGGTGTGACATTACAATAAACACGCCCTGATTACGAGAATGACTAGGAGGCATGACACCTTCCAAAATCAACGGAATAACTACAGATCACGTGATTTCCCTCCATTTTCTAAACTCGGTCAAGTTACTCCCTAGGTCACGAGGGTGGCCTAGGGCATGACTCAACAGATAATGACTCTTGACAGTTTATATCCCAATGTTTCCCGAGGTTTTTATGGCGGCTATTATGTATTGGACACACCCTAGTCACGGACATGACCAGGTGGCATGACTCCCCAACTGAAAGTTCTATAAATAACATCAATGTTCTAGAGTTGAGAGGGGGGGGAGATTTTTGAGCTGAATTATTGTAATTCTTGTTAGTTCTATTTATTTTTCTCATTTATAGTTGTTAGCATAGCTTTTGTATTTCCATTTGTAGTATAACACTTTTTCAATTCAAGCTCTTTTGTACTTAATAATCATGTCTCTCCCTACTCTTATGTGTAATTTCCCCATCATGATGATCAGCTAAATTTCCCAACACTTGATCATGACGAACAATAGAAAGAAATAAATTTTACTTTATCTCATTTTAAATTAGAAAGCTCTCTATTTTCCTTCTCTTCGATTCATCTTTGATTAATTCACTTCAAATTCTTATTTCTCGAACTCGTTTTTCGATCGATGTATGCGAGGATATCATTTAAGGATAAATAGAATGCGAATTTTCTTTTTGATTTTAGATATGTATTGTAGTTTACTAAGAGGTTGTAGATATGACAATATCACTCAAGTAAAAAGGAGTTATATGCGATCCTTGAGAGAGGGTGACATAGATCTTCTGTATTGGGGTTAAACCCAATAGTTGGCTTCACTTCCTAAAGAAAGCTTACGGGTTTCGATTTGTCGAGGGTTCTTAATTAATTTACCTATGGTTAGTTGATAGCATATTCTCGAGAGAGGCGTTTTCATAAATTGGGAACCTCCACGGTCGAAGTTGTTTATTTTGAGAGTTTGCAATTTAATTCTTCAGTAAAGTTTATTTTATCCAAAGGTGATGTAGGCCTCTACCGTAGACGCACTAAGGACTAGCGGAATAAAGCGGACGCCTCACTAACTCCACTATTGCACTCACACAAGCTTTAACCGCAGCGCACTTGCAAGAAAAAATATCTTAGTTTATCAACGCACGGTAGCCACACCGCTGAAAGGTTGAACAAACGACTATTGGTGGATGTTCTCCCAAGGCAAAGGGACCCACCCGGTCCGAACAAGTGAGGTTGTACAAAAAGAGTCTACCAAAAAGTGCGATCGAGAAATGGTAGTTCTCTCCCAACAAAACAACGGGGTTCGCCAAACCCTTTCGGAAAACAACGCGATTAAGAGAGGTGCAAATCAAAAGGGAAACCACGAAGAATCTAACGATTCAAATCCAATGCAAAAATCGTTCCAACCACTAGAATACCAAGAGGGAATCACACTTGAGTGGAGAGGTTCGTTACCCAAGTCGGAATAGATGATTCTGACTACCTTCAAAGGATCACTCTTCCGCGGTTCCGCCGGAGTTGCGCCAGATGGAGAGATAGTTCGTCCTCCTTGGCCGCTTCACATCGGTACCCAGATTCCATGTCGGAGAAGGAAACCTCTTCTCGGGTAGCAATCCAAGAGGAGAAGAGTGGTCGGCTATGTAGGTGGGGCTCGGGTTGTGTAGTACGAGGAGAGGAGGTGGCTAAGGGAGAGGGTGGAGTAGGGCGACCGGATTTGGGTAAGGTTGAGGAGGGTGGTGGCGGATTGGAAGAGGAAGGGGAAGAATGGATTGGCCGAATGGTGAGAGGGAGAGAGAGAGAAGGAGGGGGGCGGCTAAGAGAGGTAGAGAGAGAAGGAGAATAATAGGAAAGATTAGGGTTTAAGTTTTCTTCATTCACTAAAGCATAAACAAAACACTACATGCCTATATGTAGGCTTAACTCCAAGTCTTGGCTATATGTAGCCCAAATTAAAATGACACACTCCAAGGCTACATGCAGCCCAAATAAAAATAATATACTCCAAATAAACAATTAAAACATGTTAAAAGAAAAATGCTCTCAAGCTAAGAAATAGAAGAAGTGCAGCTAGATATTTGTCTTGCGCCGAGGGCGGAGATTGTAGCATTGCTCCATACGAATTCCATGGCGACGCGAGTCCTTTATTGGAGATGAAGGAGGGTCGTCTGTTAGCGTGCCGTCATCAACAACTTAAGGGCCGTCGTCTACACCAATCCTCCCCCGCTTGAAAGGACTCATCACCGATGAGTTGGCTTGAAGATACCGTCGTAGAAGAACACCATCCAACAGAGTGACCTCCGCTTCCGGAAGCCAAGAGTCATCAGAGGCGGGGTGATCACGCCAATGAATCAAGTAGCGGCGCACATCGCCATCTGCAGTGGGAAACACATCATCCTGGAGAATCCTGTTTGGCAAAAACGCAGTCCTGACAAACCTGGGAAAAGCATTAGGCAGCAAAGGGGGAAAATCTATATCATCGACATTTAGCGTACCTCCGTTGGAGACCGGCGGAGAGAGAGATCCCTTACCCCACTTAACCCCATACCCATGAGAATCTGTAGTGGAACTAAACAGACAGGAAGATAATTCTAATGGCGGAGCAATATATGGCGTTAAATCCGAAATATTAAAAACAGGGGAAATACCCCAATCTGTTGGTAATTCCAAAAGAAATGCATTGTCTCCTAACCTCTTTAAAATCCGAAAAGGCCCCGCTCGCCGATCCGCTAACTTTTTTAAGGTGCCCATAGGCAACCGTTCAGGGATGAGATGCACCATGACTAAATCGCCTACTTTCAATTGAGACACTCTCTTATGTGCGTTGGCATTAACTTGATAAGATGCATATTGAGTGGTAAGCGTTTCATTTATGTGCTTGTGCAGATCATGGATGTGAGAGGCAAAATCCTGTGCAAATTGACTTGAATTAAAAGATGGTGGTAACGGAATCAAGTCAAGTGGCACGGGTGCTTTATAACCATGCACGACCTCATTTGGGGACAAACCCGTGGACCTATTTTTGGAATTATTATACGCTAACTGAGCATGAGGGTGGATAAGGTCCCATGTGCACTTGTGGTCTCCAACAAGGCATCAGAGAAAACTACCTAAACTTATGTTTACAACTTCGGTTTGCCCATCCGTCTGCGGGTGGTAAGCTGAAGAGAATAGAAGTTTGGTGCCCATAATCCTCCACAGTGTCTTCCAAAAATAACTAGTAAACTTCACATTCTTATCGGTAACTATAGATTTTTGAACGCCACGATGGCCAACTACCTCTTTAAAATACAATTGTGCAACGTGTGACGCATCGTTGGTTTTATGGCACGCGATAAAATAGGCCATTTTGGAGAAACAGTCTACAACAACTAAGATAGATTCGTGACGTATAAATGTGATTGGGAGGCTGAGAATGAAATCCATGCTAACGTCTTCCAAAGGGATAGAAGGAATCAGAAGACGGGTATAAAGCCCCGCATTTGTTTTGTTCCCCTTAGCCAATTGGCACGCTCGACAACTTCCCACGATTTTACTAACCATGGCCTTAAGACCGGGCCAACAGAACTTATCTTCAACTAACGTGATCGTCTTGTCACGGCCGAAATGTCCACCTAGTCCTCCGCTATGCAGTTCCCACACTATGAAGTGCCATAGGGAGGAACGGGGGATGCATAGCTTCGCATGGTCAAATAAATAACCGTCACGAATATAAAAAGAAGTAATGGTTGTAGGCAAGTCGTCCTGAATGATGAAATAGATATCCTTGAAATCTAGACAGTGGACGTATTCCTCCTTAATCCTATCGAAGCCAATCACCTTAACTTCTAGCGTGGATAATAATAACGAAACACGACTGAGATAGTCGGCTATGCGGTTGAGAGTTCCTTTAAGGTGCTTGATAATGAAAGTGTACTCCTAGAGATAGGAGACCCACTTGGCATGCCTAGGACTAACCTTAGTTTGAGAGTTAATAAATCTTAGTGCTTCATGATCGGATTGGATGACAAACTCCGTAGGAAGTAAATAATGTCGCCAATGTTGGAGGCATATAATGACCGCATAAAACTCCCGGTCGTAATTGGAATAATTTAATTTTGCACCCGCCAATTTCTCGCTAAAATACCCCACAGGGTGGCCTTCCTGGCTCAATACTCCGCCAATTCCCACTCCTGACGCATCACATGACAATTCGAAAACTTTGGTAAAATCTGGTAGTCGCAAGAGGGGGGCTTCCGACATGCGCGCTTTAATTAATTGGAACGCTCTAGCAGCCGAGTTCGTCCATGTAAATTCACCCTTTTTCATGCACTCGGTGATGGGGGCCATAATGCTACTAAAATACTTAATAAATTTCCGATAGAAAGTAGCGAGGCCGTGAAAACTCCTAACATCCCGAATGTTGGCGGGCTCGGGACAATCTCTAATGGCTTCAAACTTCTTGGGATCGACATGAATCCCCTTCGAACTAACGAAATACCCGAGGAACTCAACCGAGGACACATGGAAAGTGCATTTCTTAATATTCACGAACAACTTCTCCGACCTCAGCATGGTAAGGATGGTTTTTAAATGTGACTCGTGATCGATCGTGGAGGTGCTAAAAACAAAGATGTCGTCAAAATATACCACGATGAATTTTCCCATATAGGGTTGGAAGACATGGGTCATCATCCTCGAAAATGTGCTCGGCGCATTGGAAAGCCCAAATGGAATAACTAACCACTCGTAGAGCCCTTCCTTAGACTTAAATGCGGTTTTCCACTCGTCCCCTTCCCTAATTCGGATCTGATGGTAGCCACTCCTAAGGTCCAATTTCGAGAAGATCGTGGCACCGGCTAGCATGTCCAATAAATCGTCAAAGCGAGGGATGGGAAACCGGTACTTAATAGAGATCTTATTTATGGCTCTACTATATATCCACGCACATCCTCCAAGAGGCGTCTTTCTTGGGGGCAAGTAAGGCGGGAACGGCACACGGACTCATGCTGTGGCGAATAAAACCCTTTTGCAATAAGTCTGAAATCTGTGTTTGCAACTCTAAGTGTGCGGAGGGGTTTAGACGATAATGCAGGAGGTTGGGCAATGAGGAGCCCGGAATGAAATCAATGGCATGCTGGATATCCTGCATGGGGGGTAACTCAGACGGTAGCTCGTCCGGGTACACGTCCACAAACTCATCTAAGATTTTTCGCAGTGCCGGCGGCAAATTCTCAAACGTTGCTGCATCTTCCTTAACTTGCAGACACACAAAAGCATAGAGGACACCATCTACAAAGGTAGTACACCTCAATTCTTTCTTCCCAATTTGACTCAACGTTTTCTTTTCGACCGGGATGACCGTGTCCTTGGAGGGGACCGAAAGATCCTTTGGCGGAGCGGGTTTAAAAATAATGGTTCGGCCATTAAATTTAAACTCGTAAGTGTTGGCTTGACCAAAGTGGGTAACGTCATGATCATACAACTAAGGGCGACCCAGAAAAACGTGACAAGCATCTGTAGGGATGACGTCACACCAAATCTTCTCAGAATAAGCTTTGATGGTAAGGGGTACCAAACATCGCTTCGACACTCGGAGGGACGACTTGTTTACCCATTCCACCTTATAAGGGTGAGGGTGTGGCTCGGCAGCAAGTGACATACGCTTCACCGCGGCTTCAAAAATAACGTTCATGCAACTACCGCTATCGATGATCAACCTACACCATTTTTCACCACTCTTAAAATTCAACGTGTAAATGTTTGTCCTATTCCAGTCGTCTAATGCTCGTGGGGTCGCCAGGATACACCGCATAACCAATATATGGGAGTCATCCTCTATATCACTAGGCACTCCGTCCGACTCGCTCTCTTCTCCCGCCTCGTACGTAAGGTCGTCTGACGCACTAGTGGAATCTAACAGGGCTAACGGTTTGGGTTTAGTAGGACAATCACTAGCATTGTGTCCTTGGATCCCGCAGGCGAAACAGGTGACATTCGTTCTGTTTACCCTACCCACTTGGACTCTCTCACCAGAGGGGTTTCTATTATTCCTAGCTATTACAACTATGGAGGTCGAGTCGGGGGACTGATATTTTCCTTTGTCCTTATAGGTGGAGGTGGGTGGCGGTCCTAAGATGGACTTGCCCTTTTGGAACGAGAGAGTCTTACCCTTAAGCACATTATGCTTCTCTATGTCTAAGGCAGCGTTGAATGTGAAGTGCAAGTCAGTGTGACCGTAACGCAGCTGTTTTCCTTGGATGTCGGGGTTCAGTCCCTTACGAAACCTGGAGAGGGTGACCTCGGGCAACTCTTTCACATCACACCTAACCATCATGTCCTTCAGCAGGCTCATGTACTCAGAAACTGACCTAGTCCCTTGCTTAAGGGTAGCTAAATCATCGAACATCTGTGTTCGGTGGTATGTGGGGACGTACTGCTCTGTAAGCCTATCCTTCATGTCATCCCAACCAAAGGGCAACGCACTGTTCTCGACTCTCAAACGGCGTTCCTCATTTAGCCAAAAAATTTTAGCATGCCCTAACAACTTCATCCTTGCTACTCGCACATTATCCGCGTCGTTCAGAGCATACCACTCGAAATAACATTCGATCTCCATGACCCAGTCCTGGAAGACTTGGGGGTCTCCCAATCCATCATAGGATGGTGGCTTGACTCGGACGTCCCGAGTAAGATCAAACTCGTAAGGTGCTCGAGGAGCGTGCTCATTAGGAGGGTGGGGGTAAGGATTGTGATTTTCTCCCACCCATTGGTGAGTGGGTTGATTACAGGGTGCCCCTTGTTGTAATCCCATTATGTGAAGTGCCTCCCTAATAGCCGTCATCTGCTCCGTGAAATCCTGACGGAGTTCCTCAATCTCCGTGAGGGCACGACCCTCACCCCGGTCATCATCCATATTAGAAGACGATGGAGGATATTCCGTACCTAACCTAGTGCGCATGCACAAGTGAAGATAACAGACTTAGATAGACCACAGAAGGATTTAATCCCGCTTGACGATTAAACAAAAATAAAATTTTTTTGATTTTCTTACTGGAAATAAAATGAGGGTTATTAAAAAAAAATTGGATTTTTTTGCTGAAAAATATGAAATCTACACCGCTATTGGCAGACCAGAAATAAAAAAAAATTTTGTGATTTTTGACAACAAACGTGCATAGAGAAGTGCGGGATAACGTGCAAAAATAACAGGGGAGGGTGCCAATTAAAATATTGACAAGAACCTCCCTCTGATACCAAATTGATGTAGGCTTCTACCGTAGACGCACTAAGGACTAGCGGAATAAAGCATATGCCTCACTAACTCTACTATTGCACTCACACAAGCTTTAACCGCAGCGCACTCGCAAGCAAAAATATCTTAGTTTATCAACGCATGGTAGCCACACCGCTGAAAGGTTGAACAAACGACTATTGGTCGATGTTCTCCCAAGGCAAAGGGACCCACCCGATCCTCACAAGCGAGGTTGTACCAAAAGAGTCTACCAAAAAGTGCGATCAAGAAATGGTAGTTCTCTCCCAACAAAACTACGGGGTTCGCCAAACCCTTTCAGAAAACAACGCGATTAAGAGAGGTGCAAATCAAAAGGGAAACCACGAAGAATCTAACAATTCAAATCCAACGCAAAAATCGTTCCAACCACTAGAATACCAAGAGGGAATCACACTTGAGTGGAGAGGTTCGTTACCCAAGTCAGAATAGATGATTCCGACTACCTTCAAAGGATCACTCTTCCGCGATTCCGCCGGAGTTGCTTCGGATGGAGAGATAGTTCGTCCGCCTTGGCCGCTTCACACCGGTACCCAAGTTCCACGTCGGAGAAGGAAACCTCTTCTCGGGTAGCACTCCAAGAGGAGAAGAGTGGCCGGCTATGGAGGTGGGGCTCGGGTTGTGTAGTAGGAGGAGAGGAGGTGGCTAAGGGAGAGGGTGGAGTAGGGCGGCCAGATTTGGGGAAGGTTGAGGAGGGTGGTGGAGGATTGGAAGAGGAAGGGGAGGAATGGATTGGCCGAATGGTGAGAGGGAGAGAGAGAAGGAGGGGCGGCGGCTAAGAGAGGTAGAGAGAGAAGGAGAATAATAGGAAAGATTAGGGTTTAAGTTTTCTTCATTCACTAAAGCATAAACAAAACACTACATGCCTATATATAGGCTTAACTCCAAGTCTTGGCTATATGTAGCCCAAATTAAAATGACAGACTCCAAGGCTACATGCAGCCCAAATAAAAATAATATACTCCCAATAAACAATTAAAACATGCTAAAAGAAAAATGCTCTCAAGCTAAGAAATAGAAGAAGTGCAGCTAGATATTTGTTTTGCACCGAGGGAGGAGATTGTAGCGTTGCTCCATACGAATGCCATGTCGACGCGAGTCCTTTGATAGAGACGAAGGAGGGTCATCCGTTTGCGTGCCGTCATCAATAACTTGGGGGCCGTCGTCTCCACCAAAAGGGATTTGAGATCAAGTTCTAGAGATAATCTCATTGTTCTCCTCTTAATATTTTAATTTCCTTTTCTGTTAGTTTTGCCAAATTAACCAACCTTTTTTGTTTGATAAAATAATAGCTCTTTCGTGTGAGTGCAAGTACTCGACAGACCCGTGAAATATGACACTTGATTCTGTACTACAAATGATAGGAGCACTTTCCTCATCAAGTTATGATCTAATAAGATTCGGAACAATTTAGTAGTTTATGAAAATACTCATCACTCTGACTTATACTTGAAGTAGCGTCGATATAATGTCGAAGTTGCATCGACTTTTAGTCGACGCATGTTGGCATTTCTTGATATTCCTCTTCAATTCAGTGTGCCTTTCTCATATCATTTATACAAATATCATCGTAGGATTTCTAAGACCATATTACCCTCTCTGTACATCATGGATAATAAACCTAGGATGTAAAATCCCTTAAAGTCAATTGTTAAGGTAAATCATAAAAGTTTTTTCTAACAAATATAATAAAACCAAGGCTCTTCCTCACAACAAACCCTACTTTACTATAATTCAAAGGAAGCTATTTATAAAGCATTTAATTAAGAACTTTTGAATGCACTGCATACTACCTCATTACACCAAAAAACTGAGATAAGTTAGAAAAAAGTGTGAGAAATGCATTTTTGTAGGCTATAGTCACATCCTTGGCCTAAAAATTATATAACCAATGTACAAACAAGCTTGTAATATCTCGCAATGTAATTTTTAATGTAGAAGTAAAATGGGAGTGAGAATCAGAAGTTGAGCAACATAATTCTCCAAGAAAGATAGTTGAAATTTTTATAGTTCCTGTTTGATCATGTAGTGCCCTTAGAGGGGGGGGGGGGGTAAATAAGGGTTTTAAAACACTTTTAATTTTAATGCCAAGAAATAAATATATTCTGGGTTTCTATTGATACTACCATAGATAATGATACCACTAGGAAATAGTAATAGACACTTTTGTTTTTAAAGAAAAATCGGATAAAAAAAGTAGTAGGCACTAAATGAAAGAAAAACTACATTTTTTCCAATAAGAGTGATTACAAAACTTTTGATCAATTCACACTTAGGGTCGAGGGGATATTAAAAATCTTTTTATGTTTCTATACTAATCGCTATCCCCAATGACTGGTTGGTTCTAGCATATCTCTCAAAGATAAGGCCTTAAATTGCTCGTAGATCTACCCTTGACCTAGTCTCCACAACACGCGGTGAATTAACTGAATCCTTATAGGAAACCGATATCTGCACTAGACGATTTTTCCACCTAGGTCTTACAAAACATAAATGCCCCTACTTTCAACGAATTTACAACTTTAAAAGATAAAGGAAAAAATATAATAATAAATGAAACTCCCTCAAATAGTAAGACTCGTCGATGAGTATGCGTGATTGATCTATTGTCCAAGTCGTTAGCCTTTAAATGCATTTAGCAGAGTTATTTCCATAAGGGGGAAGCTCTCACTAAATAGTTAAAGTTTTGGCTTCAATCGTGGCCTCGAGTTGGTGTCTCATAGTTGCGCACATTGAAAGGAGGACAACAACTCTTTTAATAGGCACATAACCTACAACCAACAGTAGCTCTACCGCCCTGCGATAAGTTCATTAGGCATCCTATGTCTCCTTTGGAAATTTTCTTCTTAGCCAACTTTTCATTGCAATATTAGGAAACTATTTTAGTCCATTTTAAGAAACATTAGATCTTTAAAATCCAACATTTTTGGAATTTAATAATTCTAAAAATTGACTCTAAAAAAGTTTCTCTAGGCAGTACTAGTAACGCCTATCGGTAGTAGTGCCGCCTGTCGGTAGTAGTGCAGCCTGTCGGTAGTAGTGCCTCCTGTCGGTAGTAGTGCCGCCTGGCGGTAGTAGTGCCGCCTGGCCGTAGTAGTGCTGCTTGGCGGTAGTAGTGCTGCCTAGCGATAGTAGTGCCGCCTGGCGGTAGTAGTGCCGCCTGGCGGTATTAGTGCCGCCTGGCGGTAGTAGTGCCGTCTGGCGGTAGTAGTACCGCCTGGCAGTAGTAGTACTCACTACCTCCTGGCGGTAGTAGTACCCACTACCACCTGGCGGAAGTAAGTACCCACAACCTCCTAGCAGTAGTAGTACCCACTACCACCTTGCGATAGTAGTACCCACTATCGCCTTGCGGTAGTAGTACCCACTACCTCCTTGCGGAAGTAGTACCCACTACTTCCTGGCGGTAGTAGTTCCTCTTGGCGATAGTAGTAACGCCCGGTTATAGTAGTATTTCTCGACGGTAGTAGTACTGCCCGATGGTAATAGTACCGCCCGGTGATAGAAGTACCGCCCGAAGGTAGAAGTACCTCATGGCGGTAGCACCTTCCATTATAAGTTATTTTCATCCTCGACTGGTATCCTTCATTTTCAATCACATAGCTAGTTCTATCGACTTTGGTAATGACACCGACTGCGGTAGCAACAAGACTTGGACTTCTTGATCTTTTAGATTCGTCATCCATGGGGTACTGAACCTATAATCTTGCACACTATAAGCACACAACAAACATGATCAAATACAAATGTGGATTTGTTATTCTCAAACCAAGAGATGTAGAACGCATGTTCCAACAAACTCTCTCTTTTGATAATAATAAATCCACTATGAAGAAATAAATCATATAATAAAAGAGTTTGTGTTTTTAGATAGTTGATAAGCATTATGAGTGTACTCAACCGAGATGGATACTCCCCCTATATAGATGCTTCCTAGTTTGTACTCCCCCAAATAACCAATTTCTTAGAATTTATTATCCCCCATTTGACATTATCAAAAGAGCATGGGGTCGAGTGTTTTGCCAAATCGAGTTTTTATGTGTAGAGAAGAATGTGAGGATAACACTTGTTGGAAAATTTAAATTAACACTTGTGTATTCATGGTTATAAGATCGAGTTTAAGGTAGTTATGCAGTAGTAAAAAAATTTCTGGAAAAATTTTTAGAGTTAAACCATCATTGAGCATTTTTTTAAATAATAATAGAGTCGGAGTTGAAGTTGAGAAAGATGTTGTTTGGAAGTGAAGCATGCATATGATCACGGTTTTAGTTGACACCATGTTGTTTTTGAACTATGAACTAAGAGATGCTATTTCAACAAAATTTCAAAGCATGATTCAAATTATCTAAAAACGATATGAATGACAATGTTAGGAAATTTGCAAGTGAAACATACTAGAAAAATTATAAAGATCATGTTGCGATATCTAATGCCTTTATTAATGATTATATAAAACATATATAGGTATGCATTAGGGTCCATTTCTCATAAGTACAAGTGTTATGCAAGGCAATGAAGTATACAAGATAGTGGTTTGATAAACCATACATAATAATAAACTAAAAACTCATTACATGTATAATGAAATACACTTAACATTAAAATATATAAGTAATATTACTTCTACATAAATTCAATGCACATAAAATAATATGTAAAGCTCCCAAGGTACTTTGCACACATAATGCTTATTAAGACTTATGAGCGAGAAAAGTAGTGATTGGGGATCATATTTATTTTTAACACTAATTTTTTTGTGATCCGGTGTACACAAAGTGGTTTTTGGTGTTTGCAACAAGACAAATTATATTTCTTATTACAAGGTGCTCAACCTCACAATGCTCATTAAAACTTATTAGGAGGGTAAGTAGTGCTTGGTAGAGTTTTTCATATCATTTTTATTTAGAATTTTTTCGTTGACTAAGGGCTTCGAATTCACTTGTTGCACAAACAAGAACATTTATTATTTTTTGAAAAACACTTATTAAAATAAATAATGCATGAACAATAATTTTGCATGGAACAAATTCAAAGGTGTGTTGATAATTTATTTATGTATTTTAATATATTAAGATATTTACACTACAAAATTATGAAAGTTTAAAGTTTATGATATATGTAAGAAAATCAAAGGTGTGCTAGTGAAATAATCAATTTTTCGGGTTATAAAAAATGAAAACTTAATAAAAAAATAGAATGCACATTTTTTAGAATTTATGTATGTTTTCCAATTTTTATAGTTGATTTTTGAAATATAACCTAAAATGAAATAAAAAATATTTTATATTTTTTTGTAAAATTTTTGGGAAAAAGAAAGCAATAAAAACTAGTAACTGAGATAATTAAAAAAGAAAAAAACCAGAAGAAAAAAAATCATATTTACACCTTTGCGAGCATTATCATTGGTGCCTGTTAGTAGTAATAGAGAAATGGTTTTTCTTTTAAAAATCATGTTTGTAAAGTTTTTTGCATTCAACTTTTCATAATTATGATTTTTTAGTATGAGGCTCATCTAATGGTGCAAAGAAATGAAGGAAAATGACAAAATTGAAGATTTTTTTTTCTATGTCCAATACCCCTAATTCTAGTTTAAGCATGGTGAATCTTGCATTTGAGCGAGGTTTTGTAAAATTAACTGCAAGTTGTGAGTCTGTTCCAATGAAGTTTTCATGAATATGTTTCTTTTTAATATGATCTCTAATGAGTGATGACACACGCCTATGTGTTTGGATCTAGATTGATGCACAAGGTTGTTCATTAAATCTATAATGCTTTTGTTAACACAATTGAGTTTTTCAATGGTGAGATGAACCCCAAAATCTTCTAGCGTTTGGGTCATCATTCAGAATTGAAATCAAATGAAGAGATTACCTAATCTTTGTCAGATTCAGATTCCTCTTCTGATTCTTCAGCTTGTTCCTCAACATCAGATTTGCTGCTGGAGGCATTAATAGCCATAAGGCAAACTTCCATTGCCTTTGCCTCCTCTTCATCTTCACTAGAGCCGGAAGATGAGGATTATTCATCTATGTCACTCCAGGTCTCAGCAATGAAACCTTTCTCCTTTCTCTTGTGTTTGTTGGAGGTGTGCTTGCTTGATTGTCTCTTATTCTCCTTTTCTCTTCTTCTGTCTTTCTTCTGTTCCTATGGCCATTCAGGTAGAATTTTCCCAGGTTTTCAGCATCCAAAACAAACAATCTCCTTTGTAAGAGTCTTGTCATATCTAATCTTGTCATCATTGTTGGATGACCTTCTTTTAGAGTCTTTCTTGGCCATTTTATAGAATCTTTTAGCCAACAAGCTCAGTAGTTCTTCATTAGCTGGAAGAGCTTCTGATTCTTCTGTTGCTTTTAAAGAAATACTGTGCTCCTTCCTTGAAGATCTATAAGCCTTCTATTCAGCAGTCTCCCTTGTCTTGATCAACTGCTCATAAAACTTGAGCTTGACAAGGAGAGATTCTGTAGAAATGTAATTTAAACTTCTGGCCTGCTTAATTGGCCATATCCTGGAATCCCAAGTGATGGAGAATCACATTAGGATTTTGTCATTTATATCAGTTAATGAGATGTCCTTATCCAGGGATCTTAGTTCATATATGATGACACTGAGTCTGTTATACATCTCAGCAACATTCTCTGATTCCTCCTTCTTGAAATTTTCATACTGTGATATGAGGAGGGATCTCCTGTCTTTTCTTTCATCTGCTGAGCCATCTATTATTTGGTTCAGTGAGTCCCAAAAGGCCTTTGCAAAGGTTCACTCAGCCACCTTCTAAAAGATGTCATTGTACATAGTCTGTGCCAGAATATTCATTGCTTTAGCATCAGCCAACATGCCTTTCTTTTTTGCATCAATCCACTCAGGTGGTGGAACTTCATGTGTATTGGAAGGTTTAGTAGCAGCTGTAAGTTGAGGGGGACCTTTTAAAATAGAGTTGAAAATGTTCTCATCAATAGAATTCATATAGAGTTTGATTCTTGCGTTCCAGAGTACAAATTTAATCAAGTTGCAAACTGGAGGTCTGGTCATAGAATATTCCTTATTCTGTGCCATACTGTAAACAAGAGGCTAGAGAGAAAAAGATCTATCAAAGGATCATGGTTCAGATGTAAGTTTGTGAAACTAAAGAAACCTCCCTTTGATACCAATTGAAGGATGGTAAAAGCTTTACCACCTGAGGGGATAAGTCTATTTAACTCTAGAGGGGGGGTGAATAGAGTATTTTAAAAACTTGATTGGTTTTTATAGCGGAATTAAAATAGTGATATATATATATCTTAAGAAAGTGCAGAAATAAAAAGCTAGCTAATACAGCACACAACACACATCAATAAGAAAACAGCAAGCAACCAGACGACACAAGAAATTTATAGTGGTTCCCCTAAACTTGGGTTCATCAACTCTTCTACCACCCTAGTAGGAATCCAGTACAGGTTTTTGATCAGGTGCCCTATCACAAACAGGTTTTATCTAGGTTCCCTGTCACCACAATATCTATTTTCTGAGGGAGATATAGCAACCCTTTGAGCTTTTGTTTAGGTGCCAAAAAATAAAATATAAGTCTTTTGATAAGGAGACTTAAGAACCAGGTGATTAACTTTTGAAGGGATTTAAAACCCTGTGTACGGTGGGGTTAAAGATGTGATATTGACTTCTCTTTCTCAAACAGCTGAGAAGACTTTAGAGGATTGCTTGATGTTGTCAAAGCTCCCCCTGAGATGATTATAGTTCAGGAAATTGCTGGAAGCTTTGTAGGGTGTAGGTCTTTTTTGATGATCTCCAGAAGCTTTTAGACTGATTGTATTTTGATGTCTCTTGAAAGCTTGGAGAAGATTTGCAGATGATGAAGACTGTATGAGTATAAAGACTGAATATCTTTCTCTATCTGCCTGTGATTCTTTTTCAATTTTACAACTTCTTGTCTTCAATCTTCTTAAAAACTATTTTATATTTCTTGCAGAAATTCTGTCTCTGAATTTGAATTCTACTTCTTGATTAACTGCTGAAATCTTGGAACTTGGACAAATGGCAAGAAGGGCAATAAATTGATTCCTTAACTAACCTATTTATTAAGCCGAATATTGACTCTGTGAAATCCAGTAATTAATGCTGCCAATGAAGGGCTATATTAATAAGAATATATGCATTTAATTACTCAAAGCAATATATATAATAATATATTATATAAGCCTTGGCCAATCCAGAAATTAACTGCATAGAAAGGACATAATGAACTGACAGATTTCGTCGATCAGAGATCCAAGATCGTCGAACTCAATCCTCTCTTTTGTCAAGTCGAGCCCCAAGAACTTTGAACTGAATTAATGTTGTCCATTCTGGGATCCAAGTTCGTCGAACTGAGATAGATGTTCGTCGAACTCAGCAACTGATAGGAGATCAGAGTTCGTCGAACTCAGTTAAACATTCGTTGATCTCAACTCCAGATAAGAAACTTTGAGATCGTTGAACTGAGAACGAAGATCGTTGAACTCCATTCAGATTTCGTCGAACATATTCTTCAACATAGAAAAAATTTGTCTAGTTCTGAAATCTTCAGTCTTCTAAGACTTCTAAGGGATTGGTCCAATCAAACTTACTTGTTGACCTACCCTAAGATCTAGTAAAGACCTATGACCCTAGACTATATATTGTGGGTCAATATATGAAATTTTAATAGTGAACCTAGCTCTAATCAACCCTAAAATAGGTAGGGTTCCAACACTATGAACTGGCATAGGACCAAACAAGTCCATATGCAATAGGTACAAGCACCTCACAGAATCTTTGGACCCAATGCTCTTGAAAGAGGTCTTGGTCTGTTTGCCATTTTGGTATGCATAGAAGATACCCTCCTTATTGCGTTTTAACTTGGGACTATTTCTAACTAGCTCTTTACTAAAGAGCTTCCCAATGGTCTTGTAGTTCAAATGAGAAAATCTCTTGTGTCATTGTACATAATATGAGATTTTCTCATTTTCCACTAGGCATATAAGAGAGTCCTTCTCTAAGCATAGGAAATTTAAGTATTAAACATTTCCACTCCTAGTGCCTGTTAAGATGACCTCTTGGTCACTTAACCTCTTAATCTGGTACTCATCCTTGTGGAAAACTATGTCATAACCAAGATCACAGAGTTGGCTAATACTTATCAGGTTATGTTGCAACCCTTCCACATAGGCTACTTTTGTGATAGTGACTATGACATTAGAGATCTTACCATAACCTCTTGTCACTCCCCTATCTGATCAACCAAAGATGACTTTGGGTCCATTCATTACTAGAGAGTAATCCTTTAGTAAGCTCCTTGTTCCAGTCATGTGCTTGGAACATCCATTGTCCAAGTACCATATAGGGGTATGACCACTTGGACTACCCTGCAAGACATAAGTTACTTAACCTTAGGACCCCAATTCTTATTGGGTTTTAGGTTCAAGTTAGTCTTATAATAAGTCTGCCTTCCTGCAGTTCTTCTGACAGGTATGCTCTCTCTTGATCTCAACACACTAGGATTGTGCTACCAAACAATAGCATAGTGGCACACCTTGCCACAACACAAACACTCATGAATATTATACCTTCTTTTTAGAGTTGGTCTAGTAGATGTGTGGACAGTAGCTCTCAATCTAGTAGGTACGACAGCAGTCTTATTCTTGTATCTTCCAGCCACTGCCTGACTTTGGGTATGTCATGCAGTAAAAGTACTTGGAATATCTTGAGCCCTACTAGCAGTAGTCTTCTTTTCAGAAAACATACTCTTGATGGCCTCAGATATGCCAAAGTCTGGCTTACTAACACACTTGCCCCTGGTCTGATTTTGGGTTGGGAGATCCTAAGAACAGGAAGCTGCCTAATTCTTGAGTGTAGGGGCGGGTTCACCAAACACAAATGGTCCATGATGGACTGTGTGAATCTCCTCATGGGCTGCCTTGAAGGCACTTTTACCCCTGCTATATCTTCCACAATAGTGGTGAACATCTTTGTTCCCTTTGGTGGATCTACCACTCATCCAGTGACTAAAGATGCTTTCTTGGTCATACCTTTTGATGGTAGCATCAATCTCTTGAAGGGAATAAAAGGCTTGGAGGCTAGTGGCTGCACTAGATCTTTGCTCTTTTCTTTGGGATTGACAACTTTTGTTTGTCCCTTGAAGCCCAACCCCTCTTACCCTTTTGAGAGGTCAAGGAGTCTATCAAGGGAAGCACTGAACTTGGCTTTTAATAACTATCAACTATCCTCTTCTCCCTCTCCAACAGCTCTTTCAGGTCCCTTATTTAGTTTTCCTGATACTCTATGGTGCCTATCTAAATGAAGCAAATAGTTTCTAGTTCATTGATTTCCTTCATCCTCAGATCTAGCAGGGAAGCTGAGTCTGCATGTTGGGAAACAACAAGCTGAAGTGAAGAAATCTCCTTAACCAGCTTCTTAGCCAGCAACTTGATTTTCTTGAAAGCACTCAGAAGGACACCATATTTTTAAATTAAATAATTGGCATCTTCCTCAGATTCAGAGTCTCCTTCATCTCTTGATGAATGAGCTTCAAAATTTTGGCTAGTCTCATAGCCTGACACAAAAGAAGACTTAGATAGAGAATGTACCTTTTGTTGACTAAGCTGATCCTGGCTGGATTTTTCATCAGTCATAACCATCAGCCCATAGCAGCAGTTCTCTTCTTTTTCTTCTTCATAAACCTATGAATCACTATCTGATTGTGATAGAGAGGACCTGATTTCTATCATGGTAGTATGATAGTCTTTCTCTTCTTCCATCATAATAGCAATTATCCCAATGTAGGACTCCTCTTCTTGCTCTTCTTCTGATTGTGATGAGGAAGAGTCAGACCAGCTCTTCATTTTCTTAGCAATGAAGGATTTATCCTTCATGCCTTTGTGCTGGTGATCCTTCTTCTCCCCAGCTTATTTTATTTTAATAGGGCAGTCGGCTATTACATGCCCTAGCTTGCTGCAGTAATAACAGATAACATTAGTA
The DNA here is from genome assembly GCA_039513925.1 of Platanthera zijinensis. Lineage (NCBI taxonomy): Eukaryota > Viridiplantae > Streptophyta > Magnoliopsida > Asparagales > Orchidaceae > Platanthera > Platanthera zijinensis. The sequence continues at coordinate 143,050,481 of CM077087.1, read as the reverse complement.
AAAATCTGTTTACTAGGTTTAGAACCATACCTGTCCTCCTTGGAGGATTTCTTCCTGTGATGCGAAGATGAGGAAGTTCTACTCTACCAATGCTTCTTCCCATCAACTTCTGGAACTGCCAGGAGAAGGAAGAAAAGTCCTCACTAGACATGTGGCAGTCTGATGTGCTTGCCTCTGACCTTTCTGAGTCAGACTTAGCAACCCTCCTTGGTGGAGAAGTAGTCTTCCTTCTGCTCCTCCTTGATGCTTCAGCTTTAAAGGCTACAGACTTTTCTTTGGCCTGCAACTTGTTGCTTTTCTCCTCCTCCTTCCTGGAAGCCAGCTGCATTTCGTAGGACAACAACTTCTCAAATAGTGTTGCTAGTGGAGTGTCAGCAAGCCTTGCCACCTCTTTGATGGCACAGATCTTAGTATCCCAGTATCTAGTTAGAGACCTAAGAAACTTGTCATTTTTCTCATAGGTTGTAAAACCCAGCCATAGGTCCTCAGCTCATTGACTATCCTAGAGAATCTCTCATAGCACACTGTTATGCTGTCAATCTTGCTCTGCCTGAAAGCCTCATACTCTTGGTTGAGCATGGAATTTTTGTCATCTCTGACTTTCTTTATGCCCTCCATATAGACTACTAAAGTGTCCCACAACTCCTTGGAGGTCTTGTAGTGCACCAAATTTTAGAAGATGGAGTCTTTTATGACACTAACTATAATATTTTGTGCCCTCTTGTCCATGGTGGCAAGGATGACTTCATCCTTTATCATTTCAGAATAGGTCTTGGGTCTCTGGACATTTGCATCTAGAGCTGAGACTTTCATAGGGATGAAAGGTCCCTCTATAAGAGTATTAAAGATCCTAGGGTCAGCTACTTCCAGAAATAGTCTAACCCTCTTCTTCTAGATTTCAAGCCCTTCCTTCCTATAGATTGTAAGCTTCATTGCACCCAGTTCCTTATAGTTCACTCCTGAACCCATAAGGATAATCTTATTGCTGACCTTGGAGATATACTTAGACTGTTATGCCTTCTTTGAGCAACCTCCCTCTAATACCACTTGAAAGGCTTCATTTTCAAGGTCAGTTAACACCTAGAGGGGGGGGGGAATAGGTTTTGGCCTGTTTAAGATTATCGAGACCTACCCCTTTTAAACTGTGCTTAGTATTTTGATTATTCTAGCTTTCAAGACATGAATACACAAGACACAGATAATTATAGTGGTTCCCTAGATTATGGGTACGTCCATTATCCCTCTCCGCCTTTCTAACAGTGTATTAGACAAGGATCTTCCCCAATACTTGTCTCCTTAAGAGCTTACAACATGATCCCGTAGGACCACTCAGTCTCCTTCAAGACTTACAACTCATGCCCAAGGTCCTACAACTCAATGATTCAGCAATCACCTACCTCAGGCTCTGAAGCCCTACAACTCAGGCTGGAAGGATAACCCTACAAACTCAGAGAGATAACTCTCATATAGCTCAGGACAATGGCCCTACCTCAGAACTATAATAGAGATCCTACACTCAGCCTTTCTAATACAAGCCTATAACTTAGATTCTACACAGAATCCTACAAATAGAATGTGAGGTTAATTGTGTTGAATTTATGCCAAAGTAATTATTTTGTGTCCACTTCTTCCTGGACTGAGCAGATTTCAGCCCTGGATCCTGTTGTTGAAGACTATAGAGATGAAAGTTCTATTATTCTTCAATCGTCAACCTTTCCTTGCCGAACTTGATTGATCTGCCACTTCTTCCTTCTCAGAAATTTCTTCTGAACCTGCTATCGTAGATGTAGATTGCAACAGCTAACTCTTGTCGCTTCCATGTTCACTGCTCAGAACAAGACCTTCAAGCTCATCAAAAATGGCAAGGAAGACGATGATGTTCCGCTGCAATGCGTAATCAGAAAACACTAAAAGCTTCTTTCATTTCAGCCAATCTTATCCTTTTATAGTCAGCTAATCAATGACTCTTTGTACTGTGGGCCTAGCCTAAAAAGGACGAGTTACCACCTTCCATTTACAGAAAATGAAAACAATTGTCCGTCGGCGCTATTAAAGGCATACTATAACTTTCTTGCAAAGAATTTGAATTGCGTTGACTATGTTTACCTTTGTTGGCGTTTGCCATTCTAGACTTAGAAAATTTCTCAAAATCAACTCAGGCGTTGAGTGGCGTTGAGTGAACTGGTTTCACTCAACGATTCTCGACTTAGCTTATTCTTCATCTCTTTCTGCATCCATGGCGTTGAGAGCGATGAGTGGTTGGCCTTCACTCAACGTCATTTTCCTTAGCTCCTTCTAAACTCTTCCAGCTGCTGAGGCGTTGAGTGAACTGGCTTCACTCAATGCTTCTGTACTTAGAAACTTTTCTTATAAATGGAGGCGTTGAGTGTGTTGACTTCACTCAATGCTTCTTGCCTCAACCTCATCTTTTGACTAGACGTTGAGTGAACTGGCTTTACTCAATGCTTCTGGACTTAGTCAAATTTCAGTTTCTTCTAAGGCTTTGACTGTCCAGCCTTGTCTCAAAGCTTTCTATCATTTGGCATTGAGTGAACTTGCTTCACTCAACGCTGTTGTACTTAGAAAATTTTTTCCTATCATTCTACCAAGGCTTTGACAAAATCAGCATGGCGTTGAGTGAATTTGCTTCACTCAATGCTTTTGGACTTAGAAACTTTTCCTTTGACAGAATCTCTTTGGCTTTGACTGAGTTAGCTTTACTCAATGAATTTGCTGTCTGGCATTGAGTGAGTTGACAACACTCAACGCATGTGGACTTAACAACTTTTCTATCTTCCATTATTGAGGCTTTGACAGGTCCTGCTATATTAAGCTTATTTTGTGTTATGGCATTGAGTGAACTGTCTTCACTCAACGCCTGTGGACTTAGGCACTTTTCTGCCTATCTAGCCCAAAACTTTGTCTCCACCTCTCCAATCAATATGAGAAGGACTAACCTACATGCATGAACTTACACACACATCAAACACAACTATGTGTATGTCATTGAATTATTGACTTCTAACAAATGTTGGTCATTGGTGTACAACCCCATATTTGCATGGTGGCACCCAGAGGCATCAACAGTCGGGGTTGGACCAGCCTCTGGCTAACTTGGGGCTGAAGACCAGAAGAGCTCTCGCGCCGGAGGAGTTCCCGCCAAATGGAAGGCGAGATCCCACCCATAACCAGAAATTGGAGAGAAGGCATTGAGTGGTCTCAATGCCATGCTAAGTGAGCTCCACTAACCCAATACCAAGGTCAGCAGCAACAGCATCAAGATTATAGGATCTCCTGCCCAGAAACGGGCGAGAGCATTCACCAACGGTCAACCAGGACCCGCTTTCGGCTGAGTCGGCGAGGAGGATTGCATCTCGGGGAAGGCGGGGGCTGGCTCAGCTTGAGAATTTTGACACTCCTTTTTGGCTCCCGCCAAATGAAGACGAGAGGGTTCTCGACATAGGGTTCTCGCCGAGTGGGGCCCAGGGTTCGGGGTAAAATTACTTAATCGCCCTCAGAGAAAATTACCCATACACCCCCAGGGGCTGCATTTAGTACTTTACAAACAACGGGATTTGGCTATTGGCAGACCAGCCAGGGGTATTTCAGTAACTTCATGTCAGCAAAAGACTATAAATATACCCACAAGGTCTCCTTAGAAGGCAGACACTCATTATTCTCCAAATTTCTAGTGCTTTCTTAGGTGCTCTTAGCCCTGCTTCTGGCTTTGGAGGGGAAGCTCTCAGAGATCTTCCTGGTGTGAGGTGGGACCTCCCTGCTGAGGCTTTGGGTTAGTCCTAGGTACCCAGCAATAGGTCGAGGGTCGGGACTTGAGAGAAGTAGGTGTTGGCTGCACCCTGTTTTGAACTCCCGTTGAGGCCAATTTTGGCCTCAACAGTTCTAGTGTGGTTAGCGTGGAAGGCAGTTGATAGAAGAAAGCCTTGAGTTTTGTCCCATGACTAGAGGTGATGGTGAAGGGTCTGGCTCAGGAGGATCCCCCACCCGGGGAGAGGAAGCGACAAGGAAGATGCTAGAGGACTTCAGGCGAGAGGTTAAGCAGACCATCAGCTTGGCCTTCTCGACGAGGAGTGAGTGGGCGACACCTACGGTTCCGGTGGAGGTGGTCCCGCTCTTGGGCGAGAATGCTCCTGGGCAGCATCCCGGCAAGGAGATCCCGATAGAGGTCGGCGATAGGGACGTGGCCGCGCGGGAACTTTTCCCAGGCCAACGCCCCAGAAAGGAGATTCCGGCAGATTTAGGCGAGTGGGAGGCGACTGTGCAAAAACTCTTTCCTAGGCACGGTCTCGTAGATCAGGCCAGTCAGCCGAGGCGGCGAGACGTGCCATTCTGCCAGCCAGTAAGCGAGAGCCCTTTCAGCGAGCTCATCATCTGAGCTTGGGTACCAGAGGGGTTTCGGGAGCCAGACATGTCCTATTACTCGGGGAAGGATGACCCTATGCATGTATAGTGGTTCGAGGATGTAGTTTCGATCAGGAAGATGTCAAATGCCTTCAAGTGTCGGTTGTTTGCCATCACGTTGAAGGAGAAGGCTCGGGATTGGTTCCACCAGTTGTCGGTTAGCTCAATATACAGCTTTGAAGATCTACGTAGGGGGTTTCTGTTAAGGTTCACGACTTAAAAAAAGCAGAAGAAGGAGGCGGAGTGCCTGTTTACAGTAAGGCAAAAGCCGGAGGAGACGCTGGGTCATTACTGTTGGGTATTGTATCCACAATGTACCTGATTTGAAGAAGCCCCTGAACAAGCTAAGTTGAATAGATAATGTATTTGATGATTTTCTTCAAGATGTGCTTGCAGTTATTCCATGCTAAGTACACACCAATGTTAGGGTGAAGTGGGTCAATATACACGGGTCTGCGCGACGTAATCCCTCGTTGAGCAGATCAGTGTGTTTGCTCACGTGTACTCTCTCTATTGGAGTGTACTTCTTTTCAAGTACAGGGTTGAGATTGATCAAGAGCTGAAGAGGAGCAAGGATGGGTCAAAGACCAACTCATGGGAAGAAAGACGAAGATTCGTCTAAGTTAAGTTCGACGGGAATCACTAAGTGATTCTCGCTGATTCGACGGGAATCACTAGTGAATCTCATCGAATCGTCGAGAATCACTCGCCGATTTGCGCCGACTGCATCCGGCTGACTCAACGACTTCAAGAATTCTTCTAAGTCAGAATCGTCGAGAATCAATAAGTGATTCTTGCCGATTCGTCGAGATTGACTCTACATTCTCGCCGATTCGTCGAGAATGGTTTCGACTCTCGCCGATTCACTTCGGATGGCAAGCTTTTTAGCTAAAATTCTACCAAGGATAATTTGACAGGAATCATAAGTGATTCTCGCCGATTCGTCGAGAATCACCAATGATTTCCGCTGAATTTGCCTTAAGCGATTTCATCCTGCTTGCTGGACCGAACCAAGATTTCAGGCGCTGTTTGGACCGGGCTTAGGGCTTCTCCTTGTGGGGCCCACAACGGTCATTTAGGGTTGGTCTATAGTATAAATACTCGCGTATTTCAAACTCCAACAGTAATCAATCACGAGAAATCAAAGCCGCTAAGCGTAACCTAGCCGATTGCGAAGCTCGTTCCGTCGTCGTCGCCGCTCGCAAGTCAGTCGCCGCCGCTGATCTTAGAGGCCATCTTTGATCATCCAGCGACAGAACTGAGGCTAAGCTTAGCGTCTCACGTGTCTTTCTTGAGATCCTTTGTCTCTTGATTTGTTGTGCGGGAATATTTCTCCCCTCCGAATCGATTGAGATGATCGATCCAAGTAAGATCGTTGGTAGACCTTGCTAGCCTCGTCAAGAAGTTTGGATCTACAAAGCATCACCGCCGCATTCACTTGCCGCCGCCGATCTCGAGAAGATCCTCTCTAAGAGAGTGCACCGATCGTGGACTTTTCTTCTTCATCAAGAAAGCTTCATTGAACGAAGAGGGACATCGGGTTCCCCAAACGTAGTTTGTATTTCTTGTACATTCTATTTTAACTTTGTTGTAAAGGAACTTTGTTTCCTCGCTGTAAGGGTTGAGTGCAACCCGTGGTGGAGGAGTAGTGACTCTTTCGGGTGGAAGGGTTTCTTCCATAGTGAGAGGATTGGATTTCAATCATGTTGGTGAAGTGACCGAGTCGTCCCTTGTTGGGAGATAGGTCGAAGGGGGAGAGTGGACGTACCCAAATCGGGGAACCACTATTATTTTTGGTGTGCTTTTCTGTGTTGTGTTTGTTGTTTGTGCAGGTTAATTTTTAATTCCACAAAAGACCGCAAATCACCTATTCCCCCCCCCCCATAGGTGAAGTTAGTTGACACTAGATAAACTTTCAAGTGGTATCAGAGGGAGGTTGCTCGTCAATAAGGTTAACACCTTCAGTAAGTTCCCGCTTCTAGTGTCAAGAAGAAAGAAGCTCTCTGAAATGGAAGGACTCAAGTATTCAAGGAAGATCCCAGTGTGCACCAAGCTGAACTTTCCTATCTGGAAGGAAAGGATCAGGTACTATATGGAAGCAGTCGACCCACGACTCTTCATGGTAGTGGAGGAGGGACCTTATTTTCCTACTAAGGCCTCCACCATTGATCAAACCAAGAAAGTGCCCCAGAAACTGCCCAAGAAACTTTCAGAAATGGATAAGGACGAGATGGTGCTTGTTGGACTCGACAAGAAAGCTTAGAACATTCTAGAAAGCGTCGTCGATGATTCTATGATGCAGGTTTTCTACAACTGCAGGACTGCCAAGGACATTTGGCACTGCCTAATCATCTTGATGGAAGGCACTGATGAAGTAAAGGATGATCGAAGATCCCTTCTGAACCAGAAGTACGAAGCCTTCAAGTAAGGTCCCAAGGAAGAAATCGGAGTGACATTCGAGAACTTCCTGAATATCGCCAATGCCCTGAAGGGCTACGGCAGAGTGTTCACCGACGATGAACTAAATGACAAGTTCCTTAGATCCCTTACTAAGGAATAGGACACCAAGATCTGCACCATCAGAGAATTTGGCAGGCTGGCAGAAACAGATCCCCAGATTCTTTTTGGGAAACTTCTGTCCTATGAGCTTCAACTGAGCACCAGAAAAGCTGAAGAAGAAGCCGATAAAGCCACTGCCAGAGAGAAGACAGTGGCCCTAAAAGCCAATCACTCAAGGAAAGGCAAGGGTGCAGCCTCATCCCGCTCTCGGAAAATGGATGAGGAAGAAGAATCTAAGCCATGCTCTTCCGGCTCAGAGCTATCTGAAGAAGACTTCTCCCTCATCACTCAGGAGTTCAAGAAGTTCCTCAAGTTGAGGAATCAAAGAAAGAGAGACGGCTCCTCCTCCAGACATCAGAAGAAGAATTATTCTTCTGACAGGTATGAATCCAAACAGAACAAACATCGCTCTAATGACATTATTTGCTTTGGATGCAATAAGCACGGTCACGTCATCGCTGAATGCCACCAAGGCAAGAGAGATAAGGGGAAGGGAGAGGAGCACAAGTCCTCTAGAGACAAGAAGAAGGAGAGGAGATACATCGCAAAAAAGCCAAAGACACTGAGTGAGTCTGATTCCTCAGACTCCAGTGATGATGAGGAAGCCTACTTCAGGCTAGTGGGTCGCTCTGACTAGAAAGGAGACTGCACCCAATTTACTGGGAAGGTAAAAGCTCGTACCCCCTCTCTGACTCTGACTATGAGTCTCCTGATGATGATCTCGAGGACAGCCCATCTGCCCGTGAAGCTGAGCTCCTCGAAAAGGACGAGCTTCTGCTCAATACCTTTGAGGAATGGAGTAAGAGGTTGAGGGCTCAGAAAAAGGAAGTCAAATTCCTTAAGGTTGAGGGTGTGTCTCTAATAAAAGAGATCACTAGCTTGATCTCTCTCCGACAGGAACACCTGGGCCTGAATTTTGAGCACTCAGAGTCTCTAAGGCTCCTTGACCTTAAACAGGAAGAAGTCAACAAGTTGGAAGAACAACTTGCGGCAGAAAGGAAGATTGTCAAAAGCTTCTCTATGCCAAAGACTGTTCTTCCACTGGTTGATACCTTCTCTGCTCAGGCTAAGGGGGCTGGCTTGGGGCATGTGGGTGTGCCTGGTAAATCATCCAGGAGAAACAGAAAGCAGAGGAAAAATAAGGCTTCTAAGAAGGCCTCTGCTTCAGAAAAGGGAAAGGACCCACTCAACCCTGTTGAATTCAGGAAGCCTGGCTTTCCCTGTAATGAACAGGACTTTGAGTCAACCTATAACCACTTCTTTCGGCCCTTGGTTGAAAAGCCCAAGAGCCGGTATGATGGTTGGGCCTTCCCCCGCAACTACGGCGAGAGTTTCTTCAAGGCACCTTATGAGGAAATCCAAGTGGGAAATTATGGCCACTTCTCTAGCGGCCATAATAGGAAGCAGGCACCAAAAGCCAAGCTTATTATACTGAAGAAATAGGAAGTGAAGAAATCATGTGATTGCTGTCATCATGATGCCTCAACCTCCAGATCCAAGGCCCAAGCTGGACCCACCGTTCCTAGGGTGAATCTGGAGCCTAGGAAGCGGTATAACAGGTTCGACTGTTGGTGCTGTGGCAAAGTTGGTCACTTTGCCGTGGATTGCTGGTTTAATCAAAGATTCAATGAGACTCTTCATGTTAGCAATGCGAGGCCGACCACTCGTAGGGTTAACCACCTGAGGGGGAGTATGCTAACAAGGAATCTAGGACCCAAGTTCGATTGGGTTCCTAAGGGAAACTGATTCTGTTTTGCAGGTATGTCCAAAGGCCACCAAAACGCCTATCTGGTACTTGGACAGTGGATGTTCCCGGCATATGACTGGGACAAGAAGCCTATTGCGTGATTACTCTCCAGTCGAAAATGGACCCAAAGTCATCTTTGGAGGATCAGATCGAGGAGTCACCAGAGGTTACAGTATGATTTCCAACGGTATAATCTCTATCACCGACGTGGCCTATGTTGAAGGGTTAAATCATAACCTGATCAGTGTAAGTCAGTTTTGTGATAAAGGTTATGACTTTAAGTTCTGCAAGGATAAGTGCTTGATAATATCGTGTGCCTCTTCAGAGACGGTATTAACTGGCATTAGGAGCAGAAATATATTTTGTTTAGATTTTCTTAGCATAGATTCTTATACCCCTGTGTGCCTAGTAGTAAAAGGCAGTACATCTCTTTGTGAACAATGACACAAAAGATTAGCACATATTAATTTCAAGACAATTAATATGTTGTTTTCTAAGAACTTAGTAAGGGATGCCCTTACTATTAACTGCATCAAAGATAGCCCTTGTCCTGCATGCCAGAAGAGCAAACAGACTCGGGCTACCTTTAAGGGCATTGCAGACAAAGACTCCTCCAGATGTCTTTATCTTCTGCATATGGACTTGTTCGGTCCAGTGCAAGTTCATAGCTTAAGAGGCAAATCGTATACGCTAGTGATTGTTGATGATCACTCTCAGTTTACGTGGGTGTTCTTTTTGAAACGAAAGTCAGATACGTTTGATATCTTCATAAGTTTTGTCAAGCAGATTCAGAACGAACTTAACTGCTCAGTGGTCAAAATCAGAAGTGACCATGGAACAGAATTCGAGTCTGGGGCTATGATAGAATTTTGTGAAGAACTTAGTATCTTTCATGAGTTTTCCTCCCCGCGTACTCCGCAACAAAATAGAGTTGCGAAAAGGAGAAATAGAACGCTCATTGAAGCATGTACGACAATGTTGAATGACGCCTCTCTTCCAGAGTACTTCTGGGCAGAGGCTGTCAACACGGCTTGTCATGTGCAGAACCGAGCATTGATCAACAAGAATCATCGCAAGACGCCTTATGAGCTATTGAAAGGCAGGAAACCGACCATGTCATATTTGATGATTTTTGGCTGCAGATGCTATGTACTCAATAATGGGAAGTACCCACGTACAAAATTCGGAGAAAAAAGCTTTGAAGGCATCTTCATGGTCTATAGCATCCATAGTCGGGCATATAGGGTCTTCAATAAGAAAACCCTAGTGGTAGAGGAGTCCATTAATGTTGTTTTTGATGAAGGAATCTTGCTTCACAGCAATTCTTCCAGTGGCATTCTTGAAGATGCAGGTGCAAGACTTGAACAGCTAAGTCTTGATGAGACTGCTAAAGATGTAACTCCCAAGTACATCAAGGTCTCCACCTCAACGCCAACTAGAGAAGTTGAAGACCAGGATGGAGAAAATCTCCTAGAAGACGGAGAAGCCCGATAAGATGTCAGAGCTCCAGATGCCAAACTCATAGAGTTTCGACACGTGAGGGATCATCCCAGAGATCAGATCATAGGAGATCCTCGTGATAGTGTCAGAACTCGGAGAGGTACAATTAACGTGATTTTGCACCTTAGTTTCCTGTCACAGGTTGAGCCAAATAAGTTCGACGAAGCGAACAAAGATGCAACATGGATATTGGCCATGCAAGATGAACTGCATCAATTCGAACGATGCAACGTCTGGACGCTTATTCCCAGACCAAAGAACTAGAATGTGATCGACACCAAGTGGATCTTCAGAAACAAACTGGATGAACACGGTGTCATCATAAAGAACAAGGCCAGGCTGGTGGCTCAAGGTTACAGACAGGAGGAGGGGATTGACTTCGACCAGACCTTTGCACAAGTTGCAAGGCTCGAGGCGATCAGATTGTTCCTGGCATATGCTTCGCACAAAGGATTTACTGTCTATCAGATGGACGTGAAATCTGCATTCCTCAATGGAAAATTGAAAGAGGAAGTATATGTCGCGCAACCCCTAGGTTTTGTTAATCCTACATTCCCTAATCATGTTTATTTTCTTAATAAAGCGTTATATGGCTTGAAACAAGCTCCTCGAGCTTGGTATGAGACTCTGTCTAGTTTTCTTCTTGAGAACAAGTTCTCGAGAGGAAAAATAGATAAGACATTATTTCTTAGGGAAGTCAAAGGCAAGATCTTGCTGGTGCAAATCTATGTCGATGACATAATTTTCGGCTCTACGGACAACAATCATTGCAAAACGTTTTCTAAACTTATGCAAGGAAAGTTTGAAATGAGCAGCATGGGAGAGCTAAAGTATTTCTTGGGACTTCAAGTGAAACAGTCTGAGGATGTAATTTTCATCTCTCAGACGAAGTTCACAAATTAACTCCTCAAGAAATTCGGAATGGAGAATGCAACCTCTATAAAGACTCCAATGAGATCCACTGTGTCTCTTGACAAGGATGAGAAAGGGAAACCTTTTGATAAAACCTAATACAGAAGCATAATTGGATCCCTGCTCTACCTTACTGCTAGTAGACCGGATATTATGTTTTCCACATGCGTATGTGCCAGATATCAGGTGAACACTAAGGAATCTTATTATGTCGCTGCAAAGCGAATTCTTAGGTACCTTAAAGAAACACCTAATATTGGCTTGTGGTACCCTAGAAATAATGATGTCGAGCTAATATGCTTTTTAGATGCTGATTTTGTAGGAAGCAGGGATGATAGGAAAAGCACTTCCGGGACGTGTCAATTCCTCGGAAGACGGCTTATTTCTTGGAACAGTAAGAAGCAGAATTGTGTCGCAACCTCAACGGCTAAATCTGAGTACATCTCAGCAGGCAGCTGTTGCGCACAACTTCTATGGATCAGAATTCAGCTCAAAGATTATGACTTGCAGTTCAGAGAAGTTCCAATGTATTGCGACTCCTCGAGCGCAATAGCAATTGCGAACAATCCTGTGTCGCACAGCAGAACGAAGCATATTGAAGTGCACTATCACTTCATTCGGGAGCATGTGAAAAACAAAGATATATCTCTCTGCTATGTTCCCACGGATAAGCAGGTTACAGATATCTTCACAAAGCCCCTAGACGAGGCCAAGTTCAGTCTCTTCAAAACTGAACTCGGCATGCTTAACTATGAAGAGTGAAGACTATATGGCTCAAGGCTCTTGGATCAAGGGGGAGCATCAGCAAGGAACTCAAGCTCGAGCATGGAGGCAAGATCTGAGGGGGAGCATGTGGCTCCAAGTGAAGTCCCAGATTTGTAGAAGCCTAAAAGGGGGAGATTACCCTCTCGGCTAAGGCTAAGGTAGCTCCAAGTATGCTCTCAGGAAAGTGGTAATGAATTTCACTCTCAACTGAATTCTTAGTTTATGATTTTCATTCCCATATGTTCTATTTACCTTAGCTTGTAGAGTTTAGGCTTCTTCAAATAGTGGGAGATTGTTGGGTACTGTATTCACAATTTCCCATATTTGAAAAAGCCCCTGCACAAGCTAAGTTGAATAGATAATGTATTTGAAGATTTTCTTCAAGATGTGCTTGCAGTTATTCCACGCTAAGTAAACACCAATGTAAGGGTGCAGTGGGTCAATATACACGGGTCTGCGAGACGTAATCTCTCATTGAGCAGATCAGTGTGTTGGCTCACGTGTACTCTCTCTATTTGAGTGTACTTCTTTTCAAGTACATGGTTGAGATTGATCAAGAGCTGAAGAGGAGCAAGGATGGGTCAAAGACCAACTCATAGGAAGAAAGACGAAGATTCGTCTAAGTTAAGTTCGACGGGAATCACTAAGTGATTCTCGCCGATTCGACGGGAATCACTAGTGATTCTCGCCGAATCGTCGAGAATCACTCGCTGATTCGCGCCGACTGCATCCGGCTGACTCAACACCTTCAAGAATTCTGCTAAGTCAGAATCGTCGAGAATCAATAAGTGATTCTCGCCGATTCGTCGAGATTGACTCTGCATTCTCGCCGATTCGTCGAGAATGAATTTGACTCTCGCCGATTCACTCCGGATGGCAAGTTTTTTAGCTAAAATTCTACCAAGGATAATTTGACGGGAATCATAAGTGATTCTCGCCGATTCGTCGAGAATCACCAATGATTTCCGCCGAATTTTCCTTAGGCTATTTCTTCCTGCTCGCTGGACCGAACCAAGATTTCAGGCGCTGTTTGGACCGGGCTTAGGGATTCTCCTTGTGGGGCCCACAACAGTCATTTAGGGTTGGTCTACAGTATAAATACTCGCGTATTTCGAACTCCAACAGTAATCAATCACGAGAATTCAAAGCCGTCGAGCGTAACCTAGCCGATCGCGAAGCTCATTCCGTCGTCGTCGCCGCTCGCAAGTCAGTCGCCACCGCTGATCTTAGAGGCCATCTTTGATCATCCCGCGACAGAACCGAGGCTAAGCTTAGCGTCTCACGTGTCTTTCTTGAGATCCTTTGTCTCTTGATTTGTTTAGTGGGAATATTTCTCCCCTCCGAATCGATTGAGACGATCCATCCAAGTAAGATCATTGGTAGACCTTACTAGCCTCGTCAAGAAGTTTGGATCTACAAAGCATCTCTGCTGCATTCGCTTGCCGCCACCGATCTCGGGAAGATCCTCTCCAAGAGAGTGGGTCGATCATGGACTCTTCGTCTTCATCAAGAAAGCTTCATTGAACGAAGAGGGACATCGGGTTCTCCAAACGTAGTTTGTATTTCTTATACATTCTATTTTAACTTTGTTGTAAAGGAACTTTGTTTCCTCGTTGTAAGGGTTGGGTGCAACCCGTAGTTGAGGAGTAGTGACTCCTTCGGGTGGAAGGGTTTCTTCCATAGTCAGAGGATTGGATTTCAATCCTGTTTGTGAAGTGACTGAGTCGTCCCTTGTTGGGAGATAGGTCGAAGGGGGAGAGTGGACATACCCAAATCGGGGAACCACTATAATTTCTGGTGTGCTTTTCTGTGTTGTGTTTGTTGTTTGTGCAGGTTAATTTTTAATTTCGCAAAAGACTGCAAATCACCTATTCTCCCCCATAGGTGAAGTTAGTTGACACTAGATAAACTTTCAATTACGTCGACCGATTTAAGGAAGAGCTTCTCCTAGTCCAGGAGGTCCCAGGGTATGCGTTGATGCTTGCCTTCACCCTTGTACTAAGGCCGGGTTTCTTCAGCATGGAGTTGAAGAGAGTACCCCCCCCCCCTCTCCTTCGAGTAGCTCATAGAGAGTGCGGCGAAAGTGATAGACTTCGAAAGGGCAAATCCGGCATTTGCTAGGAAGTTGGCCAGGTTGGCGGAGGATGATGTGAAGGAACCTGCAGCGAGAAGGCATAGGGAGCAAAGAGAAGAGAGAAGGAGGGAAGAACCCTTAGGATAGGGGTAGCATCATGGATAGGGGGGCCGGGAGCCAAAGAATCGGTTGGGTTTGAGGCCGCATGAGGGTCGCCCCCAGGGACAAGGAGGAGGTTTTTATGGAAGGGATAACCTTCGGGAGCCGACGAGGTTCAATCAGCAGGCGTGGAGGAAGGGACCGAGGGATCACTTCCCACCGCTGCAAGAAGCAATGGAGGTTGGTAGAGGAAGAGGAGGAAGAAGAGGAGTTTGAGGGGCTGTAAGAAGGGGAGGTGGAGAAGAAAGAGGGGGCAGGGTGGTGTTGCCCTTCTGTGACATCCACCAAGAGGAAGGTAACGCGACGACCACTTGCCCGGAGTTCTTATCGATGAGGGAAGCTAGAGGAATGAGGAGGCAGGATCCGCCGGTAAGGATCGTGGAAGTGTAGCAGAGGGAGGAGGAAGATAGGTACGAGGATAGAGCAGATATGGGAACCCGAGGAGGGATCGGGGTGATCCACGGGGGAGTAGGGATTGAGGCAACCCGCAAGGGTAGCCTTCAGACCATGTTCCGAAGAGGGGTCTCCTCGACCTCTCTGGCTCCCCTCCCCCAAGTTGAAAAAAATCACCTTTTCATCATCTGACATTCCAGAATTTGAGGATCCGTTCTGCGATGCCCTCGTGATTCAGACAGAAGTGCAGAACTTCACGGTCTCCAGGATACTGGTGGATAACGGGAATTCTTTGAATGTGATCTTTAAGAAGGATTTCGATGAGATGAAGGTTGAGGGGAAGAGGGTCCTAGCCTCAGATGGACCGCTCTTTGGGTTCTCAGGTGAGAGACAAGAAGTTGAAGGGGGAGTAGGGCTGTACATGAAGGTTGTAGACGTGTTGCGGAACTGTAGGTTCGTGATCGTAGATGCCCTAAGCAGCTACAACGCCATCTTTGGGCGTCCCCTAATCAGCGCCTTTAGCTACGTCCCCTCCTTGTTTCATCAATGTCTCAAGTTTAACAATGGAGGGGTGCAGGTCAGGATTAGGGGAGACCCGAAGGTGGTGAGGCAGTGCTACAAAATGGCGGTCAACACTGTGTCTTGGATGGCGGAGGCAGAAGAGCTGGAGAGGGAGCTAGCAGAGCAAGGAGAAGATGTCATGGAAGAGTGGGTAAGCCTAGGGGAGGCGATAAAGGAGAGTGCGGAGGAGCCGGGGAAAGTTGAGCAAGAGGCCCGAAAGGGGGTGGAAGTCGAGCGGCAGCTGAAGAGCCTGGAGGAGGTAATGGAGGTAGAGGAGGAGCAAGCAACATGAGTTGAGCAGGGGAGGCCGGAGGAGGCAATGGAAGTTGAAAAAGGAAAGGAGGAGTTGGAGCCCAAAGAAGAAGAAAGGGTCGGCTGAGAGCAGGCACGACTGGAACCAGCCGAAGAAGTGGTGGAAATGGAGGTCTTCACGAGCGCAGAATAGGTGTGGAAGGTGCGGATCAACGGGGGCCTAAGTCCCGATGACCAGGAGAAGATGAGAGCTTGCACCCAGAGCAATGTTGATATCTTTTCCTGGAGCGCGGCAGACATGCCAGGAATTGACGCGGATGTGGCTTGCCATCGCCTGAACGTGGACCCCCGGACTCGCACCATACGCCAGAAGATGAGGACCATCGCCACAAGGCTGGAGGAGCCGATCTGCAAAGAGGTCAGGAAGCTCCTGGAAGCCGGCTTCATCTCAGAGATCCAGTATCCAGGCTGGATCTCCAATGTGGTAATGGTTAAAAAGGGGGGTGGGAACTGGCGAATGTGCATTGATTTCTCTTTATTAAATAAATCATGCCCTAAGGATTGCTACCCCCTGCCTCTAATCGATGCGCTGGTTGATTCAGCCGTCGGTTTTTCTATTATGAATTTTTTGGATGCTTTTTCAGGTTACCACCAGATCCAGATGCACCCTCCCGATGTCAAGGACGTCTCCTTCATCACTAGGGAGGGGTGCTTCAGCTATAAAATTATGCTCTTTGGCTTGAAAAATGCAGGGGATACCTACCAACGCATGATGGATCGAGTCTTCCAAGGGCAAAGGGGGAGAAATTTGGAGGTCTATGTTGACGACCTGATGGTGAAAAGCAAGGGTGTGAACTCGCACCTGCGGGACCTAGAGGTGAACTTCGCCACCCTACAGAGATTCAAGATGAGGCTGAACCCCTTGAAGTGTGTCTTTGGGTCCAGCAGCGGGAAGTTTCTTGGGCATCTCTTGACCTCGGCAGGGGTAGAGCCTAACTTAGATAAGGTAAAGGTCATCCTAGACTTGGAATCACCTCACGATGCCAAGGAGGTCAAGCGCTTGACAGGAAAGTTGGCCGGTCTAATCAGGTTCCTCTCCAGATCAAGGGACAAGTGTTCATCATTCTTCAAGGGGTTGAGAGGTAACCAAAGGTTTGAGTGGACCGCCGAATATGAAGAGGCCTTCCAAGGGCAGAAGAGGCAGCTATCCTAGGCTCCTCTACTTCAAAGCCCAAAAGAAGGATAGGACCTGGCCCTGTATCTAGGACTAGGAGCGGAGGCTGTGAGCTCTGTTCTGGTGAGGGAAGAGGGAAAGAAGCAGCTTCCCTTCTATTACGTGAGCCGGATTTTGAAGAAGGCAGAGCTCCGTTACCCCATCCTGGAAAAGCTAGCATACGCTATGTTTATTTGGGCAAGGAAACTTCGGTCGTACTTTCAAGCACACTTGATTAAGATGGTGACCGACCATCCTCTTCGTATGATCTTTGAAGGGGTGGAGCACTCGGGAAAACTTGCAAACTTGTCCATCGAACTAAGAGAGTTCGACATCTCCTTCGTGTAGAGGATCTCCATCAAGGCACAAGCGGTGGTAGATTTCCTAGCAGATTATGTAGTTGAGGTCAAGGAGGGGGAGCAGCAGCCGCCGGGGGCATGGAAGATGATGGTTGATGGGGCCTCGGGAAAGCTTTCTCTTGGGGGAGGAGTGGTGCTGATAAGCCCCAAGGGGGTCTCCATAAAGCAGGCGGTGGCCTACAACTTTCCGGTAACCAACAACCAAGCAGAATATGAGGTCGTGATAGCCGGCCTTCGTCTGGCGAAAGAGCTTGAGATCCGAGATTTGGAGGCCTTCACTGACTCGATTGTGGTAGCATCGCAGATTCGAGGAGAGTTTGAAGCTCGGGAGCCTACCCTCAGAAAGTACCTATCCAAGGTAAGGGCAATCATCGGAGGTTTCTGATCATTCTCAATACAGCACGCCCCCCGAGAGGAGAGTGTAGCCGCCGACCGATTGGCGAAGTTTGGGCCTCGGGGAGGTGGGACCTTGACTGAACTGTTCCGACCAGCAATCGAGGAAGGGGAGTTAATGGAGGTAGGTCAGCGATCCTCGTAGGTGGATCCGTTGGTAACCTTCCTAACCACGTGCGAGATGACGAGGGAGATTAAGGATGCAAAAAGATTCAGGCATAAAGCGGCTCACTACCTGATGTTGGAAGGGGGGTTGCATCGTAAGATACTGTCAGGGCTCTGGGCAAGATGTGCGACCGAAGAAGAGGTCCTGAGGATCCTGGGGGAGGTGCACTCAGGCGAGTGCGGCAGCCACTCGAGAGGAAGGATGCTGGAAGCAAGGGTGGTAAGGCAGGGGTACTTCTGGCCGACCCTGAGGAGGGATGCAGCTGAGTTTGCAAAGAGATGCCAAAAATGTCAGCTGTACGCACCCCTCTATTTCCTTCCTGCTCAAAGGCTTAGGAGAATTTTTGTCGTCATGGCCTTTCGCCATCTGGGGGATAGACTTGGTCGAGCCTTTTACTCCAGCTAGTGGGTAAAGGTGGTTCTCCTACTTATGATTGATGACTTCTCGAAGTGGCTGGAGGTTAAGGCCTTGGCCAAAGTCATCTCACAATTTATAAGGAACTTCTTCTAGGGAGAGATCGTATGTAGGCACGGTCTACCCCAAGCAATAGTGACAGATAATGGACCCCAGTTTGTAAGCGAAGAGTTCATCAGCTTCTGCGCCCAGCTGGGGATAGATCTCAGGTTTGCCTCTGTCCACCACCCCCGGAGCAACGGTCAGGTGGAAGCAAGAAACAAAATCTTTGTGAACTTACTCAAGAAAAAAGTAGAAAATTTGAGGGGAAATTGGGTGGCGCATTTCCCCTCGGTTCTATGGGCCTTGAGGACGACCCCGAACACGGCCACGGGCAAGACCCCCTTCAAGCTTTCTCACGGGTGTGAGGCAGTCCTCCCAGTGAAATTCGATGTTCGTCCCCACGGGTCACAGCCGTAGGGGAAGGAGATGAGGATTGGAGGTATGAAAATGAGGAAGGGTTACGCCTCTCGCTAGACATGACGGAAGAAGCGCTGGATGTCGCAACCATCAACCAAGAAGAGATCAAGCGGCATATGGCAAAATACTTCGACAAGCATGTCAGGATAAGGCAGTTCGTCGAAGAAAATCTAGTATTGAAAATGGTTGACGCAGCGGGATGGTCAGCCCCCGTGGGCAAGCTCAACCCAAACGGGGAAGGGCCTTACATTGTGAAAGAGGTCCTTAGAACGGGAAGTTATTACATCCAGGATGTGGAGGGGAAGACCATGAGCCACACTTGGAGAGGTGATGATCTAAATCGCTTCTAACCGTGAGGGGGAGGAGGTGATTGTATTTTTGTTTTTAAATGCTATCATAATATATTCCATACTTTTATCCATTGGCAACTCTCTTACTTTTAAAGTCAGAATTAGAATAAGGTTTTGGTTTTTAAATCTTCATCAACACGCCGAGCTCGGCTCGGCCCCAGGTAGACCCGCTGTGCAGGCTCTCATCTAGCTGGCAGGTCCGAAGGCTCTCCTGTGGGGGAGAGGTCGGTTATGAAATTTTCATCAACACCCCGAGCTTGGCTCGGCCCCAGGTAGACCCGCTATGCAGGCTCTCATCTAGCTGACAAGTCCGAAGGCTCGCCTGTATGAGAGAGGTCAGTTATGAAATCTTCATCAACACCCCGAGCTCGGCTCGGCCCCAGGTAGACCCGCTGCGCAGGCTCTCATCTAGCTGGCTGGTCCGAAGGCTCGCCTCTGGGGGAGAGGTTTTGGTTATGAAATCATCATCAACACCCCGAGCCCGGCTCGGCCCCTAGTAGACCCACTCTGCAGGCTCTCATCTAGCTTGCAGGTCCGAAGGCTCGCCTGTGCAGGAGAGGTTTTGGTTATTAAATCTTCATCAACACCCCGAGCTCGGCTCGGCCCCAGGTAGACCCGCTTCGCAGGCTCTCATCTAGCTGGCAGGTCTGAAGGCTCGCCTATGGGGGAGAGGTTTTGGTTATGAAATCTTCATCAACACCCCGAGCTCGGCTCGGCCCCAGACAGACCCGCTCCACAGGCTCTCATCTAGATGACAGGTCTGAAGGCTCGCTGTTGGGTATTGCATCCACAATAACCCAGATTTGCATGAAGTCACCCTTGAACTAAGATGAATTAAGTTGTATTTGATATCCTTATTCTAGTTGAATGTTTGCAGATTCTCAGTGCTAAGTGTAGACCAATGTCAGTCTACAGTGGGTCAGGAATACAGGACCATTCAGTGTAATCCCTCACTGGGTGATCAAAAGTGTTGACTCATGTGTAGCCTCTCAATTGAAATACACTTTATGTTCAAACATTAGGAGCAAAGGATGGAGCCAGAAGGAAATTCTCTCTAAAGTTCTTGAAAAACTTTCTAAGTCCAGTTCTCGAGAAGTATGGTATAGTTCTCGAGAAGCTCAGACTCTAATTCTCAAGAAGTCAGGACAGTTCAAGAATTTCTCTAAGTAAAGATCTCGAGAAGTCTTCTATAAGTTCTCGAGAAGTCAGTAAAGTTTTCGAGAAGTCTTCTATAAGTTCTCAAAAAGTCAATTTAGTTCTCGAGAAGTATTCCTTTGATTTTCAAGTTCAGAAATTCAATCAGAAGTTGATTCTAAGTAAAGTTTTCGAGAAGTCAATTTAGTTCTCGAGAAGTCTTCCCTTGGTTCTCGAGAAGTTCAGAAACAAAATTTCTCTAAGCTCAAGTTCTCGAGAAGTCCTCTATTATTTCTCGAGAAGTAAATTAGTTCTCGAGAACTATACTCTGGTGTTCTCGAGAAGTCCAAACCCATCTAAAGAGATTAGTTTTCGAGAAGTCTCTACAGTTCTCGAAAACTCAGTTCATAGTTCTCGAGAACTATAATTACTTCTCGAGAACTAAGTCGGATTTTTCAAGAAAATTTCTTTTAAGTCCAGAACGGCCGAAATTCCAAATAACCCAACAGGATTGGTCCACGTGTCATTATTAATGATATTTCCAACCGTTAAGAGATATCCTATATAAGGTCTTGTCACTAAGACATAACCCTAAGAAGGATTAAGAAAAATTATTGAGCGGATCTCGTACTTTCAAAAAAGCTCTTGTTCGGCCGATCTCTTCTAAAGCTCGACGTCTTGAAGCTGCCGCCACCGCTCTCGTCAAGATCGATCTTCATCCTTTCGATCTAGAAGATCTACTTTCAGGAAAAGTTCTTTATTCCTTGATCGAGTAGATTCAAGAATTTCTCAGGTCAGATCTACTAGTCTTCTTCAACAAATCTGAAAGGGCCGCAACTTCAAGAAGAAGACCTAAAGACTTATTTCTTGCAGATCTGAGAAAGTTTATGCTTGTATTTTCATATCTATTTGTAAATATTGTAGGAGATTATTCTCTGAGTGTAGGAGCGTTGTGCTCCGAGTGGTAGGAAGTTTGTATCTTTCGAGTGTAGATCCGTTTGGATCGAGTTTTGTAGGAATGTGGTTCCGAGGTGTAGGATTGGTTTGCAATCCGAGATAGTGGAGTAGCAGAGTCTAGTGGTTTTGTAGATCGGTGAGAAAAGTGGACGTACCCAAGATCGGGGAACCACTATAAATCTCTTGTCGTCTGTGTGATTGCTTGATTACTTGCTTGTGCTAGTTGTCAAATTTTTTATTCCGCATCTGACGCACATCTCACCTATTCACCCCCCTCTTGGTGATTTAGGTAGAAAACTTACAACTTTCAATTGGTATAAGAGTGAGGTTGATCGTTAAAAGGTTAACAACTTGATCTAATCCTTCACAAGTTTTTTTAGAGAAGTATCAAGCATTAGTAAGACCAAGGATTTTGCCAAGCTCCATATATGCACCAAGAACAATTTTCCTATGTGGAAGGAAAGAGTTAAACTCTTCATGGAAGAAGTGGACCCTCGGATCTTCATGATTGTTGAAGAAGGTCCGCATGTTCCTATGATTGCATCTACAATAGATCCCACCAGACAAGTCCCAAAGAAGTTGATGGACTTGGATAAGGACGAGATTGCACTTGTCTACCTAGACAAGAAAGCTAAAAATATTATAGCAAGTGCAGTCGATGACTCGATGCTGCAAAATCTGATTCATTGCCAGTTATCTAAGGAGATGTGGCGATCCCTGGTGACTCTAATGGAAGGCACTGAAGAAGTTAGGGATGATCGGAGATCCCTTCTAAATCAGATGTATGAAGCCTTTAGGCAAGGTCACAAGGAAGCCATAGCTGATACCTTTGAGAACTTCTTCAAGATAGTTAATGGCCTAAGAGTTTATGGCCGAGTCTTCACAAATGGGGAACTGAATGACAAATTCTTAAGATCCCTGACCAAGGAATGGGATAATAAGGTATGCTCCATTCAGGAGTTCGGAAGGTTAGCCGAGACGGACCCGCAGAATCTATTCGGAAAGCTTATATCTTACGAGGTCCAAATCAACTCAAGAAAAGCTGAAGAAGAGATGAGCAGGTCTGCATCCAAGGAGAAGTCTATCGCTCTGAAGGCAGATAGCTCAAGGAAGACAAAGGCTAGCTCTCCTGCCCCAGCTCTTGAAGCTGATGAAGAAGAATAATCTGAGCCAAGCTCCTCTAGTTCAGAGCTATTTGATGGAGAGTTCTCTCTACTCTCAAGGCAGTTCAAGAAATTAATGAACCAGAAGAAGCAATGGAGAGGCAAGGATGCCTCCTATAGAAGATCATGCAATGATGGTGATTGCCACAGAAAAGGCTCAAGCAGCCACGACAGGTATGGTTCTAAACCGAATAAACATTATTCGACTTATATTGTTTGTTATTGTTGTAATAAACCAAGTCAAGTCATTGCGGATTGCCCCCACAAGAATAAAGAGGGTGGCAAAAGAGAAGAGAGGAAGTCCTACAGTACAAAGAGGACAGAAAAGAGCCTGTTGGCCAAGAAGGGAAAAACCCTTAGTGACTCCGACTCATCTGAGTCGAGTGTAAAAGAGGAAGAAGCTGACATTGGGCTAATGGCTCTAACTGATGATGAACAAGTCCCCCAGTTCACTAGGGAGGTAAAATCTCACACCCCTCTTTCAGAATCTGATGATCATAGTGAGCAAGAGGGCTATCCCTCTGAGGATGAATCTGAACTCATGGGACAATATAAGGAGTTACTCGAGGCTTACGACAAATGTCGCCGAGTCGTGAAAACTCAAGCTAAAGAGATAAAGTCTCTAAACGCCACAGAGAGCGCCTTAAGAGAAGAAATCTCAAAGACTGACTCTCTTAAGGAAGACTTCAATAAATCTATTGAAGAATATAACAAGGCTCTCGAGCACCTTGACCTTAAGGAGAAAATCATCAAGGAGTTGGAAGAACAACTCTCGGCTGAAAAGAAACTTGTAGAAGGTTTCTCTAAGCCCAAGACTATACTACCTTTGATTGTTGAATTTTTAGCTAAAGGCAAGGGTACTGGTCTAGGCCACAAAGGTGCTCCTAGTAAATCCTCTAGGAGAAGGAAGGACAAGAGAAAGAATAAGGATGCCAAGAAGGCCTTTGCCGAGGAAAAAGGGAAAGATCCTTTGGTGCTAGCCTCGTTCAAGAAAGTTATCTTTCCTGCAAACGAATTCGACTTTGAGTCCACCTATGGACACTTCACTAGGCCGATCCCAGAGAAGCCTAAGTCAAGGAACCAAGGTTGGACTTGCCCTCATGACTTTGGCGAGAGTGTCTTCAAGGAACCTTATGAAGAGATTTAACTTCAGATCTATGGACCTTATGCTCATGGTCATAACATCAAGAAGGCACCAAAAGTAAAATCTGTTGTGGAAAAGCCTATGAAGGAGAAGAATTCATGTAGTTGCCACCACCATGAAGCTTTTGTCTTCAAGGAGGCTACCCCTACTGGACCTCCTCTCAAGAAGGTCAAGCAGGAGATCATAAGGCATAGATACAACAGATTCGACTGTTGGTGCTGTGGTAGAGTTGGTCACTTTGCCATAAATTGTTGGTTCAATCCTAAAAATGCTGCAACTCCTCAAGTTAGCAAAGTGAGAATGACCACTCATGAGACTAATACTCGTAGGGGGAGTATTCTAACTCGAGACCAAGGACCCAAACGTGTTTGGGTTCCTAAGGCTAAGTGATTATAATTGCAGGTACGTCCAAAGGCCATTAAAACACCAATCTGGTATTTGGACAGTGGATTTTCTCAGCATATGACCGGGACAAGGAGCCTACTCCAGAACTTTTCACCGGTGTTGAACGAACCAAAGGTCATCTTTGGAGGTTCAGACCGAGGAATCACCAAAGGCTACGGTATGATTACTAACAGTAATGTATCCTTTTCGGATGTAGCCTATGTTGAAGGATTGGAACACAATCTCATCAACATAAGCCAACTATGCTACAAAGGATACGTGGTTGAATTCTATGCTGACAAGTGTTTGATAAAATCGGTTGACAACATGGAAACTATTTTATCAGGCAGTCGAAGCAGAAATATTTTCTGTTTAAATTTCATCTGTATTTACTCCTCTACACCAGTATGTCTTTTAGCAAAAAGTAGTGCATATCTTGCTGACCAATGGCACAAGAGACTAGCACATATTAATTTCAAAACTATAAATAAACTATTCTCTCAAAACTTAGTACGTGATGCCCCTAATGTCAAGTGAGTTAAGGATAGCCCTTGTCATGCCTGTATAAAAGGGAAGCAAACAAGGAGTTCATTTAAAAGCATTATAGGAAAGGATTCTGATAGAAGCTTACAACTTTTTCATATGGACTTGTTCGGTCCACTGCAAGTTAGAAGTTTGGGAGGTAAGGAATATACGTTGGTTATTGTGGATGATTACTCGCGCTTTGTGTGGGTGTTCTTTCTTAAACACAAGTCAAATACCTTCAATATTTTCACTAATTTTGTTAGGCAAGTCAAGAATGAATACAATTGCTCCATAGTCAAAATAAGAAGTGACAATGGAACAGAACTCAAGTCTGGGGCCATGACAGAATACTGTGAATGTCAAGGTATCTTTCATGAGTTTTTCTCTCCTCGCACTCCACAGCAAAATGGAGTAGCTGAGAGAAGGAACAGAACACTCATAGAGGCTTGCCGGACTATGTTGAGTGATGCCTCACTTCCAGAGATCTTCTGGGCTGAAGCCGTCAACACCGCTTGTCACGTGCAAAATCGAGCACTCATCAACAAGAACCATGATAAGACTCCTTACGAACTTCTAAAAGGCAGGAAACCGACCATTTCACATTTTAGAATCTTTGGCTGTAAGTGCTTCGTACTTAACAACGACAAGTATCACACTACAAAGTTTAGCGAGAAAAGCTTTGAAGGTATTTTTGTAGGTTATAGTAGTCATAGTAAGGCCTATAGAATATTTAATAGAAAAACTCTGGTGGTAGAAGAATCGATACACATTGTATTTGATGAGAGGAGTTTGCTGCAAAGCAACTCTTCTAGTGTGCTCATTGAAGATGCAGGTAAAAAGATAAAGGAACTTAGCTTGGATGAACCTACTGAAGATAAAGATGAAAAGTTCATCAAGATCACCTCTACAACCCCCATTGGAGAGGTACATGATCAAGATGAAGAATTCATCCCAATTGAAGATGACCCCCGTGGCTGAGGAGATCCCAGATGCAAGGACTCTAGAGCTCAGACACCTGAAGGATCATCCTTTAGACCAGATAATAGAAGCTCCTCGGGATGGTGTCAGAACTCATCGAGGTACAACTAATGAGAATTTATTCTTAAGTTTTCTATCACAGGTTGAACCTAAGAAGTTTGAGGAAGCAAACTCGGATGCACCCTGGATACTAGCCATGGAAGAAGAGTTAAATCAGTTCAAACGTTGCAAAGTTTGGACACTTGTTCCTAGACCCAAGTGTAAGAACGTCATCGGGATAAAATGGGTCTACCGGAACAAGATGGACGAAGAAGGAACTATTATAAAGAACAAAGCCAGACTTGTCGCCAAGGGCTATCGTCAAGAAGAAGGAATCGACTTCGATCAAACGTATTCTCCAGTGGCAAGACTGGAGGCGATCAGGTTATTCCTTGCTTATGCTGCACTTAAGGGCTTTACCGTTTATCAGATGGATGTAAAATCCGCCTTCCTGAATGGTGACATAAAGGAAGAAGTGTATGTAGAGCAACCGCCAGGTTTTGTTGACTCAACTTTTCCTAATCATGTTTATTTACTGCAAAAAGCTTTATATGGTCTTAAACAAGCTCCTCTAGCTTGGTATGAGACGTTGTCTAGCATTCTTCTTGAGAACAAGTTCACAAGAGGAAAGATAGACAAGATATTATTTCTTAGGGAAATAAATGGCAAGATTTTGCTAGTGCAAATCTATGTCGATGACATTATTTTTGGCTCTACGGATAACAACCTCTGCAAGAAGTTTTGTAAACTTATGCAAGGGAAGTTTGAAATGAGCAGTATGAGAGAGCTGAAGTATTTCTTAGGGCTTCAGGTGAAACAATCTGAGGATGGAATCTTCATCTCACAGACCAAGTTCACCAAAGAGCTACTTAAGAAATTCGGAATGGAGAATGCAACCTCTATGAGGACTCCAATGGACTCAGCTATGTCTCTTGACAAGGATGAGAAAGGGAAACCTTTTGATGAAACCATGTACAGAAGCATAATTGGGTCATTGCTCTACCTTATCGCAAGTAGACCAGATATAATGTTCTCAACATGTGTATGCGCTAGATTCCTGGTGAACTCTAAGGAATCTCATTATATTGCTGCGAAGAGAATTTTGAGATACCTTAAAGGTACACCAAATCTTGGCTTATGCTACCTAAGAAGTAATGATAGTGAACTGATTGGATTTTCAGATGTAGATTTTTCAGGAAGCAAAGACACAGGAAAAGCACTTCTGGGACTTTCCAATTCCTAGGAAGAAGGCTTATCTCTTGGAGCAGAAAAAGTAAAACTGTCTCGCAATCTCAACGGCCGAGTCAAAATACATTTCTACCGGTAGTTGTTGTGCATAGTTGCTTTGGCTAAAGAACCAGCTAGAAGATTACAATATGAATGTCAAGGACATTCCTCTGTTCTGTGACTCCTCCAGCGCAATCGCAATTGCAAACAACCCAGTCTCTCACAGCCGGACAAAGCACATCAAGCTGAGATACCGCTTCAACGGGGAGCATGTGGAGCAAGGGGATGTGGATCTACAGTACGTGCCAACAGATCGGCAGGTTGCAGATATATTCACTAAGCCGCTGGACGAGACCAAGTTCATTTTTTTCAAAACTGAACTTAGGTTGCTGAACAAGGAGGATTAGACCAAAGTGATCAGTTCAAAGGCTCAAGAATCGAGGATACTCCTAAAAGGTTAGAATTTACCTAGTGGAAGGCAGTTCTCGAAAACCTACTTCACTTCTCGAAAAGTAAAAGTCATTTCTCGAAAAACCTAAGTACACTTCTCGAGAGGCAGAAATTAGCTCTCGAAAAGTATCTTTAGTTCTCGAGAAATACATAAACTTCTCGAAAAGTCAATCGGAAGTTCTCGAGAACTAGTTCTCGAGAAGTCAGCCTATCTCTCGAGAACTCTGAAATCCAGTTCTCGAGAACTTTCTTACTTCTCGAAAACTATTTGAAAGTCCACCTAGTGCCAACTACCTTCACCTATGGGGGGGGAATAGGTGTATTGCAGCGTTTTTGCGGAATTAAAACTATACCTGCACAAATAAACAAAACAACACAGCACAAAAAGACACAGGCAATTTATAGTGGTTCCCCGATTTGGGTATGTCCACTTTCCCCTTTCGACCTATCTCCCAACAAGGGACGACTCGGTCACTTCACCAACCGGATTGAAATCCAATCCACACACTAACGGAAGGAACCCTTCCAAGCAAAGGAGTCACCACTCCTTCACCACGGGTTGCACCCAACCCTTACAACGAGGAATGTACGTTCCTTTACAACAAAAATAAAATGGAATGTATAAAATATACAAACTTCTTATGGAGGCTAGGTGTCCCTCTTCGTTCGATGTCGCGTTCTTCATGAAGACGAAGAGTCCACGACCTTAGCTCTCACTTAGAATGAATCTCCACGAAACTGGCGGTGGCAAGAAGAGCGGCGGCTTGGCGTTCGGGATCGGTGGCGGCAAGAAGTGTGGCGGCTGAGCTTCAGAGATCCAACCTTCGTAGCTATGCAAGCAAGGTCTACCAACGGTCTTCCTTGGATCAATCGTCTCGATCGATTCAGAAAGGGAAGGTATTCCCGATCTACAAACCAAGAGACAAAGGATTCCAAGAAGGACACGTGAGATGCGTTTCTTATCAAAGCTTCTGACGCCGGGGGATCAGGAGGTATCCTCGATCAACGGCAACGACTACTTCCCGAGCGGCGACGGCGGCGGCGGAAGAGAAATCCGCGATCTAGGTCACGTCGGCAGCTCGGTTTTCTTTCATGTGTATTTGTAGTATTGCGTGTCTCTAAAGATCGAAATACAACAGTATTTATACTGTAGGTCATACATTATGACCGTTGTGGGCCCCACCAAGGAAACCCTAGCTCCGGTTCAAAACAGCGCCTGAATATTTTGACCAGTCCAGCGAGCAGCAGAAATTCGCCTAAGGCAAATTCGGCGAGAATCATTGGTGATTCTCGACGAATCGGCGAGAATCACTTATAATTCTCATCGAATTCTACTTGGCAGAATTCTGGCTGAAGATCTAGCCATCCGGAAAGAATCGGCGAGAATCAATATTCATTCTCGACGAATCGGCGAAAATGCAAAGTCATTCTCATCGATTCGGCGAGAATCAACTAGTGATTCTCGACGATTCTGCCTTAAGCAGAAATCAAGATGGCGTTGAGACAGCCGGCTGCAATCGGCAAGAATCAGCGAGTGATTCTCGACGATTCAGCGAGAATAACTCGAATCGGCGAGAATCACTTAGTGAATCTCGACGATTTCTATTTAGACGATTTTTCGTCTTTCCACCCGTGAGCTGCTCTTTGGCCCATCCTTGCTCTTTGACTGCTCTTGATCAATCACAGCCCTGTACTTATAAATAAGTATACTCCAATCGAGAGAGTACATGTAAGCCAACACACTGATCTGCTCAACGAGGGATTACGTTGCGCAGACCCGTGTATATTGACCTACTACACACTGACATTTGTGTGTACTTAGCGAGGAATAACTGCAAGCACAACTTGAAGACAAATGATCAATCAAATACAATGTCAATTCACCTTAGCTGGTCCAAGGGCTTATTCAGATCAGGTACATTGTGGATACAATACCCAACAATCTCCCCCTATTTGAAGAAGCCTAAACCCTACAAGCTAAGGTGAATATAACTGATTGAAGAAAAACATAAACTGAATAATCAGTTGAGAAAGAATTTCCATACCATTATCTTTAGAGCATTTGGAGAATACTTTGCGAGAGCACCTTAGCCCTTAGCACCTTAGCCGAGAGGGCAATCTCCCCCTTTTTGGCTTCTACAAATCTGGGACTTTAGCACTTGCCACAATGCTCCCCCTCAGTTCTTGCATTTGCGCTTACACTTGAGTTTCTTGCGGATGCTCCCCCTATATGCACGAGCCTGGAGCTTCTGTAGTCTTCATTCCTCATTGTTTAGCATCCCCAGTTCAGTTTTGAAGAAACTAAACTTGGCCTCGTCTAGGGGCTTTGTGAAAATATCTGCAATCTGCTTATCCGTGGGGACATAGCAGAGAGAGCTGTCCTTGTTTTCCATGTGCTCCCTAATGAAGTGGTAGCACACTTTAATATGATTCATCCTGCTATGCGATACCGGATTGTTCGCAATGGCAATTGCATTGGAGGAGTCGCAGTACATTGGTACTTCCTTGAAATGAAGGTCATAGTCTGCTAACTGGTTTCTGATCCATAGTAGTTGTGCGCAACAGCTTCCTGCTGAGATATACTCAGATTCAGCTGTGGAGGTTGCAACACAATTCTGCTTCTTACTATTCCATGATATAAGCCTTCTTTCGAGGAATTGACACGTCCCAGAAGTGCTTTTCCGATCATCCCTGCTTCCTGCAAAGTCAGCATCTGAAAAGCCTATTAGCTCGACATCATTGTTTCTCGGGTATCACAAGCCAAGATTAGGTGTACCCTTAAGGTATCTAAGAATTCGCTTTGCAGCGACATAGTGAGATTCCTTAGTATTCACCTGATATCTGGCACAAACGCATGTGGAGAACATAATATCCGGTCTAATTGCAGTAAGGTAGAGCAGGGATCCAATAATGCTTATGTATTTGGTTTCATCAATCAAAAGGTTTCCCTTTCTCATCCTTATCCAGGGACATAGTGGATCTCATTGGAGTCCTGATAGAGGTTGCATTCTCCATTCTGAATTTCTTGAGGAGTTCATTTGTGAACTTCATCTGACAAATGAAAATTCCATCCTCAGACTGTTTCACTTGAAGTCCCAAGAAATACTTTAGCTCTCCCATACTGCTCATTTCAAACTTTCCTTGCATAAGTTTAGAAAACTTTTTGCAAAGATTGTTATCCGTTGAGCCGAATATAATGACATCAACATAGATTTGCACTAGCAAGATCTTGCCTTTGACTTCCCTAAGAAACAATGTCTTATCTATTTTTCCTCTAGAGAACTTGTTCTCAAGAAGAAAACTAGACAGAGTCTCATACCAAGCTCGTGGAGCTTGTTTTAATCCATATAGAGCTTTATTAAGAAAGTATACATGATTAGGATAAGTAAGATTGACAAAACCTGGGGGTTGAGCGATGTATACTTCCTCTTTCAGGTATCCATTCAAGAATGCCGATTTCACGTCCATCTGATAGACTGTGAATCCTTTGTGAGAGGCATATGCTAGAAACAGTCTGATTGCCTCGAGCTTTGCAACCGGAGCAAACGTTTAGTCGAAGTCGATCCCCTCCTCCTGTCTGTATCCTTGAGCCACCATTCTGGCCTTGTTCTTGATTATGACCCCCCGTGTTCATCCAGCTTGTTTCTGAAGATCCACTTGGTGCCAATCACGTTCTTCGTCTTTGGTATGGGAACCAGCGTCCAGACGTTGCATCGTTCGAATTGATGCAGGTCATCTTGCATGGCCAATATCCAAGACGCATCTTTGTTTGCTTCGTCGAACTTCTTTGGTTCAACCTGCGATAGGAAGTTAAAATGCAGAAACTCGTTAAGTGTACCTCGGCGAGTTCTGACACCGTCTCAAGGATCTCCGATGATTTGATTTCTGGGATGATCCCTCACATGTCGGAGCTCTAGTAGTCGTGCATCAGGAGCTCTAGCATTTTCTGGGGCTCCTTCCTCTTTAGGGAGGACTACTCCATCCTGACCGCCATCATCTCCGATCGGCGTTGAGGTGGAGACCTTGACGTACTTTGGAGTTGCATCTTTATCGGGCTCATCCAGGTGTAGTTGTTCGATTCTTGCACCTGCATCTTCAAGAAAACAACTGGAAGAATTGCAATTAAGCAAGCTTCCTTCATCAAATACGACATTTATTGATTCCTCTACCACTAGGGTTTTCTTATTGAAAACCTTATAAGCCCGGCTATGGCTACTATAGCCCATGAGTATGCCTTCGAAGCATTTTTCACCAAACTTAGTACGCGGGTACTTCCCATTATTCAGTACCTAACATCTGCAGCCAAAGATCCTAAAATAGGACATGGTTGGCTTCCTGCCTTTCAGTAGCTCATAAGGCATCTTATGATGACTCTTGTGGATCAAGGCCCGATTTTGTACATGACACGCCGTATTGACAGCCTCTGCCCAGAAATATTCTGGGAGAGAAGCATCATTCAACATTGTCGTGCAGGCTTCAATGAGCATTCTATTTCTCCTCTCCGCAACTCCATTCTGCTGAGGAGTGTGTAGGGAGGAAAACTCATGAAAGATACCAAGTTCTTCACAGAACTCTGTCATAGCACCAGACTCGAACTCTGTTCCATGGTCACTTCTGATTTAGACCACCGAGTAATTAAGTTCGTTCTGAATCTGCCTGACAAAACTGGTGAAGATGTCAAACGTATCAGACTTGCATTTTAAGAAGAACACGAAAGTAAACCGAGAGTGATCATCAACAATCACTAGCGTATAAGACTTGCCTCCCAAGCTATGAACTTGCATTGGACCAAACAAGTCCATATGCAGAAGATAAAGACATCTGGAGGAGTCTTTGTCAACGATGCCCTTAAAGGTAGCCTGAGTCTGTTTGCCCTTTTGGCATGCAGGACAGGGGCTATCTTTGATGCACTTAATGATGGGAGCATCCCTTACTAAGTTTTTAGAAAACAACATACTAATTGTCTTGAAATTAATATGTGCCAATCTCTTGTGCCATTGTTCACAAAGAGATGCACTGCCTGTTGCTACTAGGCATACGGGGGTAGATGAATCTAAACTAAGAAAATCTAAGCAGAAGATATTTCTGCTCCTAATGCCTGTAAATAGCGTCTCCGAAGAGGCACACGATATTATCAGGCATTTATCCTTGCAGAACTTAACGTCATAACCTTTATCACATAACTGACTTATACTGACCAGGGTATGATTTAACCCTTCAACGTAAGCCACGTTGGTGATATAAATTATACCATTGGAAATCATACCGTAACGCATGGTGACTCCTCGATCTGATCCCCCAAAGATGACTTTGGGTCCATTCTCGACTTGAGAGTAATCACACAGCAGGCTTCTTGTCCCGGTCATATGCCGGGAGCATCCACTGTCCAAGTACCATATGAGAGTTTTGGTGGCCTTTGGACATTCCGGCAAAACAGAATTAATTTCCCTTAGGAACCCAATCGAACTTGGGTCCTAGATTCCTCGTTAGCATATTCCCCCTCGGATGGTTAGCCCTACGAGTAGTTTGCCTCGCATGGCCAACATGAGGAGTCTCGTTATTCCTCGGATTAAACCAGCAATCCACGGCAAAGTGACCAACTTTGCCACAGCACCAACAGTCAAATCTGTTATACTTTCTCCTAGGCACCTGCTTAACCCTTGGAACGGAAGGTTCAGCCGGGGCCTTGGACCTGGAGGTGGAGGCATCATGATGACAACAGTCGCATGATTGCTTCACCTCTTGGTTTCTCAGTGTAACAGGCTTGGCCTTAGGTGCCTGCTTCCTATTATGGCCGCTAGAGGAGTGGCCATAATCCTCCATTTGAACTTCCTAATAAGGTGCCTTGAAGACACTCTCGCCAAAGTTGCGGGGGAAGGCCCACCCCTCATACCGGCTCTTGGGCTTTTCAACCGAGGGCCGGAAGAAGTGGCCATAGGTTGACTCAAAGTCCTGTTCATTGCAGGGATAGCCAGGCTTCCGGAATACAACAGGGTTGAGTGGGGCCTTTCCCTTTTCTGCAGTAGAGGCCTTCTTAGCAGCCTTATTTCTCCTCTGCTTTTTGTTTCTCCTGGATGATTAACCAGGCACACCCACATGCCCCAATCCAGCCCCCTTAGCCTGAGCAGAGAAGGTATCAACCAGTGGAAGAATAGTCTTTGGCATAGAGAAGCTTTGGACAATCTTCTTTTCTGCCGTAAGTTGTTCTTCCAACTTATTGATCTCTTCCTGTTTAAGGTCAAGGAGACTTAGAGACTCTGCGTGCTTAGAGATCAGGTCCAGGTGCTCCAGTCGGAGAGAAATCAAGCTAGTGATCTCTTCCCTTAGGGAGACACCCTCAACCTTAAGGAATTTGACTTTCTTTTTCTGAGCCCTCAATCTCTTGCGGCATTCCTCGAAGGTGTTGAGCAGAAGCTCATACTTTTCGAGGAGCTCAGCTTCTCGGGCAGATGGGCTGTCCTTGAGATCATCATCAGGAGACTCATAGTCAGAGTCGGAGAGGGGGGTACGAGCTTTTACCTTCCTAGTGAATGGGGGGCATTCTCCTTCTGAGTCAGAGCGACTCACCAGCCCGAAGTAGGCTTCCTCATCATCATTGGTGTAACATCCCATGTTACTTCTAGGCCCCTTAACTTAGATTTGGTTAGGCATGTGGTGAGTTAGAAGGGGGGGTTAGCTAGGTTTGACCCTAGGTGGTGAGTTAGAAGGGGGGGTTAGCTAGGTTTGACCCTAGGTGGTGAGTTGTCACCAGATGGGACCACTATAGGATCAGGTCAAACTAGGTCAAACTTGACTAAATGAGGGCCCTAGCCACACCATGACCCCCACCACATTGCCCTAACCCTAACTACAATCTAAGTAGACCCAAAGTCATGCCCTAGGTCAACACTTTGACCATAGTTGACCCAGGTCAACTTCAGGCCTAAAATGATCAAACCCTACACTCATGGGTCCAATTGGATCAAGTAAGGCATCACCATGACCCAAGCCATGTTGGGTGATGATTTAGACCTCATGACCACTAAGTGGGGTCAACCCACTCATCCATTTGATCAAGTCAACCCTAAAGTCAAACTTGGTCAACCTTAAGCTTAATTAAGGGTAAATGAAGACCAAGCCCATTCCTAGTGGGCTAAGACCATCACCATGGACCAACCCATGTTAGGTGATGACATGGTGCCCATGGCCATCATATGGGGTCAGCCTACCCATCATGTTGACCAAGTCAACCTCAAAAGTCAACAAGTCAACACTTTAGCCTAAAAGAGGAAAAAATGAACCCAAGTCATTTCCCATGGGCCAAGCCCACCAAATTTGGCCCATG
Source organism: Platanthera zijinensis (assembly GCA_039513925.1). Classification (NCBI taxonomy): domain Eukaryota; kingdom Viridiplantae; phylum Streptophyta; class Magnoliopsida; order Asparagales; family Orchidaceae; genus Platanthera; species Platanthera zijinensis. The sequence continues at coordinate 143,016,461 of CM077087.1, read as the reverse complement.
ACCAGCCAAATGGCCAATGACCAGCCCTACCCCCCTGGTGGTGGAGAGAGAGACATGCACAAGGTTAAAAATGGAAAATTTGGGTGAAGAGGAGAGAGAAGGTGAGGTGGAAATGAGGTAAGGCCATATGGCCTTCATCTCTTCAGCTCAAGAGCTGCTGGCAGACCACCCCACCACCTTTCAAGAGGAATTGCTGCATGAGAGCAACCTGGCAGCCATGGTGGGCCAACAAAGTGGCCAAACCGAGCTCACCCCGGCTTTATCTCCCAGTACAGCCACTCCAGGCCAAATCTATCCCAGCCATTAGCTTCAGAAGGTCCTAAGGAGTTGAATTCGAGTGCTGGATCAGAGAACTCGGTGGAGAAATGGGAAATTGGGAAGGAGATCGCCGGAACTAGCTAGCCATGTCCAACCGCCGCCACAGCCGCCGTCAAGCCGCCATACAGGTCTGTTTCGCCACCCCTCTTCCCGTACTAGGATCCTAGATCGTTTAGGAGAGAAATCTGGCTCAATTGAGCCCGATGCCATGTAAGATTTCTCAATTTTTCCGAGGATTTTTATACCTCTCGGGATCGCCGGCGCCGCCGTCTCCCGCCGCCTCATCGCCGGCAAATTGTAGCCACCACCACCGTGAAGGTGATGGCACCGTTGGCCAGCCACGGCGCCGCCTCAATCGGCCGGAAAACACCCCGCAAGGTGGCCCAGGAAAAATCAATCTCAGCCGTCCATCCATCGGGGACGATGATAGGATGCCGCTCGTTTTGCGTCAAGATTCGTGTTATTTTATTTTAAATAAAGGTTAAATTTAATAAATGAATAGTGAATGCTGTCACATTTTTACAGCCATTTTCAAACTGAAAATTAGGGCACCTAGGTTCATTTTTAGGTCAGGAGTTCTAAATATATTTTGTAGCTCTAAGTGTTAACTTTAAAATGCCACCCTAAACATGGATTTTGACACAGTGGTCTGGCCTGTAGGGTAATTCTCCTAGGCCTGGTCCTAGGCTAGGGCAGATCTTAATTTGAGTGCCCATGCTGAACCAGTGATCCACATGGCCTGAAATTTTGGGCATGTGCATGTATAGGGAATATCTAGCCCATGCCAAAAATTAGGAATTTTTTGGAATACTTTTTCCTATAGTTTTGTTCAAAATGTCAAAAATTATATAATTGGAATAATTGGAGTGTTAAGCCTCCAAATGGCCCCAAATTTTGGTGGCAAGTCCTCTGGGACATGGTTAGGGTCTGAAAAAAATTTCAGCCCGTTTGAACCACTGCATGTTGGGTTAAACAACTTGCATGTGTAGCCTAGATTTAGCCTTGGTGTGCATTTAGCAAATTTTGCTATGATGTGTATTTATCCATTTTGGGACCTCTAAAAACCTTGAAATTAATTCCAGAGGATCCTTAGGACAAATTCAACCCCCCAAATTTATTATAGGATTTTTGGGAACAAAAATCCCATTATTTGGATTTTTGAAAATTATAGCCATATTTGAAAATAAAGTTGGAAAATAGATTTAATCAAGCAAAAATCCTCAGATTTGGTCTTGTTCAAGTTTTGGTCATATTTGACTTGGGGTAATTTTATTTTCTCTGTTTGAGATCTTTTGGAGTAAAATATCATGTAAAGACCATTTTACCCTTATTGCTTCCATTCATGAATTAATGAATAAATAAGTCAGAAAAATTTAGAAATATTCCTAGTGGTGTATATAGGTCTTAGTTAGCTGGCATATTTATTTCAGAATTTTTGGATGTGCATACAATTTTTAAATCATCATAATGGCATTTTGGTAAATATCCAAGAAATTGAATTGCAAGGCCATTACACTGTTAAGGTTGATGAAACTTTTTCCAGTAGTCTTATTTTGATGATTTAGATTCCCTGTAATTTTCTTAGAATTTTGTGAATAAATATCTAATACTTCCTTTGAAAAGTGTAATTATGATGGTTTTAGATTAATCAACAAATAAATACAAATATTTTAATGAAAATTATAAACTTTGGGAGATAGTAATATTTCATCATGTTAAAGGTCAGGATATTTGTTTTGCATCATTAGGGCCATGCAAAGATATATTTCACATGTTAAATGACTTTGGAAATATTTGGAGAAAATAAAATAATTATAAAAATAATAGAGAAAATTATTAAAATTACCATACACATTCTAGTAGGTCATACCACCTTAGGATAAATATTTGGGGTCTGGTGGCCCAAGGATTTGAAAGTTCGATTTCGGGGTGGTACTAGGCCATGGGGTGCGCATAGTAAAGGTAGGCTATACTATAGGCCACCAGGGAACGAATCAACAACTGAGTTATAGTCTAAGATCGGAAGTATAACCCTAGGTGGCATATGTATTCTAGAGACGAGAGTAATAGTGCAACCTTAGACTTATCTAGGAGGAGCCGACAGAAGACCGTCATTCCTCAACCCATAGCTTAAGTCACTTAGTCACTCTATGTAACAGGGAGAGAAAAAGGGGTTCTGGGTAGACATCAACTAAAGTAAATATCCTTGAGAAAGGGAGCTTTGGGATTCAGCCCATCGTAGCTCCTAGTGCCTCTGAGAGCCCTTCACCGGGAATACCTTGGGCAGTCCTGGGATTAACCTTAAGTTTCTAAGTATAATAATCAGTAGGCAAGAGTAGTCTAACAGGTTAAGTGAACTGGACATGTTCTCACTCGGGCCGGGTTGGAGGGACTTGGAGTCTATTGACTGCTTTCTCACCCGTGCAGAGTTGGACGAAAGTGATTGACATATATATACTCACCCGGGTAGGGTTGGAGGTTTTGTAGCACATACTCACCTGTGACGGGTTGGAGAGATTTGGGACAGGATAGTCCTTTGAGCTGGAGGCTCAATATATAATACTTGCATGTGCATATACTAGTGGCGGGCCATGTGGTACTGGCCAGTCGTCACACCGACGGCAGTACGGTGGACCAGGCGGGTGCGAGGGTTAGAAGGACCAGTAGAATGTTTATACTGGAGTCTGGAGGACTTTTCCTAATAACGCGCACCCGGCCCAACAAGACTGACGGGTAGTCAGCAAAGTGGTACGCAGAGACTCTAGAGTGCACTGTCGGTGTACAGAGGCGTACAAGAGAGGTCTAGGCCTGGTAGTGTGTATACCCGCCTAGAAGGCGGAGACGCCCGCTCCGCTGCTGCCGTAGCCACAACGTTAGTACCTGAGAGTGATGCTAGCTCTCGAAAAGTAGGAACTAAAGGTCTGTGATCACAGAGTCGTGTGTGTGTGTTGCACTGCCTGTTCATATCATACCCACCATATAGATGCATATCATTAACCTTCATAACAACTTATGACACCTAATGTATAAGTGGTATGGGACGCTTATACATTAGGACCTGCTATACGATCCCTTAGCCTATAAGCTTGAGTGGGCAAGTTTATAGGTTGAGGTTACTTTCCTTTTTATATGTATATTGCTTGTGATACCTGACACCCCATTGTATAAAATGGTATGGGACATTTTATACAATGGGAGCCCTGCGGAAGACCCTTTGCTTATGCGTACCCGCATAAGTGAAGGTTACTTTTCATTACTTACTTGGTTACATATTCTGCTTAGCTTCCTGTCACCTGCTCTGCCTTTGTCACCCCTTGTTGTCCTCTGCTTCGTCCTCCCGCACGGTGCCTAGGAGTTGCGGGGCGAGGTGTGGAGGAAACGACTTAGTCTTTTTGACTAATGGTCGGTGACCATACTATTTTTAGGAGCTCGAGGAGATGGACCAGCACGACGAGGAGGCAGGACTTGAAGAGCAGATACCGGCACCTTCTACTACTACTACTGGAGCACGTCTACAGGTATGATGTGAGAGATTTTAGTTTTTCCGTTGTTGTTAGTGAGAGAGAGATTTGATCATGATGTACTGGGCATAAGCCCTATTTACTTTCATTTTACTGTACTCATTGTGGATTGGCATGCGTACTTTCATTTGATATATATATATGTGATGTGGCTGTGGACTTCTACTGCATTTACTCTGTTTCTGTAGTTATAATCTCATATTGGCCGACAGTTTATGATCGTACTAGCCGGCAGGATCGGCGTCTTGCGGTGTCGACTAACCCGTGCGTTAGTGTCACCGTAAGGCGGCAGTTCTGGGCATAAGATCCGGGTTAGCCTCGGAATGGGGAGATAGGATCTTACAAACTGGTATCACTTGAACACACGATCATATGAGAATAAAGTCCACAACACTGGAACACCCCGCTCGAGCATTAGTTTGCGGACAAACTATGCAGCGGAAGCAATGGTGTGCCCATGTGTAAAAAGCCACATAAAACAGTCCATTAAACAATGAGTTAGGCCAAATTTGACATTATCTTACCTTTATGCAGCCTCCACAGGATACGGTTCCTCCCCCTCCGGCCGCCACTCCTTTCATGCAGACAGAGATGGCTGACGGCTATCCTAGATGCCTTCAGAGCGCAGCAAGCCCCAGCTCAGCTGCCCAACCCAGGGTCGAGCTGGTTAAGTGCGTTTAAAGGGCTGTCCCCGCCGCTGTATCGCGGGACAGAAGATGCTGTGAAGACAGAGGAGTGGTTGGAGACCATTCAAGAGCTGCTAGCTGGCATCAGCTGCCCCGTCAGACAGGTTGTCCCTCTTGCCACCTCGGTACTAGAAGCTCATGCAAAGAGGTGGTGGAAATCAGTGCGAGACTCTACGTTCGCTGACAGGGAGCTGATGGACATATCTTGGGAGGAGTTTAGTGACGTATTCCTGGAGCATTTTGTATCCTCCATAGACAGGGATGCTTTGGAGGCGAGGTTTCTGAACCTCCAGCAGGGGAGCCGATCAGTGATCGAATATCAAAGAGAGTTCTCCCACCTGGCTAGGTTCGTGGGCTTTCATGACTGGGACGATCAGAAGTATGCAAAGAGATTCTACCATGGGCTCCGCGATTCATTGAGGCAGCCCCTGTTGTTTATATCGCATGGTACCACTGCTCAGATCATAGAAATGGCAAAGAAGCTGGAAGCTGACCAGCTGATGGTACAAGGCAGAGGAAAGAGATCGCTAGATGGGCAATTGTTTGGAGAAAGTAGCAGTGCGTCTCAGAGAGGCAAGACTATTGGGTACAGAAGAGGTGGGGGACGCCGTCGTCCCAACTACAGGCAGGATTAGAGGCCTCCTCCACCACTAGATCCCCCACCTATGCAGATTCCCGGGCCGATGAGACAGGATGATCGGGGTCAGAGGCAGATTACATGATATGGCTGCGGTCAACCCGGGCACATCAGGACGCAGTGCCCGCTTCGGGTTCCCCCACTCCCTCCTCCTCCTCCACCTCCAGTGGCCCCTCCAGTTCACCAGGGCCGAGGACGAGGCCGATGCCGGGGCCGAGGCCGAGGACATCACGGCCGAGGCCGAGACCGGGAGCAGGTGTACGCGCTAGACCTCACGGAGCAGAGGAATCCTGAGGAGGTGATTACAGGTACTTTAATTTTGTAAGATTTATAAAATTTCAAATTTTTAAGAGTACCTTAGACCTTAAGAGTAATACTATTCTTTGAACTCAAACGAACCCAGGCATAGTGATGATTAGCGGCAAGCCCGCTTATACCCTCTTCGACATGGGTGCGTCACACTCCTTCGTGTCGGACACGTTTATTGAAGGATTAGAAGGAGTGGAGAAGTTTTCCGGCTTGGAAAAGAGAGTGCGACTTCCTGATGGTTCGGAACTTCGAACCGCATATTGCTGCAATATGGAAGTCGAGATAGGGGGCAAGGCGTTCGAAGCTCCGGCAACGGTCTTGAGGCTACCAGATTTTGATCTGATTCTAGGCATGAACTGGCTCCATTGGAACTACGCGCAGATTGATTGCCCCTCGAAGAGGATCACACTCAGACATGGAGATTCCTACGTCACCATTGAAGGTATCCGTCCCATCCCCCGCCTTTCTTTATCCTCAGTACAGGCCGTCAAGGCCTATGAACAGGGGGAAGAGGTATACCTCATTTGCTTCGAGATGGCAGTGGTAGAGAGTTCCATAGCCAATATTCCAGTGGCACGAGATTATGCTGATGTCTTTCCGGAGAAGTTACCAGGACTACCACCATCACGGGACTTGGACTTCAGGATTCAGTTGGTGCCAGGGGCGAGACCAGTGTCCCGGGCACCCTACACAATGGCTCCTAGAGAGTTGGTCGAGTTCAGGACTCAGCTACAGGAATTAGTAGAATCGGGGTTTGTACGCCTAAGTTCATCGCCATGGGGAGCACCCGTTCTATTTGTTAAGAAGAAAGACGGGTCGCTGAGATTATGTATAGATTTCAGAGAGCTGAACCGGTTGACGGTTCGGAATACCTATCCACTGCCTCGGATAGATGAATTATTTGATCAGCTACAGGGAGCCTGCTGGTTCTCAAAATTAGATCTGCGATCAAGATATTATCAGCTCCGCATTCGGGAAGAAGATATACTGAAGACGGCGTTCAGTTCACGCTTCGGCCTATACGAGTTCACGGTGATGCCTTTTGGGCTCACGAATGCCCCCTCAGCATTCATGACGCTCATGAACAGTGTGTTCGAGCCATATTTGGACCGCTTTGTCATAGTGTTTATCGATGACATCCTGATTTACTCCCGGACTCAGGAGGAGCATACAGAGCACCTGGCACAGGTATTGCAGAAGCTGAGAGAATTCCAGATGTACGCGAAGTTCTCCAAATGCCAGTTCTGGCTTCAGGAAGTGGCTTTCCTAGGACATACGATCAGTGGAGCCGGTTTGGCTGTAGATCCGGCTAAAGTAGAGGCAGTGCGGGATTGGCCACGACCAAAGACAGCATCAGACATCCGTAGCTTCTTGGGCCTAGCAGGTTATTATCGCAAGTTCGTGGAGGGGTTCTCGAGGATAGCCCTCCCCCTTATGTCCTTGACAAAAAAGGATGCGGCCTTTGATTGGACAGAGCAGTGTGAGACAGCGTTTCAGGAGCTCAAGGACCGGCTCACTTCATCCCCCATCCTTGCACTTCCCTCTGGGAGTGAAGGATTCCAGATATATACAGATGCCTCCTATCAAGGGATGGGTGCAGTCCTGATGCAACATGGACATGTTATCGCTTATGCTTCGCGATAGCTGAAGAAGCATGTGCATAACTATCTAGTACATGATCTCGAGCTCGGGGCCGTAGTATTTGCCCTCAAGACATGGAGACATTACCTCTACGGGATTCATTGTGATATATACTCCGACCATAAGAATCTCAAGTTCATCGACACGCAGAAGGTTCTGAACCTGCGACAGAGGAGGTGGCTTGAGTTCCTCTGCGATTACGACTATGAGATGCACTATCACCTGGGGAAGGTGAATACTGTAGCGGACGCTTTGAGCAGGAGAGCCGGCACTTCTGGACCGGAGCCCCGGGTGATGTCTATGGAGCTGCTACGCATGATGGAGGATATGCACATTACCATGGTTTCGGAGGCCGAGCCAGTGATCTATCGAGAGTACCTGAACTCTTTGGTCAGCGATGATGATATTCAGAAGCGCATTCTTACACATCAGAGATTGGATGCTGATTTAGAGCCTATTTTTGGCGCTTTGGAAGGAGGCAAGTATGAGGACTACACGCTGGAGGACGATCTTCTTCGATTTCGTGGTCGGGTGTACATTCCAGCAGGAGGTGGGATCCGGGATGACATCCTCAGAGAGGCACACTACTCCAGATATTTAGTGCATCCCGGCATCACCAAGATGTGGGCTGACTTACGACGGACCATGTCCTGGCCAGGAATGAAGAGGGAGATCATATATCTTGTGACACACTGCGAGACTTGCCAGCGAGTGAAGGCCGAGTGCAAGAGCCCAGGCGGTGTATTACAGCCACTGCCAGTCCCAGAATGGAAGTTCGAGGATATTTCCATGGATTTTGTACACGGACTCCCTCGCTCCCATTCTGGGCACGATTCCGTCTGGGTTATTGTGGACAGATTGACCAAGGTAGCACGGTTCATTCCGGTCAGAAAGGATGCCCCAGTTGCTGTGTTGGTGAGGTTGTTTGTAGAGCAGTTCATCCGGTACCACGACGTTCCCAGGTCTATTGTTTCGGACAGAGACGGCCGCTTCACCTCTAGAGAATGGAGGGCAGTGCATGCTTATTTGGGTTCCAGACTTACCTTTAGCACTGCCTTCCATCCGCAGACCGACGGTCAGACGGAGCGGACGATACGGACTATGGAGGACCTGCTCAGACTATGTGTATTGGATATTGGGAAGCCTTGGGAGAGGCTACTACCACTGATTGAGTTTTCATACAACAACAGCCACCAGGCCAGCATTAGGATGGCTCCTTATGAGGCACTTTATGGGAGGAAGTGCCGGACTCCGCTATCTTGGGTTCAGGATGTGGACACTCGAGCCCTCGGGTCAGATTTTGTGGAAGATACGGAGGCCCAGATTCGCTTGATCAGGGATCGGATTTTGGAGGCTCAGAGCCGACAGGCAAAATATTATGATGCACGACACCGGAAGGTGGAGTTCCAGGTTGGGGACAGAGTTTTTCTGAAGATTCGACCGGTACACGGTGTTTCTCGGATACGGAGACACAAGAAGCTCAGCCCCCGTTACATGGGACCCTACTTGATTTTGGAGCGTGTGGGCCCCTTGGCCTACCGACTGCAGCTATCTCCGGAGTTGAGCACCCTACATGATGTTTTCCATGTCTCTTCCTTGCGAAGAGCTCTTCTCCGACCTGAGCAGCATATCACCACTACAGCTGGACCGGTAGAGCTTGACCGTTCAGTTAGATTGGAGCCGATCCGGATCAACGATACAGCCGTCCGAGTGTTGAGGAAAAAGAAGGTCCCGCTCGTGAAGGTGTTGTGGTCCAACCACGGACGGGAGGAGCACACCTGGGAGCCAAGGGATCTGATGCTGGAGCGACACCCGGAGCTGTATTCATCAGGTACTTTTAATGCTTTCTTTTAAACGTTCCTTAAATTCTTGCAAATAGAACCCGTAGACCCGAACTTAAATTTCGGGGACGAAATTATTTGTTTTGTTTATATGATTTGTAACACCCCTTCCCAGTATTTCAGAAATCAGCTGTCCGGCCGGGTCAGCGATATAAAGAAAATTAGGAAATAGTATTAAAACTAGTAGTAGCAGGTAATAAAATCTACACTAAGCAATTTAAGACTTACAGCGGAAGTTTAAAAAGTAAACTAAAGGTAACCACATACCTGATGTCTGGATTCACAGAGCCACTAAACAGGAAGTAAAACTGAATTAACTAAAAATCTGGTTAACCAATAATAGTCTGATACAAATTAGATAAAAACATTAATCTGTTACAATTTTCTCATCTACAAGTACATGCTGAAATAAAGTACACTGATTGAGATAAATAATACAAACTGACGCCACCACATGCTCATCCTAGACGTAACTTCCCACCTGGGTCACCTGAAAAACAGTGCCCACGAAGGGTCAGAGTAAGGAAAAATAACCCCTCCTAGTGACACTAAAACCTAGTTTTACATATGAATGCATGTATGCCTTTGAAAGATAATTTTATGCATTTAAAACATTTATGCTATATGTTATGCATGCCTTCGCACTATCCTCTGGTCACGCATCTACTCGTACTAAGCACGTGACTTTTTATTTTACTAACTCAAGTCCTGGCGTTCACTAACTAGCGTACTGTCTCATGTCAGGTCTATACTTGAGTTCTAGGTGGCTTCTAACCTGCTCATCTACTAGGAAGGCTCTAGGCAGAGTAGCTCCTAACGTGCAACTGACTCTTCAACTCTGCTAGCTCCCTTGGAGCCATCCGATAGGGAGATTTGGCTACCGGCGTAGCCCCAGGCTGCAAGTCTATCGGGAACTCAATCTCTCTATCTGGAGGGGCACCAGGGAGCTCTTCTGGGAAAACATCTGGAAACTCCTGCACCACTGGTACCTCTAACAAATCAGCCTCAGACTGCGCGCTCATCAGTACTACGAAGGTTTCACAACCCTGACTAATGCACTTTCTCGCTTGGACTGCAGATATGATCATCTTCACTACTCCCTTCAATCCCTGAAAAGAGAAAGATGTCTGGTTGGGGCCATCGAACTGAATCTGCTTCGCCCTGCAGTCAATCCTAGAGTTGACTGCTGAAAGCCAGTCCATTCCAAAGATCAAGTCAAACCCTGCTATGGGTAGCAGCAAAGCTTCCACGATGATCTCAACATCATTAAACTGCACTGGCACCCTGCACTTGTCTCTGGTCTGCAGAAGGGATCCATTCGGCATCATGACTTCCAGCGGTACTGACTCTGGGAAGACTTCTAATTCCAACTTACGCACTAGAGATTCCGCGATAAACGAGTGCGAGGCACCCGTATCAAATAGAATCTTAGAGGGTAAATTTCGAATCATAAGGATGCCTACATGAATGATTTATGAAGGATGAAAAATTTAATGTGTCACTACGAAGCATTTTAAACTAACTTGTAAAGCAAACAACACTTACCTATCACCACATCCTCCTGATCCTTCGCCTCCTGCTGACCCAGCCCATAAGCTCTGGGCTGCACTAAGTCTCGACCCTGCTGTGGTCTCCCATCAGTGAGCATCAATGCTTTGCCCTTATCTACCCTGCTAGAGCCACCAACCTCGAACTTCGACTGCAGGAATAACTTTCATTAAAAATCTATCGTAATTACATAAATGTAATCAATACAAAAGGACCTTGATTACCTGATTTGTCCCAGCTTCCTGACAGAAGCGAGCTATGTGTTCAGGTTGTCGGCACTTGTAACATACGCCTGCACTGGCCAAACACTCTCCTGAATGGCGTCGCTGACACTTGGGACACGTGGGATAGTCCTTGCTTCGGTCACTAGATTGACCATTCTTCTTAGCATCAGGCTTCGGCTTCTTGTTCCAGTTCTTTCCTTGATCATTTCTGCTCTGCTGCGGCTGATGCGAATCCTGAGATCGCTTCGCACGGAAACTACTTCGCTTCTAAACTTTCTGCTGGTCAGCCTCCAGTCTGCGAGCGGTATCCACTAAGTTCCTGTAATCAGCGTTGACCATAGTCATCAGCGGCTTCCTCAACGAGTCACGCAAGCCATCCACGAAACGACTGCACTTCTCAGTCTGATCTCCCTGCATCACACCCGCATATCTAGCCAGATGAGTCAGCTCTCTCTCGTACTCAGTAACTGTTCTGTCCCCCTGGAAAAGCCTAAGGTACTTCTCCTGGAGACCTCGTCGTGCGGAAGGAGGCACGAACCAACTAGCAAGAGCTCTAGAGAACTCGCCCCAAGTGAACATGTCTGGGGTACGGCCTGGCCAAAAAAAAATACGATCATACCATATTAAAATTAACATATTACTTCCTAAAATGAAGGAATTGATCATAACACTTTACATGCAGGATCATCTGTCCGGTATTTGTCCCACCAGACTTTTGCCTCTCCTCGGAGGAGGAAAGCTGCCAGAGGAACTTTCTTATTCTCCGGGCACTCTAAAACATTCAGCAGGTCTCTGGTGTTAGCTATCCAATCATCTGTATCCATCGGGGTCTCATCCCCACTGTAGTTCGAAGGCTGAAGTTCTCTAAAATTTCTCAAATAGCGCTCCAGGGTCATCTCCACAGGTGCTGCTGCAGGAGCTGGTGCAGGGACTGGTACTTGTACTGGAGCTGGAAACCCTGCAGCTAGTCCTCTCTGAAACTCCATCAAGGCAACAGTAACCGCCCTAGCAATCTAAGACGCTATGTCAGTGCCCTCTAGAGCTGCTGGAACTGGCGGTACCTGTGGCATGGCAGCGTCTCCCATGGTTGCATTAGGAATCGGGTTCTGGCGTGAAGATTCACCTGGTTCACTAACTCGTGGTGCCTGATAGAATAAATAAAGGAAATCTGGTTATTTATCAAGCATCTTAGAAATCTGGCTTAGCATCTTATTTGTACTCTAGCGAACACTAAGGCTTAATCGCACTTAAAGTACTTTACTAACAAGAGTTTACTCTTATACGCTCCTATGGCTCTGTGAATTCTTTCTAGGGTCCAGGGATCCTTATGTTCGCCCTGGACTTCGGTAAGAATTGGGAAGAGCATCTTGTTATGGTGGAGTTTGCCTATAATAATAGCCATCAAGCGAGTATAGGCATGGCCCCATTTGAAGCGCTGTATGGTCGTAAGTGTCGTACACCGCTAGCTTGGGCAGAAACTGGCGAGACCAAACTTTTAGGCAAAAAGGAAGTCGAGGATGCTACCTCAACAATACGCTCTATTCGAGAGAGGCTCCTAATAGCCCAGGATCGGCAAGACAAGTATTACAATGCTAAGCACCGGAACGTGGAGTTCGCGGTGGGTGACTAGGTCTATTTAAAGATTAAGCCCTTCAAAGGTGTATCTCGGATTCGGCGGTTGAAAAAGCTAAGTCCGCGATACCTTGGTCCGTTTGAAGTGGTGGAGCGAGTTGGGGAAGCTGCCTATTGGCTAGCTCTTTCATCAGAATTGAGTGGATTGCATGACGTGTTTCACATCTCGGTGCTACGCAAAGCAGTCAAGGATCCAGCTCAAGTAATTGACAATGATCGAGTGCCGGTTGAGTATGAGCTAACGACAAAGGTGAAGCCTATACAGATCGAGGATCGAGCCGAGAAACAGTTGCGGAACAAAGTGATCGGGATGGTCAATGTCCGATGGGACAATTGTGGCCGAGAAGAGCTAACATGGGAGTGCGAGCAGACCATGCGAGCCGAGTTTCCCGAGTTATTTTCGTAACTTGTTCGCTCGTTATATATGTAATAGAAACATATAAATGTGTTGTTATTTTTTCCCTACTATCGTCAAATTTCGGGACGAAATTTTATTAAGGAGGGGAGGATTGTAACACCCCAAAAAAACTCAAAATTGGATTTGAGGTGTAGGTTGCTTAACACGGCCTGGGACACGGGCGTGTCCCAGGGCGTGTCGGGGGTACACGGCCTGGGACACGGGCGTGTCCCAGGGTGTGTTCAGGATAGTCGACGATCGGTGGTCGACGATAGTCGAGCCTGGGACACGGCCTTCAACACGGGCGTGTCCCAGGGCGTGTCACTCAAGAAATTGCCGGATCGAGTCAGAAATGTACACGGCCCGGAACCAAGCCTTGAACACGGCCATGTCAGATTTGACACGGGAGTGTCCGAGGGCGTGTGCCTACCCGTGTACTGCTCTGACTGGTTTTAGCGCTCGTTGAGTACCGTGTAACAGGGGTGACACGGGCGTGTCACATGACTGAAACGGGCGTGTCACATGACTGACACAGGCATGTCAGGTTCGACACGGGTGTGTCGATGCCCGTGTTCTGGTAGTGTTCAGTCGGTTCGTGTACCGCTTAAGGGTACACGGCCTGTGACACGGGCGTGTCACAGGCCGTGTCGGCCAAAAAGTCTAGTTTTCAGGCAGATCGTGGTCGTTCATTTTTCCTTAAAGAGGATCTTGTGGCTGGGACTCATTCCTGGGCTGATAAGGCCGGGAAAGGAGAAGGAAAGGCTCATTTCTAAGTTCATCTTCTCTTTCTAGCTTTAAGAGAGAGGTGAGAGCAAGGTGAGGAAGAAGAAGTGGAATCCGGCTGCCGGTGGTGCTACGGTGGTCCAAATCGCGAGCCGAGTTCGGATTTGCAAAGGCAACGCTGCTGCGAAGGCTTTCATCCGTCTCAAATTTCTCTCCATGGCTCCGAAGCGAATTCCTAGGGTAACGATTTCCTTCTTGGACATGTGAAGTCCTTAATTCCTGCATTGCATAGGGAAAACCCTTCCCCGCGAGTGTGCGGTGGGTTGTGGCGTCCCTTGGAGTAGATATGTGAAGTCCCCCTTGTTAGAGTCTGGAATTGGAGTACGGATCTAGGTATGCTGTGTGAAGCCCATCTAGACATGGTCTGGATTGGTGATGCTTGTTTGCATATCGGAGAAGACTCCGTGATTATTGCTTGTAGGCATGATGGATAAAGTACTGGAGGGAGTCCAGGAAATTATGAGAGTTGGACTCTCTTGTGGCCGTGAGTTGCTACTTTGTGTGAGGTTGAGTCGTTGGGCTGCAACTAGGCAAATGCCTTGGTGGTGGAACGGGCAAGGTGAAGCTGTACCCGCGTCAGTCCAGGCTTGAGTCTGACGATTTGAGCAACGGACAAGGTGGATCTATACCCGCGTTATGGTTGTCTAACCTTGGGTGCTTAAGACCCTGTTAGGATCACATAGCGAGAGTCGACGGCCTGTGTGCCGATCAGACTAGAATGCTCATATTGGACCGTTATGTCTGGGACCTCTGAACGGTGGTGTGGCCGTGGAACTACGGAACACCGATAATGTGCCCTGAGTGCATGGAGCGTCGGGCCGTCGTGCCGACGTTTGTGATATGTATTGACGGTGCGTTCGTGCACGTCTTGGGTGGCTTATTATACATACACTGAATTGCTATGCAGGGAAGGAATTCCGCTGCCCCGTGCCAGGGGCAGGGTCGTTATAATTGTTCAGCTGAATGCTGACCGTTGCCCTGTTTACCACCGTTTAGTGGATTGGTGCTTACAGGTACTGGAGGTGCTGGCCCGAGCGGGACTTAGCTGGCTGAAGCCCAAGCTGCGTTGCTGCCCTCGAAGGCATTGTTGTTTCTTTTGTTCATGTGTGGTCGGCCTGCATGCCGATGTCTGTAATCCACACTCTTGTTCAGAGAAATAATGTAAGGCCTTAAGGACAGACTCTTTTGATATTTGTGTACATTCCTATGTTATAGTGGACAATTATTGTTATCTTGAGTTCAAAGATTCAACCGTGAAACTTCCGCTAGAATGCTCTGTGTTAGGATGCGTGGTTATGATATTAGTTCGTAGCGTCTCCGCCTGTTTGTGGAATATGGTGGGGGCCCCGGCCGGACCCTCTATTATATTCTTCTTGACGGGTAGAGGTGTTACACCACTATAGGATCAGGTCAAACTAGGTCAAACTTGACTAAATGAGGGCCCTAGCCACACCATGACCCCCACCACATTGCCCTAACCCTAACTACAATCTAAGTAGACCCAAAGTCATGCCCTAGGTCAACACTTTGACCATAGTTGACCCAGGTCAACTTCAGGCCTAAAATGATCAAACCCTACACTCAAGGGTCCAATTGGATCAAGTAAGGCATCACCATGACCCAAGCCATGTTGGGTGATGATTTAGACCTCATGACCACTAAGTGGGGTCAACCCACTCATCCATTTGATCAAGTCAACCCTAAAGTCAAACATGGTCAACCTTAAGCTTAATTAAGGGTAAATGAAGACCAAGCCCATTCCTAGTGGGCTAAGACCATCACCATGGCCCAACCCATGTTAGGTGATGACATGGAGCCCATGGCCATCATATGGGGTCAGCCTACCCATCATGTTGACCAAGTCAACCTCAAAAGTCAACAAGTCAACACTTTAGCCTAAAAGAGGAAAAAATGAACCCAAGTCATTTCCCATGGGCCAAGCCCACCAAATTTGGCCCATGACCAGCCAAATGGCCAATGACCAGCCCTACCCCCTGGTGGTGGAGAGAGAAGACATGCACAAGGGTAAAAATGGAAAATTTGGGTGAAGAGGAGAGAGAAGGTGAGGTGGAAATGAGGTAAGGCCATATGGGCTTCATCTCTTCAGCTCAAGAGCTGCTGGCAGACCACCCCACCACCTTTCAAGAGGAATTGCTGCATGAGAGCAACCTGGCAGCCATGGTGGGCCAACAAAGTGGCCAAACCGAGCTCACCCCGGCTTTATCTCCCTGTACAGCCACTCTAGGCCAAATCTAGCCCAGCCATTAGCTTCAGAAGGTCCTAAGGAGTTGAATTCGAGTGCTGGATCAGAGAACTCGGTGGAGAAATGGGAAATTGGGAAGGAGATCGCCGGAACTAGCTAGCCATGGCCAACCGCCGCCACAGCCGTCGTCAAGCCGCCATACAGGTCCGTTTCACCACCCCTCTTCTCGTACTAGGATCCTAGATCGTTTAGGAGAGAAATCGGGCTCAATTGAGCCCGATGCCATGTGAGATTTCTCAATTTTTCCGAGGATTTTTATACCTCTCGGGATCGCCGGCGCCGCCGTCTCCCGCCGCATCATCGCCGGCAAATTGTAGCCACCACCACCGTGAAGGTGATGGCACCGTTGGCCGGCCACGACGCCGCCTCAATCGGCCGGAAAACACCCCGCAAGGTAGCCCAAGAAAAATCAATCTCGGCCGTCCATCCATCGGGGACGATGATAGGATGCCGCTCGTTTTGCGTCAAGATTCGTGTTATTTCATTTTAAATAAAGGTTAAATTTAATAAATGAATAGTGAATGCTGTCACATTTTTACAGCCGTTTTCAAACTGAAAATTAGGGCACCTAGGGTCATTTTTAGGTCAGGAGTTCTAAATATAATTTGTATCTCTAAGTGTTAACTTTAAAATGCCACCCTAAACATGGATTTTGACACAGTGGTCTGGCCTGTAGGGTAATTCTCCTAGGACTGGTCCTAGGCTAGGGCAGATCTTAATTTGAGTGCCCATGCTGAACCAGTGATCCACATGGCCTGAAATTTTGGGCATGTGCATGTATAAGGCATATCTAGCCCATGCCAAAAATTAGGAATTTTTTGGAATACCTTTTCCTATAGTTTTGTTCAAAATGTCAAAAATTAAATAATTGGAATAATTGGAGTGTTAAGCCTCCAAATGGCCCCAAATTTTGGTGGCAAGTCCTCTGGGACATGGTTAGGGTCTGAAAAAAATTTCAGCCCATTTGAACAACTGCACGTTGGGTTAAACAACTTGCATGTGTAGCCTAGATTTAGCCTTGGTGTGCATTTAGCAAATTTTGCTATGTTGTGTATTTATCCATTTTGGGACCTCTAAAAACCTTGAAATTAATTCCAGAGGATCCTTAGGACAAATTCAACCCCTCAAATTTATTATAGGATTTTTGGGAACAAAAATCCCATTATTTGGATTTTTGAAAATTATAGCCATATTTGAAAATAAAGTTGGAAAATAGATTTAATCAAGCAAAAATCCTCAGATTTGGTCCTGTTCAATTTTTGGTCATATTTGACTTGGGGTAATTTTATTTTCTCTGTTTTAGATCTTTTGGAGTAAAAATCATGTAAAGACCATTTTACCCTTATTGCTTCCATTCATGAATTAATGAATAAATAAGTCAGAAAAATTTGGAAATATTCCTAGTGGTGTATATAGGTATTAGTTAGCTGGCATATTTATTTTAGAATTTTTGGATGTGCATACAATTTTTAAATCATCATAATGGCATTTTGGTAAATATCCAAGAAATTGAATTGCAAGGCCATTACACTGTTAAGGTTGATGAAACTTTTTCCAGTAGTCTTATTTTGATGATTTAGATTCCCTGTAATTTTCTTAGAATTTTGTGAATAAATATCTAATACTTCCTTTGAAAAGTGTAATTATGATGGTTTTAGATTAATCAACAAATAAATACAAATATTTTAATGAAAATTATAAACTTTGGGAGATAGTAATATTTCATCATGTTAAAGGTCAGGATATTTGTTTTGCATCATTAGGGCCATGCAAAGATATATTTCACATGTTAAATGACTTTGGAAATATTTGGAGAAAATAAAATAATTATAAAAATAATAGAGAAAATTATTAAAATTACCATACACATTCTAGTAGGTCATACCACCTTAGGATAAATATTTGGGGTCTGGTGGCCCAAGGATTTGAAAGTTCGATTTCGGGGTGGTACTAGGCCATGGGGTGCGCATAGTAAAGGTAGGCTATACTATAGGCCACCAGAGAACGAATCAACAACTGAGTTAGAGTCTAAGATCGGAAGTATAACCCTGGGTGGCAGATGTATTCTAGAGACGAGAGTAATAGTGCAACCTTAGACTTATCTAGGAGGAGCCGACAGAAGACCGTCATTCCTCAACCCATAGCTTAAGTCACTAAGTCACTCTATGTAACAGGGAGAGAAAAAGGGGTTCTGGGTAGACATCAACTAAAGTAAATATCCTTGAGAAAGGGAGCTTTGGGATTCAGCCCATCGTAGCTCCTAGTGCCTCTGAGAGCCCTTCACCGGGAATACCTTGGGCAGTCCTGGGATTAACCTTAAGTTTCTAAGTATAATAATCAGTAGGCAAGAGTAGTCTAACAGGTTAAGTGAACTGTACATGTTCTCACTCGGGCCGGGTTGGAGGGACTTGGATTCTATTGACTGCTTTCTCACCCGTACAGAGTTGGAGGAAAGTGATTGACATATATATACTCACCCGGGTAGGGTTGGAGGTTTTGTAGCACATACTCACCCGTGACGGGTTGGAGAGATTTGGGACAGGATAGTCCTTTGAGCTGGAGGCTCAATATATAATACTTGCATGTGCATATACTAGTGGCAGGCCATGTGGTACTGGCCAGTCGTCACACCGATGGCAGTACGGTGGACCAGGCGGGTGCGAGGGTTAGAAGGACCAGTAGAATGTTTATACTGGAGTCTGGAGGTCTTTTCCTAATAACGCGCACCCGGCCCAACAAGACTGACGGGTAGTCAGCAAAGTGGTACGCAGAGACTCTAGAGTGCACTGTCGGTGTACAGAGGCGTACAAGAGAGGTCTAGGCCTGGTAGTGTGTATACCCGCCTAGAAGGCGGAGACGCCCGCTCCGCTGCTGCCGTAGCCACAACGGTAGTACCTGAGAGTGATGCTAGCTCTCGAAAAGTGGGAACTAAAGGTCTGTGATCACGGAGTCGTGTGTGTGTGTTGCACTGCCTGTTCATATCATACCCACCATATAGATGCATATTATTAACCTTCATAACAACCTATGACACCTAATGTATAAGTGGTATGGGACGCTTATACATTAGGACCTGCTGTACGATCCCTTAGCCTATAAGTTTTAGTGGGCAAGTTTATAGGTTGAGGTTACTTTCCTTTTTATATGTATATTGCTTGTGACACCTGACACCTGATGAGTCCATATTTTATACCTATTTGCGGACTCATCTGGGCTCATTTTCCTGTCTTTGCACACCGTTTAGCATCATTTGCACTCCTTTTGGTTCGCTACGGTTTTCCACGCCCTGTGCACCTTTTTAGCCCATTTTCTGTGCTTGTGTGCATTTACTTTCTTGCTATGTTTATCACTGTTTGCTGTGGCTGCCACGATCGATGTCCCGTGCAGTTTTCCTGCAGGTTTGGGGATCGTGAGGGCATTCGGGATAGGCGTTCCACTATTTTTGGCAAAGGAGTCAGTGGTCGTGCGTTTTTACCCACGCACGACCATCGACCTCCTAGCGCACGATCACTGATCGTGCGCAGCCCGGTCTCATTTGTGAAAACTCTGTCTTGAACCTTCCGCACGATCGCTTGCCATACCGCGCACGACCACTGCTCGTGCGCCGCCGATCGTGCGCAGTCATACCAATTTTGCAAAAGACTGTCTGGCTATTTCCGCACGATCATCAGCATTGCCTCGCACGATCACTGATCGTGCGCTGCTAATCGTGCGCGACCACTGATTTTCTGATGCAGGTCTACAGGTTGCTCATGCACGGGCGCTGACCTTGGTCGCGCACGACCACTGGTCGTGCGCTAGTGGTCGTGCGCCCTATTTATTCTGCAAGCTATAAATACGCTGTTCCGCGAATTAGGGCGAGAGAATCGTTACGGAACCTTCGCCAGTCCGCCGTTTCGCCCTCCAACAGTCCCATTCACCTCCACCTTCATTCCTACCAACGGGAGGACCTTCTCCGGTGATTCCGAAGCATTCCGCATCCTCCGGCGATCCTCCCGGCCATTGAAGCATTCTTCTCCGAGCTTTCCACCAAGGAAGAAGACGAAGCATACCTAGAGAACCGAGTAACAGGCCCTCGAGGTGACAGCTCGGTGGTACCGGAAGCCCTCCTCGGACTGCGCTTGGAAGCGGATTGACAACCCGCACCTCCGGCCAACAACCGCGGTGGATCTTCAATCTCGTGGTTTTGCATTTTCTCTCTTTTCTTGTTGTATGGAATGTTTGTGCTTGTAATGAACATCAACTTCTAGTTTTATTTCGTTTGGTTGTGTTTCATCTTGCTTTAGAGATTTATTCTTTGATGCGCCTCGCTCCATCTCGCTCCACTCCACACGTTCGTTTCACTCAAGCTCGCTTCGCACTAATCACCTCACTCGCTAGACTTCCGTCCACTCGCCAATCGAAGTACGGCATCGCGGCCGCTACATCCATCTCGCCTTGAGAAGCGGTGATTGCGACCCGCATAGTTTACATTAGTGTAATCGGTCGTAAGACCACCAACCAAAGCCCCTTTCTTTTTCTGTTTATTTCAATTAACTCTCATAACGATAGTTTTAGAGTCTAAATCGTTCGACGCCAATTGCATTCCTCAAGAGACCGACATCCGGGGATTCATTCCCAACTTTATTACTTGTGCGACCGGTACGCTTGCCGTATTTTACGCGCATCAAGTTTTTGGCGCCGTTGCCGGGGAATGCAACTGTTGAACGATCATGATTTCTGAAAATATTGGTATTCGAGTTAATTTGTTTTGCTCTGTTCATTTCTTTTCTCTTCTGTTGTAGTTCATTGTTGGAATTGTAAGTTTTGCGCGATGAATCTTTGCAAAGTAGTTGCTTCCGTTTGACTTTGATATTTCCGCAATGTGGGCCAATTTCAATATTCGTTGCCCTCATTGTGGAGATTTCTCGCATGCAAGTGATCGATGTCCCCAGAAGTATAGTTCCCAGGAAATTCACGACTCTACATTTCGTAGACATAAGCCGGTCATCCACCGACCAGCGGAGCCATTACCGCACTACTTTTTCTCGGCTTCAGCAGACGCTTCACCGCGGAAGCCGGCTAAGCAGTGCATCTTTTGTCGAAGCTGGGATCATGCATTGAAGGACTGCACTGCTTATTTAGCTGAATTGGAAGTGGATAATGAGCCGGACTTCCGGATTATTCCCACTTCCACTGTGGGCAGCACCCCTTCAGCCTCGGGAAATGCATCGATGCCATCTCCATGTTTTGGAGAAAGCACTTCCGGTACATGCCCCGATGCTTGTGTCGATCCCCATCCCGGCATGGATACGTATACTTCTGATGAACATGCATCACCTAGCATCGAGTCCGGTTGCGAAGAGACAGTTCTTGACTCCCCGTTGAGTTCTGTACCTCCGCCTTCCGCTTTGCATAGTATTCATTCTTTTTCTGATGTTTCTGTTGAGGCTGATTCGCAGGTAGAAACTAGCACTCTCAGCTTTCTGTTAGATCCGGTCGAGGAGGACATTTCCGTGGTTGAGGTTGCTACCTTCACCCCATGTGAGGATGTCCAATGCGCGGACGAAATGGATGCTGCGCTAGGAACTTCTTGCACCATCCTGGACAGTGGTGTTCAGATTTCTGCAATTCCACCAACGGGAGATGATTCCGGGATCATTTCCAAGATTAAAGATTGTTTATGTTATTCTTCTGATTTATTTCTTGACCCCGTTCTTGTTTCCACTTCCCTGCAGGATTCCATCTTAGAACCGGTTCAACCAGTGCATGGGCTTGTAATGCGGCCTATGTCTGCTAGCAACCAGATGCAGGTGGAGTTGGAGATGAAGAACTTCACAAGTTATGTCTTGCCCATGCCTGACACTCTCGACAGGTGTACTTATACAGGTAGTGGGGCATTTGTTCTGTCTCCATACCGGTACCCGCTACCAACACGCGAGCAAGAACAATTGCCTGGGCATTTCCATTTCCATACGCCAATCAGTTAAGCAAAGTCGAGAATTTGAATAAGTCCTGTTGGGAGACAGAAAACCCAATAGTTATCTAGGTAGCGTATTCTTTTCTTTTCTTTTAGAATTTTTGGGCAATTTTCTTCCACTTTTCTCATCTCATCTTATATATTCTTGCCTTTTAGTCTAAAAATGCTTGCGGTAGCTTTGCCTCATTTCTGTATCCCCCTAGCGCACCCTCAGCGTTATCCGAGCGATCTTGGTACAAAAATTGGCTGCCTGTAATTTTTAAGTATCGCGCACGATCAGTGATCGTGCGCGCTATTTATTTTCGCACGATCAGTGATCGTGCGAAAGGCCCAGTTTTTATAAAAAGACCGCTCAGGCTGTGACGAGCGTGCGCCCTAATTCCCCGCTCCCGAGCTTTCGTCATGCGTCGTTCTCTCGAGCTTCCGTCCCCCTCTTCTTCTCCGGCAAATCTCCGGGAGATTTCTTCCCTCCTCGCTCCACCGTACCTTCCTCTTGCAATGGCTTCTACCTCTAACCGCAGGGCTGTCAACGCCTACCAGCGCTCCACTCCGGCTCAGGTGCTGCAGAGGATGGCGGCATTTTAGAAGGACACCCACCAACGCCGGTTTACTGATTTGAAGAACAAACCCTTCCTCCCTCAGCGTCTTGTGGACTGGGAGGAGTTAAGGTCCATTGGTGACGGCGGTGTTCTTGCGGATTCTATCCTCCACCTCTACTCATTCGACAAGTGGAGCCACGTTTTCGAGTGCCGCGAACCCGGATTCAAAGAGCTCACTTTGGAGTTCCTCTCCACGTTTGAGTGGGAATGCGACACTCGCGGCTATCGCCCTGTTGAATGCTCCTTCCGGATTCGGGGACGGGTCATTTCCATGACCATCCATGAGCTTGGCGTCCGAGCCGGATTCTACTCAGATGCCTCAGAACCACAAGGTTTAGGCTCCGGCTTCCCTGAAGGGTCCTCCCATGGGTCTGCTTGGCGCAAAATTACCGGTTCCGACGAGGAGTATGTGGCTCGGAAGGCCAAGTCGACCAAGATCATTTCCCCTGCCTTGCGGTATCTTCAACATCTTCTTAGCCACTCACTCACGGCGCGGTCACTTAGTCAGAATGTGGTTGGGTGGCAGGATTTAGTTTCACTTTATAGCATGCTCCGTCGGGAACCCATCCACCTTGGTTATATGCTGGCGACATTCTTCCATCATGAGGCTACTTATCGCCTCGCCGGCGCGATCGGTGGTACTTATTACATCACTCGCATCGCCAAGAATTTGGGAGTCTGGGATAGTTTGTCGCCGATGGAGCAGGTTACCACCCCTTCTGTCATCACCCGAGCCAACATGGTCAGTTTTCATCTGCTGCGTGTTATTGGGAGGCGATCCGATCGTCGATTCGAGATTGTTATGCCAGGTGACGCCCGAGGAGCTTTGCAGGAGGACGAGGATGAAGTTGCTCCAGAATCTTCCGCCATGGGTAGGCGGAGAGTTGCAGGAGGCACTCAGCCACGTCGTTCTCGGCCACCATCTGCTGAGCCGGAGAGGCAGCCCGACCCTCATTTCAGTGCTGCGCAGGGTCAGAACATTCCATTTCTGAATGAGCGCCTTGCGGACATCGAGGCCTCCCAGTTGTGGGTGCAAAACTTGTTATATCAGCAGGCGTTGCGTGGTGGCCTGAGCATCCCTCCGCCGCCAGTTCGTTCCGCTCCCGCTCCCTGCCCGCTGCCCGTTGAGATCGACAGCAGCGACGAGGAATGAGTGCAATTCCTCCACCCCACAGCTACCTCTGCATTTGTGTCTTCAGAATCTGTGTTTCTTGTTTGTCCGATTTATTTTATTTTATTTTTGGTCATTATTTATCTATTTTGCTGCATAAACATTATATACAACTGCTAATACAGGTATTTGGTCCACCTTAAGGACGGTAAACAAAAGGGCTATTCGGGAGACAACCCAAGCTTGGACCTTTTGGTCCCCTTGTTTATGTTTAATTATATTTTATGTTTTCTATCTTTTTTGTATTTTCTGTTGTTCGGCCTAATTCGCAGGTTCAGCTTATCTTTTGTGCGAAGCAGCAACTCCCGCGAATCATCACGCAATCTTCTGGCATGCTCCCCTCTTTGGAGCATTGGTACTCTCTCTCGCTTCAGATTTCATTCCTTGGTCGAATGTCTATTTTTCTTGCTTATGTTTTCATTCAAGTCTGGGGGGAAGAGCCGCTTGTGCACTCCACGAGCACATTTAATTTCGCATGCCAGTAGTTTTCCTTTTTGCTTCATTATGTTAGACTCCTGTGCACACCACTGCACCCACTTGAGCGCGAGCTTAGCGGTTTGCGTGTCACGAGTTGAACCTGTATCTTTGTTCGATTTGGAAAATTTCTGTGCTAGTTGAGGATTGTGCGACGGAGTAAAATGTTGGCCTTGCTGTGTTTCTCGTCAACTGCTCTCGTTTTGTGTAGAAATTTGAGTAGATTTAATTTTTCTGTATGCTTATAGTTTATATTTTTCTATCTGCGTAAATTCTTTTATTCTACTCAAAAGTTGGTGAATCCGGTGTGAATCAAACGGTAGCATAGGAATGTGTGTAGCCGCCACTAGACTCGTATTGCTTGAGTCGGGAGGAAGGATTATCTTTCTCGGTTGCTAAGAACTTGCCCCAAGCTATTCTTGAAACATTGGTACACGGTTAGTCTAGCGTGAGAGTGATGTAGGCCACCTTTTGGCCCGGTTGAGCTTTGTACCCATTCCTAACTTCGCCCTTGCTAGCCCCGTTGTGCCAACCCTTCTTTTGATTCAGCTCCACTAGTATTTCACCAAAGCCTTATAGCCTATCCTAGTCGCACACCCAATTCGAGCTTTAGTAGTTTACATTTTATGTTGGGTTGTGATGTGGTGATTCGTATTTGTGATATGTGGTTGTGCCCAAAAGAAAAATGTGCTGATTTTGTAAAAAGAAGAAGAAAATATTTAAAAGAGAAAAAGAGAAAAGAAAAAGAAAAAAAAAAGAAGAAGTTTGATTGAAAATATTTATTTGAGAAGATTTGGATTTGGAGTAGGCGGTGCACACACCCATGTTGTACAAATCAAGTCTGGGGGTGTGGTGCACCTGGTTATATTGTGGTTTGCCGAGGGATTCTTTTAGGCTAGCTCATTTGGGTTAGGTGCATAGCCTTTCTTTTTATCATTGTTTATCTCACCGTAACCCAAGCCCCATTATTACCCGAAGTCCTACGGACTTGTGCTTGAGTTGACTAGTGTCGTGGAGAGAGTGCGAACGGGCAAGCTTATGGTTTCCGACATTGGTGGATTCCTTTGGGGGTAATCTTGAGCCCCGGTCTTCGGCAATGCTCACCTTAGTGGCCTGTCTACTTTCTCCCTGCGTAAGACCAGATGATTCACCGTGATTCTACTTTGGAGTAATAATAAATTTTTGTTACGTATTGTGAAAAATATAAAATATTTTGTATACTTAAGAATTTCCTCTACTTTATTTTTATGCACGTGAGCATGCGACTTCGCATGGTACTCCGTTCTGCAATTTCTTTCTTAGCTATTTCATTTTCCCCGTCTACTTAGGATTTGTTTGCTCGGGGCGCGCAAACAGTTAAGTCTGGGGGTGTGATGAGTCCATATTTTATACCTATTTGCGGACTCATCTAGGCTCATTTTCTTGTCTTTGCACACCGTTTAGCATCATTTGCACTCCTTTTGGTTCGCTACGGTTTTCCACGCCCTGTGCACCTTTTTAGCCCATTTTCTGTGCTTGTGTGCATTTACTTTCTTGCTATGTTTATCACTGTTTGCTGTGGCTGCCACGATCGATGTCCCGTGCAGTTTTCCTGCAGGTTTGGGGATCGTGAGGGCATTCGGGATAGGCGTTTCACTATTTTTGGCAAAGGAGTCAGTGGTCGTGCGTTTTTACCCACGCACGACCATCGACCTCCTAGCGCACGATCACTGATCGTGCGCAGCCCGGTCTCATTTGTGAAAACTCTGTCTTGAACCTTCCGCACGATCACTTGCCATACCGCGCACGACCACTGCTCGTGCGCCGCCAATCGTGCGCAGTCATACCCATTTTGCAAAAGATTGTCTGGCTATTTCCGCACGATCATCAGCATTGCCTCGCACGATCACTGATCGTGCGCTGCTAATCGTGCGCGACCTCTGATTTTCTGATGCAGGTCTACAGGTTGCTCACGCACGGGCGCTGACCTTGGTCGCGCACGACCACTGGTCGTGCGCTAGTGGTCGTGCGCCCTATTTATTCTGCAAGCTATAAATACACTGTTCCGCGAATTAGGGCGAGAACATTGTTACGGAACCTTCGCCAGTCCGTCGTTTCGCCCTCCAGCAGTCCCATTCACCTCCACCTTCATTCCTACCAACGGGAGGACCTTCTCCGGTGATTCCGAAGCATTCCGCATCCTCCGGCGATCCTCCCGGCCATTGAAGCATTCTTCTCCGAGCTTTCCACCAAGGAAGAAGACGAAGCATACCTAGAGAACGGAGTAACAGGCCCTCGAGGTGACAGCTCGGTGGTACCGGAAGCCCTCCTCGGACTGCGCTTGGAAGCGGATTGACAACCCGCACCTCCGGCCAACAACCGCGGTGGATCTTCAATCTCGTGGTTTTGCATTTTCTCTCTTTTCTTGTTGTATGGAATGTTTGTGCTTGTAATGAACATCAACTTCTAGTGTTATTTCGTTTGGTTGTGTTTCATCTTGCTTTAGAGATTTATTCTTTGATGCGCCTCGCTCCATCTCGCTCCACTCCACACGTTTGTTTCACTCAAGCTCGCTTCGCACTAATCACCTCACTCGCTAGACTTCCGTCCACTCGCCAATCGAAGTACGGCATCGCGGCCGCTACATCCATCTCGCCTTGAGAAGCGGTGATTGCGAACCGCATAGTTTACATTAGTGTAATCGGTCGTAAGACCACCAACCAAAGCCCCTTTCTTTTTCTGTTTATTTCAATTAACTCTCATAACGATAGTTTTAGAGTCTAAATCGTTCGACGCCAATTGCATTCCTCAAGAGACCGACATCCGGGGATTCATTCCCAACTTTATTACTTGTGCGACCGGTACACTTGCCGTATTTTACGCGCATCAACACCCCATTGTATAAAATGGTATGAGACATTTTATACAATGGGATCCCTGCAGAAGACCCCTTGCTTATGCGTACCCGCATAAGTGAAGGTTACTTTTCATTACTTACTTGGTTACATATTCTGCTTAGCTTCCTGTCACCTGCTCCGCCTTTGTCACCCCTTGTTGTCCTCCACTTCGTCCTCCCGCACGGTGCCTAGGAGTTACGGGGCGAGGTGTGGAGGAAACGACTTAGTATTTTTGACTAATGGTCAGTGACCATACTATTTTTAGGAGCTCGAGGAGATGGACCAGCACGATGAGGAGGCAGGACTTGAAGAGCAGATACCAACACCTTCTACTACTACTACTGGAGCACGTCTACAGGTGTGATGTGAGAGATTTTAGTTTTTCCGCTGCTGTTAGTGAGAGAGAGATTTGATCATGATGTACTGGGCATAAGCCCTATTTACTTTCATTTTACTGTACTCATTGTGGACTGGCATGCGTACTTTCATTTGATATATATATATGTGATGTGGCTGTGGACTTCTACTGCGTTTACTCTGTTTCTGTACTTATAATCTCATATTGGCCGACTTGCGGTGTCGACTAACCCGTGCGTTAGTGTCACCGTAAGGCGGCGGTTCTGGGCATAAGATCCGGGTTAGCCTCGGAATGGGAGACAGGATCTTACAACTGGAGTCAGAGGAATCAGACTCACTTAGTGTCTTTGACTTTTTGGCGATGTAGCTCCTCTCCTTATTTTTATCTCTAGAGGTTCTGTGCTCTTATCCCTTCCCCTTCTCTTTATTGCCTTGATGGCAGTCGGCCATGACGTGTCCTGGCTTATTGCACCCAAAATAAATGATGTCAGTATGATGATGTTTGTTCGGTTTTGATTCATACCTGTCAGAAGAATAATTCTTCTTCTGATTTCTGGAGGAGGAGCCGTCTCTCTTTCTTTGATTCCTCATCTTGAGAAACTTCTTGAATTCTCGGGTGATGAGGGAGAAGTCTTCTTCAGACAACTCTGAGCCGTAGTAGCATGGCTCGGAGTCTTCCTCCTCATCCTTTTTCCCCGCACGGGATGAAGCTGCACCCTTGCTCTTCCTGGAGTGATTGGCTTTTAGGGCCACAGTCTTTTCCTTGGCTGTGGCCTTCTCTACTTCTTCTTCAGCTTTCCTCGTGTTCAACTGGAGCTCATAGGACATGAGCTTCCCAAAGAGTATCTGAGGATCAGTTTCAGCTAATCTGCAAAACTCTCGGATGGCGCAGATCTTCGTGTAAGACCCCCTTTTTTTTCTTTTTCAACCACCGGGGTCTTAGCCCAGAATTGCCGCTTTGCGGTGGCACCGACATCTCGGGAAGGCAACTACTACAAAACGCCAATTCTGCCGGCCCTTTTCGATCACAAGAGAGAGAAGTATTTATACAAAAAATGTAAACAAGTCCACAGAAACATGTAAATAAAAGTGAATCATATCCAGTCCATCAATACATATAATAGGAAAATAGATAAATGGGCTCGAGCCCAGTATATCAGAGTCCTCACTACAAGTCACTCATCGCGGAAGCTAAGAAAATACTAATCACTCACGGAGCTGGTCGCAGGTGCACCGGTGCTAGACTGTCCCACCTCCATGCGCACCGTACTCCGCTGGTGCTGGTCCCTGTCTCCCATCCGGAGCTCCTGTAATGTTTGGTTCGAAAACCATTAGTCATAAAGACTAAGTCCTATCATCCCCTACCCCTCCCACCATGGCTCCTAAGCACCGGGCGGAGAGGAGGAAAGGGAAGCTACAAAAGTGGAGAATAGTCAAGCAGGTGACGGTAGACCTAACTAGCAAGTTATAATAGGTGAACAATATAAATGTTGTAATAGGTAGAACAATTAATAAATAGCAAATTGTATAAAAGGCAGCTAGAGAATAGTAAGTAAGCAACAAGTAAGTATGTAACCTTAACTTATATGAATGCCCATACAAACTTATAAGTTAAGGGATCTTCTACAAAGCTCCCATCGTATAAAAAGTCCCATACCAATTTATACGTTGGGGTGTCGGTTGTATGCAAATATGAGTGTAGTGATATGCTATGCCATGATTCATGCAAGTGCAACTCACGCACACGACTCTATGCGCATAGACCTTTAGTTCCCCCTGTTCGGGCAGCTAGCTTCACTCCCAGGAACCTCCGTAGTGGCAAACGGAGACAGTGGGTCGGGCCCCCCACTCCTAGGCGGGCATCCACACTACCAGGCCTAGCCCTCCCGTACGCCCTTAGAAGAACACAACCTAGAGTATCCGCGTACTGCTGCTGGATGTACCCTCCAGACTTTCTTTGGCTAAGTGTCCCACACCGCCGATTCAGCGTACCGATGTCGGTGTGAATGACGATCAGGTACCGAAGACCCACCACCTTTATTCTGTACTCCAACCCTCGAGCCCTCGGCCCCCCGGACAGTCCTGTCCGTGCATCTACCTTCAGAGCTACTGTCTGAATGGCAACAAGTCCTATTATCCTACTTTCCTAGCTATCGGGGAGTGAGTGTGTGCAACCCTAGTTATACTAGTTGCTCTTTTAATTTATTATCCCTATGGTTTACATTAGCCCAGGACTGCCCCCGGTATACCCTGTGAAGGGCTCTCAAGGGGCACTAGGAACCAAGACGGCGGCATTACGGCCCGAAGTTCCCTTTCGCAAGGCACTTATTATTATTGGTTGATCTCCCTTAGCCCGATCCCCTTTTAGTTACTTTAGTTCTAACCCTAGAGTATTAAGACTCTTCCTCTTCTTCCCGGGATGGACGATCTTTCGTCGTTCCCGTACTCCCTTCTTCCAACAAGTCTCCCAATGATGAACTCGATCCTAGTTTGCCCTACCAACCATCAACTATCAAAATTCCGTGGCTTTACTATATGCAGACCATCCTAAACTATATGAGGTACCCAAGGGGAGGTACACCAAATTATCTTCCAAATCTACTATAATATTTACTGGAGGTCTACCATATCATACTTTGTCTAAATCCAGAAACTTATAATTTTCCTAATTAATCTGATATTTATTTAATTTTCCCAAAGGACGTGCCACGGGTCATTTTAAACATGAACTACATGATCTTCCTAAGTAATGGCTACTCAAAAATCATGATCATTAAATAACAGCAAAATAACCTCAAATACAAATTCTCAGAATTTTATAGAAAGTATTTAACCTCTAAATAATTTATTCAGTATAATCACGTTAATTCTACGTAGTGAAGGAAGTACTGAAATTATTCATCTAAAAATTATAGAAAAATCACTAGTCAGTAGTATTATATATAGAAGATCATTGTGCAGAGAATCATAATTTTACTAGCTTGCTAAACACCACTAAAGATTTAATCAAATAATCAAGGTAAAACATACTTAATGAAGCAAGCCTTAGAATTAATCTTCCAAAAATCCCATAAAAATTCACAGAGATTTAAAATCATAATAAACGTTCTCTGCTTAAATTTAATCACTTTCCAGAGAGTGTGTATTCCCTCATAAATTTTCTAAGCAAATCATACAACTACTAAATCATTAAAGGAAGTATCCAATATAATGAACATAAAATTCATAGAAAAATATCCAGAGCTTGTATCATCCCTATAATTCACTCTCCCCAAATCTCACCACTTTTCAATGTGATTTAGTGTCATTTCCTATCTCTACAAGTTTTGCGCCCTAAACTAGGGTTAGACTTTCAGGTATCCCAACGGTCTCCAAATTTACTAAAATTTCATCCAGAGAACTATATTGGCCCTATGGTTCCCTTCACCCAATTTCGGGTCAATCCAAGGTCATTTGACCACATGACCTTCACAAACCACCAAGATCCATCCTTAGGGTTTGGCCTTGGTCCTTAGGGTAAACTTACCCCGATCCACCTCAAACTCCATGAGGGGGTGCTAGAGAATATTACTAGCCAGTGATAAAAATCTCAGCCTCTGTTGAGATGATCTCACCACTCAAACTTCAAAAGTGCACTTTTAACCTAAGATCCCTTATTAGGGCAAAACTTAGGGTTGATCATTTCCAGTCCAAACCATCTACAAATGAGATGGAAAATTATACAGAACCTTATGGTGACCCCAGGGACCTCTCACCAGAATTTGGGAGGGTTTGGAAATTATTTAACTATCTAATTAAATTCGGCTAGGATTATTGAATTTTCCTAAAAACTATAGAAAAATATTCTCCAAAAAATTCTCATTTTTGGATAGCACCTAGATATAGGTAAGATTAGGCCACACCCCAAATTTCAATTCATTTTGATGACTGGATTGGAGTGGGGAATTTTTCTAAGGTCATGACAGCCCTCTGGATAGACCTAACCAAAAAGGGTGCTGTGGTCTAACCAGGATTCCAAATTGTGTTAAATTAATTTTGAATAAGACTAGACTTCAAGGGCTACAGTTTCTATGTTGACCACTTTTCCTGTAGGAGCCTCTAGGTATTTTTCCCAAATTATGTAACATGACAGATAAATTCATTCAGAAATTGTTTTAAAAATAGAATCCAATTTTCATGGCACTGTTCATCTTCTTCAGAGCTCGAACCAGAGGCCTAAAAACCTAATTTTCCTGTAGCTTTTCCAAGCTGTTTCCCGGCCATCCAGCCATCTCCCTGGCTGGCCACCACCGCCACCACCTCCGTTGAGGCGAGGGCTATCGTCGGGCGGCGACACGGCCGCCGGAGAGGCGATTTCCGGCGAACCCGCCACCATGAAATTTTCGGAAACCACGAATACGCTCACCCGATCTGGCTCTTTTGAGCCCGATATCTCTCCTAACGATTCCTAAGATCTATCCACAAAAGAAGAGGGAGGGGAGGACCTTGTTCGCGGGTTGGAGGCGTGCAGAGCTTCGGGAAGCCATTTGCGCGGTGGTGGCGTCGCCGGAAATTCTTCAACAGCAAGGCGGAGGTCTGAAACAGTTTGAGGGAGTGTAACCTTTTCCTCTTGCTCTTAGGAGTCCTTTATAGATCAGCAAATGGGGAGGGGAAAGGATGAAACGTTGGAGATGAAACGTTCGCGGCCATTACTAATCCCCTTAATGACGTTTCGGTTATGACGAATGGCAGTTGAAACGTTGGAGATGAAGAGGTGTTTACCAGGTGGCAATTTCCTATTGGACCCACTTTTCCTTAATTATTAACATAATTAAAGTAGGGAACGACCCATAAATACTCTTGGTTTTCATTCCTTTAATCGGATTTTATTACGACGTCAGTTACTGAAATTTCCAACCTGGCTGTCGTTTCGGCCTTGGTCACGGGCGTGACACATAGGTCACGGGCGTGACAGGCCCGATTAGCCAATTCTGGGTTCGACGATCGTCGAACTGAGATCGACGATCGTCGAAGGGTGGTCACGGGCGTGACACCTGGGTCACGGGCGTGACAGGCCTGTGCGGCCAATTCTGGTTCGACGACGTCGAACTGAAGTCGACGATCGTCGAGCGTGTCACGCCCTATGTCACGGGCGTGACATTGTGGGTCACGGGCGTGACATGCCTGGTGACTAACTCTGGTTCGACAACGTCGAACTGAAATCGACGATCGTCGAGCGTGTCACGCCCTACGTCACTGGCGTGATATGGCGAGTCACGGGCGTGACATGCCCGTGGGGCCAATTTTGGGTCGACGACCGTCGACCTGGAATCGACGATCATGGTCACGCTCTATGTCACAGGCGTGACATGGCGAGTCACGGGCGTGACCGGTCTGGTGACTAATTTTGGGTTCGACGATCGTCGAACTGAAATCGACGATCGTCGAATGTGGTCACGCCCTATGTCACGGGCGTGACGGGTTGGTCACGGGCGTGACCAACCCGTGACCCGATTTCTTGGTCGATTTATTTCAAGTTTTGGGCTCCCTAGGGTTCTACCACAACCAACTGACTCCTAGGGGTCTAGCCGGAAATGGGATGTTACACTTCGTGTCCCATTCCTTAGTAAGGGACCTAAGGAATTTATCATTAAGTTCACCATCAGTGAACACTCTTCCATATCCCTTGATAGCATTAACGATCTTGAGGAAGTTCTCGAAGGTAACTCCCATCTCTTCCTTGGGCCCCTTCCTGAAGACCTCATATTTCTGGTTCAGGAGGGATCTCCGATCATCCCCCACTTCATCTGTGCCCTCCATTAGGATAATCAAGCTGTGCCAGTTATCCTTGGTTGTCCTGTAGTTGCAGAAGTTCTACATCATGGAGTCATCGATTGCGCTGATTAGTATGTTCTGTGCCTTCTTGTCAAGTCCGACCAGCACCATCTCATCCTTATCCATTTTCGAAAGCTTCTTTGGCACCTTTTTGGTAGGATCAATGGTGGAGGCCTTAGTGGGAATATAAGGTCCCTCCTCCACGACAATGAAGAGTCGAGGGTCGACTGCTTCCATGTAAAATCTAATCCTTTCCTTCCAAATAGGAAAGTTTAGCCTGGTGCACACTGGAATCTTGCCTGAGTACTTGAGTCCGTCCATAGTAGATATCTGCCTTCTTATTGACACTAGTGGTAGGAACTTACTCGAGGTGTTAACGCCTTTGATGAGTAACCTCCGTCTGATACCACTTGAAAGTCCACCTAGTGCCAACTACCTTCACCTATGGGGGGGGGGGGGGGGGTTAATAGGTGTCTTGTAGTGTTTTTGTGAAATTAAAACTATACCTGCACAAATAAACAAAACAACACAGCACAGAAAGACACAGGCAATTTATAGTGGTTCCCCGATTTGGGTATGTCCACATTCCCCTTTCGACCTATCTCCCAACAAGGGACGACTCGGTCACTTCACCAACCGGATTGAAATCCCATCCACACACTAACAGAAGGAACCCTTCCAAGCGAAGGAGTCACCACTCCTCCACGGGTTGCACCCAACCCTTACAACGAGGAACCTATGTTCCTTTACAACAAAAATAAAATGGAATGTATAAAATATACAAACTTCTTATGGAGTCTAGGTGTCCCTCTTCGTTCGATGACGTGTTCTTGATTAAGACGAAGAGTCCACGACCTTAGCTCTCACTTAGAATGAATCTCCACGAAACCGGCGGTGACAAGAAGAGCGGCGGCTTGGCGTTCGGGATCGACGGCGGCAAGAAGTGCGGCGGCTGAGCTTTAGAGATCCAACCTTCGTAGCTATGCTAGATAGGTCTACTAACTGTATTCCTTAGATCAATCGTCTCGATCGATTCGGAAAGGGAAGGTATTCCCAATATACAAACCAAGAGACAAAGGTTTTCAAGAAGGACACGTGAGATGCGTTGCTTGTCAAAGCTTTTGTCGCCGGGGGATCAGGAGGTATCCTCGATCAACGGCAGCGACTACTTCCCGAGCGGCGACGGAAGAGAAATCCGCGATCTAGGTCACGTCAGCGGCTCGGTTTTCTTTCTTGTGTATTTGTAGTATTGCGTGTCTCTAAAGATCAAAATACAACGGTATTTATACTGTAGGTCATACATTATGACCGTTGTGGGCCCCACCAAGGAAACCCTAGCTCCGGTTCAAAACAACGCCTGAATATTTTGACCGGTCCAGCGAGCAGCAGAAATTCACCTAAGGCAAATTCGGCGAGAATCATTGGTGATTCTCGACGAATCAGCGAGAATCACTTATAATTCTCGTCGAATTCTACTTGGTAGAATTCTGGCTGAAGATCTAGCCATCCGGAAAGAATCGGTGAGAATCAATATTCATTCTCGACGAATCAGCGAGAATGCAAAGTCATTCTCGTCGATTCGGCGAGAATCAACTAGTGATTCTTGACGATTCTGCCTTAAGCAGAAATCAAGATGGCGTTGAGACAACCGGCTGCAATCGGCAAGAATCAGCGAGTGATTCTCGACGATTCGGCGAGAATCACTAGTGATTCTCGTTGAATCGGCGAGAATCACTTAGTGATTCTCGACGATTTCTCTTTAGACGATTTTTCGTCTTTCCACCCGTGAGCTGCACTTTGGCCCATCCTTGCTCCTTGACTGCTCTTGATCTATCACAGCCCTGTACTTGTAAATAAGTACACTCCAATCGAGAGAGTACACGTAAGCCAACACACTGATCTGCTCAACGAGGGATTACGTTGCGCAAGCCCGTGTATATTGACCTACTGCACCCTGACATTGGTGTGTACTTAGCGAGGAATAACTGCAAGCACAACTTGAAGACAAATGATCAAATACAATGTGAATTCACCTTAGCTGGTCCAGGGGCTTCTTCAAATCAGGTACATTGTGGATACAATACCCAACACTATTGGTCACTTCTCGAAAAGTATAACCTACCTCTCGATAGCTGGCCCGTCCTTCTGCCAGTACTTCTTAACTTTATTATTTCGAAAAATTCTGCCCTAACCTCAGACTAATTAGGCATATAATTAACGTTACTAGGAAAATATATATATCTATAATATTTTAGAATCCTAAATCAACCGCCATTTCAAACATTTCTCTCGCAACTCTTCATCTTCCGCCGAACGAAAGCTCCATCTCCACCGCTGTTCCCCACTCCATTCGTTGCCACCGTCGGCGTCAATTGCTCACAATTCAAAGATTGGCATCGACAGCGAACTCGTCGTCGAAGGAATGGCCGACATTTCTGACGATTTCAAGAACTTGCTAATTCTTTTGGAAATGGCCGGATTAATGTTCGTTCTCTCTGAGCCCGTCAAGATAGTTTCTCCAGATGTCGAGGAATTTTTTAGGAATGCTAAGGTAAGAGGAATGGAACAGTTTTGAAGACAAAAGTTAAAGGGATCAAAATCAAGCTTGACAAACACAGGATTTCCAAGCTTCAAAAATTGCATATTATTGATGAGGAAGATGACCTAATTGTAGAAGATTATGCCAGAACCTATTCTTTCTGTGGAATTCCTGAGGAATACATCTCCCTAAGGAGAAATCTTCTAAATGATGTAGGGAAACTTCTTGCAGATATTATTGGAAAAATACTGTGGTGCATAACAGGGTCAGTCAGTTTTATATCTCATGACTTGTTTGGACTAATGACAGCCGTAGTCTGTAGAAAGAAGTTTCAGTTTGGAATGATGGTGTTTGAGATGATCAGAGACAGTATCCAAGAACCCAAATTTGCCAGGATAATCTCCTTACTGCTGAGTGAGATTGATCCAATCACCTTCAAACTCTCCAAGGGTACCCCAGTTCATCACCTAAAAAAGATCTCCTTCACCTCCATCCAGAGGTGGGAGCTAAAACTAAAGAACCCAAGACAGTTAGCTAAGGAAGTTGGAGCTTCTGTCTTAGAGGTCAGAACCCCATCTCCTCCTCTACATCATGTTGCTGAACCATCTGGTGCAGCAGCTTAGGGGGAGCCTGCACACTCTACCCAAGTTATCAGAATTCCTACTTCTCCAACACCTTCTCCAGTCAGAAGCCCCATGGCAAACTCTCCAGTTCCAACCCAGTCAGATGTTCCAGCACAAGAAGCTTTCCAAGACACCAATGAGGCTATAGATAAGATGATAGAGGAACTCTCTTCAAAAGAACCTCTTTCCCCCCTCCCAAAAGATCTCCTAGAAGACCCATACAAAGAACCATCACCCCAAGGTACTCCAGCTCCTTTTCCCTCTCCTAGAAAAAATTCAACTCCACCAGAAACCATCCTTTTGTCAGAAGAGGATGAGCAAGCTCCTGAGGAGGTGGAAGCCCCTCTTAAGAATCTTGACTTCTCTCTTCCCAAGTTTGTTGATGAATAAGAAGATGTATCATTCAAAACATTAAGAGCCAAGAGCTTTGTTGTCATAGAAGAACTTCCTCCATGGCAAGCTACCACTGTATCTGCCACCCCTGCTACTACTACTTTATCAGGTGCCCCTCAAGTTCCTACTATTTCCATCACTCCTACTACTGCTCCTGCTGATGCTGCTGTTGTAATAGTAAACTTAGATATTCTGTCAAGGATTGAAGAAATGCTAGCTGTATAGAGGAAACATTTTAATGAATCACTTCAGACTATTCAGAAATAAGTAACTGCCCTGGAAAAATAAATGAGCAGAGGTTTTGCTGAGATCCAAGCCAATACTGATCAGCTGAAAGAGTTATTCAGAATTGGGGGCAAAGCAATAGATCACACAATTACCAGTATTGGCCAAGTAATGGACCAATCTATCACTCTAGCAAACAATCAAATCCAATTAGACAAGAGAGCTGAAGAAAATATGATGAAGGTATGCACTGAAGTTGGTACATTCAAGGAAGATGCGATAGCAAACCTATCTGTAGAAATTAGAAAGGGGGAGAGTATAGTAAAAGAACAAGTTGAAAAGCTTACTACTGATGCCAAAACTCTTTGGCCTGAAAAAGTAACTGAGATCAATAAAAGTGTTTTAGAACAGATTCAATCAGTCAAATTCCATAGTTATGATACAGCTGTATGGATGCATAATCAAATCTTTCCAGATTTTCAGGCAGACCCCAATATGATTCCTCATCATTTAAACCCTGTTACTGAAGGTGAGTCTAGCCAAGTGCCTCAACCTCAATTTCCTACATTCTCTCCCAGGCCAGAAGATCAGGAACCTCCTCCAGCTTCCTATTCCCATGTTTGGGATGATGTGATTCCTCAAGATCTACCAGAGGTTAACATTCCAAAGAAAAGGAAGTATGGGGAAGGTCCTTCTGCCTGCAAATCAGTTCCCCAGCCAGAGGCAGAGAAGAGAAAGGCTCAAGAATTTGCTGAAGTTTGGATCCCAACTTCCAAAGCTCTAATTCTTGAAACCCTTAAACTTGTCATGGACTTTAATGAGAATAGAAATCTGCACTACAGTTCAGTTGAGTGGGAGTTATATGAAAAATCCATGACAAAAAGGAGAATTTATGACAGAGAATATGGAAAGAATAATCCTAAAGCCCCTCCTAAGCCTCCAAGGTACTATCCAAAGCCGTTCAGTTATTAGAGGAGGCAGCAGTAAAAGCAAGACAGTCAACAGCATAGCAAAGGATGATTCATGATGTTGTGGTGTTGAGAAATGTTGAGGAAATGGATGTTGACTAATTTTAAAACATTATTGATATATATAACATTTCCTAGTTTTGCTTAATTATGCTTTCTAATAATCTATCTGTGCATTTATTCTTACTTTTCTTCCTTCATGTTCTTTATTTATTATAATAATTCACCTTAGTGTAGATGGTTCTGACTTCTACAAATAGGGGGAGATTGTTGGGTATTGCATTCACAATAACCCAGATTTGCATGAAGTCACCCTTGAACTAAGATGAATAAAGTTGTATTTGATATCCTTGTTCTAGTTGAATGTTTGCAGATTCTCAGTGCAAAGTGTAGACCAATGTCAGTCTACAGTGGGTCAGGAACACAGGACCATTCAGTATAATCCCTCACTGGGTGATCCAAAGTGTTGACTCATGTGTAGCCTCTCAATTGGGATACACTTTATGTTCAAACATTGGGAGCAAAGGATGGAGATAGGGCCAGAAGGAAATTCTCTCTAAAGTTCTTGAAAAACTTTCTAAGTCCAGTTCTCAAGAAGTAATCTCAGAGTTCTCGAGAAGTATGGTATAGTTCTCGAGAAGCTCAGACTTTACTTCTTGAGAAGTCAGGACAGTTCAAGAATTTCTCTAAGTAAAGTTCTCGAGAAGTCTTCTATAAGTTATCGAGAAGTCAGTAAAGTTTTCGAGAAGTCTTCTATAAGTTCTCGAAAAGTCAATTTAGTTCTCGAGAAGTATTCCTTTGATTCTCAAGTTTAGAAATTCAATCAGAAGTTGATTCTAAGTAAAGTTTTCGAGAAGTCAATTTAGTTCTCGAGAAGTATTCCTTTGGTTCTCGAGAAGTTCAGAAACAAAATTTCTCTAAGCTAAAGTTGTCGAGAAGTCCTCTATTATTTCTTGAGAAGTAAATTAGTTCTCGAGAACTATACTCTGGTGTTCTCGAGAAGTCAAAACCCTTCTAAAGGGATTAGTTTTCGAGAAGTCTATAAAGTTCTCGAAAACTAAGTTCATAGTTCTCGAGAATTATAATTACTTCTCGAGAACTAAGTTGGATTTTTCTAGAAAATTTCTTCTAAGTCCAGAACGGCCGGAATTTCAAATAACCCAACAGGATTGGTCCGCGTGTCATTATTAAGGATATTTCCAACCGTTAAGAGATATCCTATATAAGGTCTTGTCACTAAGACATAACCCTAAGAAGGATTAAAAAAAATTATTGAGCGGATCTCGTACTTTCCAGAAAGCTCTGGTTCGGGCGATCTCTTATAAAGCTCGACATCTTGAAGCCGCCGCCACCGCTCTCGTCAAGATCGATCTTCATCCTTTCGATCTAGAAGATCTTCTGATTCAGGAAATGTTCTTTCTTCCTTGATCGAGTAGATTCAAGAATTTCTAAGATCAGATCTACTAGTCTTCTTCAACAAATCTTAAAGGGTCGCAACTTCAAGAAGAAGACCTAAAGACTTATTTCTTGCGGATCTTAGAAAGATTATGCTTGTATTTTCATATCTATTTGTAAATCTTGAAGGAGATTATTCTCCGAGTGTAGGAGCGTTGTGCTCCGAGTGGTAGGAAGTTTGTATCTTCCGAGTGTAGATCCGTTTGGATCGAGTTTTGTAGGAACGTGGTTCCAAGGTGTAGGATTGGTTTGCAATCCGAGATAGTGGAGTAGCCGAGTCTAGTGGTTTGTTAGATCGGAGAGGAAAGTGGACGTACCCAAGATCGGGGAACCACTATAAATCTCTTGTCGTCTGTGTGATTACTTGTTTACTTACTTGTGCTAGTTGTCAAATTTTTTATTCCGCATTAGACGCACATCTCACCCATTCACCCCCCTCTAGGTGATTTAGGTAGACAACTTACAACTTTCACTCGCCTGTGGGGGAAAGGTTTTGGTTATAAAATCTTCATCGACACCCCGAGCTCGGCTCGGCCCCAGGTAGACCCACAGCGAAGGCTCTCATCGAGCTAGCAGGTACGAAGGCTCGGCTGTGGGGGAGAGGTTTTGGTAATGAAATCTTCATCAACACCCAAAGCTCGGCTCGCCCCCAGGTAGACCCGCTGCGCAGGCTCTCATCTAGCTAGTAGGTCCGAAGGCTCGCTTGTGGGGGAGAGGTTTTGGTTACGAAATATTCATCAACACCCCGAGCTCGGCTCGACCCAAGGTAGACCCGCTGC
This sequence comes from Platanthera zijinensis, assembly GCA_039513925.1. Classification (NCBI taxonomy): domain Eukaryota; kingdom Viridiplantae; phylum Streptophyta; class Magnoliopsida; order Asparagales; family Orchidaceae; genus Platanthera; species Platanthera zijinensis. The sequence continues at coordinate 142,976,429 of CM077087.1, read as the reverse complement.
GCAGGCACTCATCTAGCTGGCAGGTCCGAAGGCTCGCATGTGGGGGAGAGGTTTTGGTAATGAAATCTTCATCAACACCTCGAGCTTGGCTCTGCCCTAGGTAGACACGCTACGCAGGCTCTCATCTAGCTGGCAGGTCCGAAGGCTCACCTGTGGGGGAGAGGTTTTAGTTATGAAATCTTCATCAACACCCCGAGCTCGGTTCGGCCCCAGGTAGACCCGCTGCGCAAGCTCTCATCTAGCTGGCAGATCTGAAGGCTCGCCTATGGGGGAGAGGTTTTGGTTATGAAATCTTCATCAACACCCCGAGCTCGGCTCGGCCCCAGGTAGACCCACTACGCAGGCTCTCATCTAGCTGGTAGGTCCAAAGGCTCTCTTGTGGGGGAGAGGTCCGTTATGAAATCTTCATCAACACCCCGAGATCGGCTCGGCCCCAGGTAGACCCGCTACACAGGCTCTCATCTAGCTTGCAGGTCTGAAGGTTCGCTTGTGGGGGAGAGGTTGGTTATGAAATCTTCATCAACACCCCAAGCTCGGCTCGGCCCTAGGTAGACCCGTTGCGCAGGCTCTCATATAGCTGGCAGGTCCGAAGACTCGCCTATGGGGGAGAGGTATTGGTTATGAAATCTTTCTCAATACCCCAAGCTCGGCTCGGCCCCAGGTAGACCCGCTGCGCAGGCTCTCATCTAGCTGGCAGGTTCAAAGGCTCGCCTGTGGGGGAGAGGTTTTTGTTATGAAATCTTCATCAACACCCCGAGCTCAGCTCAGACCCAGGTAGACCCGTTGCGCAATCTCTCATCTAGCTGGCAGGTTCGAAGGCACGCCTTTGGGGGAGAGGTTTTTGTTATGAAATCTTCATCAACACCCCGAGCTCGGCTCGGCCCCAGGTAGACCCGCTGCGTAGGCTCTCATCTAGTTTGCAGGTCCAAAGGCTCGCCTGTGGGGGAGAGGTTTTGGTTATGAAATCTTCATTAACACCCCGAGCTCGGTTCGACCTCAGGTAGACCCGCTGCGCAGGCTCTCATCTAGCTGGCAGGTCCGAAGGCTCGCTTGTGGGTGAGATGTTTTGGTTATTAAATCTTCATCAACTCCCCGAGCTCGACTCGGCCCCAAGTAGACTCATTGCGCATGCTATCATCTAGCTTGCAAGTCTGAAGCTCACCTGTGGGGGAGAGGTTTTGGTTATGAAATCTTCATCAACACCCCGAGCTCGGCTTGGCCCCAGGTAGACCCGCTACGCAGGCTCTCATCTAGCCGGCAGGTCTGAAGGCTCGCCTGTGGGGGAGAGGTTTTGGTTAACAAATCTTCATCAACACCCCGAGCTCAGCTCAGCCCTAGGTAGACCCACTGCGCAGGCTCTCATCTAGCTGGCAGGTCCGAAGGCTCGCATGTGGTGAAGAGGCTTGGTTCTTGGTTCTTGGTTCTTGGTCTATGGTCCTTGGTTCTTGGTTCTTGATCCTTAGTTAGTTTTTCACTACTCTGAGATCGGCTCGACCCCAGGTAGACCCGCTGCGCAGGCTCTCATCTAGCTAGCAGGTCCGAGGGCTCGCCTGTGGGGGATAGGTTTAGTGTTTATAAATATTTCGACAGGGATGTTATAGGCTAGACAAAAGACACACCCTGAAGGAAGACCCAAAAGGGTCTCGGCCAAGAGAGGTCTCGGCCAGGAGAGGTCTCGGCCAGGATATCCCAGCTGGGGGATCTCGCCAAATGAAGTTCCCAGTGGGTCTAGGCAAGGAGACCCAATCGATCGCACAAGGTAAGGAGGGGCGGTCTTCTCTTAAAAGGCCTATGAGCAACACTCACGAAAAATGGTTCTCGACAGAACGTGGAAACGACGTGTTTTAGCCTTCAACTCTCGGTTGGTTCTCACCTATCGACTGCTAAGGGAGACTATCCTAGAGGTGGCCAGGGGCCTCGGCGGAATCTCTCTTGAGCAGCATTCGTTATCAACAAAAAAGAAAAAGGAAAGGTACAAACACTAACAATTTATATATCCAAATGTGATTACAAAAATTAGAGCATCTCGCTCATTACAGAAACAAAAAGAGAGAGAAGGAAACCCATCAGGGAGAAGCACTGTATCCGCTCGAGCTCCCGCTCGAGATTCTATGGGAGCTCTCGCTCGAGCTCTCCCCGAATGTCTCGCCAGCAGCCATGGGGGATCTCGGGACATCCGGTGGTGGAGAGTCGGGTGCACCTGGGGGCTTAGGGATAGGCTCGAAGAGCCAGGGAACAAGCTGAGGAGCGGTGACGATCTAGCCACTCTCGTTCAAACATCCCACATCCCGTAACATCTCAAGGGTCAGCCTGACCATTGCTTGAGCGTTGGTCTGCAGTAGCTTGTTGATGTCATACTCCGAGAAGTGACGGCTCCTCATCCTCTCGTCCAGCGATGGGGGAGGCGGAACCACGGCCGTTTCCGTGTGCTGGAGCTGGTCCTTTAGCAGGATGTTCTCATATCTTAGCTCGGTCAGCTCCGCACGAAGGGTCGTATTCTGAGCAGAATCCAATAGAAGGGAGAAACAAATCAACACCAAGACGACCCGTGGATTACAGAGACGAGAGCGAGTGCTTGAGAGATCTGGCTTACCTCCTCCGCTGGGCGCAAGGAAAGGCGTCCCATAGCATCCGCCAGCTGTGCCTTCAGAACCGCCGCCTGGTCCACCGCCTGGTCCCGTGCCTTAAGCAATGCGCCGAAGTTGCATTCAATGGTGATGCTCCGGCGTGCGCACATGTGCGCAAGCTCGATCCCACGCATCAGAGCCCGGACGAAGTCAAAGGCCAGGAGCCTTGTGGGCAGCTAATCATAGAGGCCGGCGTACTCCCGGCTATAAAGGCTGTTGCCCAGTGATGACTACTTTTAGTCATCGTTTTTGGGGTAATTTAGTAGCCTAAATGACTAAGTTTATTTATATTTTATGCTTGTTATTTCATGTTTTAATGTCTTTTTATAATATATTAATTCCTAGTTTAATTATATGTTTTAAGTATTTTTATACTTGTTATGTTTTATTTCTTTTTTTAAAAGTCTTTTATGTTATAATAATCTCTAGTTTTTTTTATGTTTTATTTTATGTTATGTTATTTTGTCTTGTTATGTTTAGTTTAATCTTTAATAATTATTGTTATGTTATGTTATGTTATGTTTATGTTATAATTATTAATATTATGTTCTAATATTTAACATGTTTTTGCTTTGTTTTCTTGTAGGTTCAAGTCCAAGTGCAGCCCACCATGTACAACCCGAGCCCACAAAGCCCTTGGAGCAGCCCCTACATCCACTACAGGCCTACCCGTGCTCACTACAAAGCCCACATAAAAGCCTACCATGTGGCCGACCACCTCTCTCTCCCTCATTAATTTCTCCATGCATGCACCTCCACATTCATGCATGGCCGGCCACTCTCTTTCACCCTCTTTTATTTCTTTCTCCCCTCTTTATTCCACAATCATCCCCTCCCTCTCTATTTTATATTTTCTATGTTATTCCCCTTAAATGAAATGCATGCATTTATCCATTCTCTCTCCCCCTCATTAAAAATCATGCATGAACCCTCTCTACCAAGCATGGTCGGCCACCCCCTTGGCTTCTCCTCTTCATTTTCATTCTAGATCATTCTCCCTCTCCTATAAAAGGAACCCCTTGCCTCTTGTTTTGGGAGTAGTTTTTTGGTAGAGAGTGCTAGTTCAAGAGTGTTAGTATTTCTTTTCTTCTCTTTACTTGTTGTTGTTTTCTTTTATTTTGAAATTTTTCTTCATAATATAGTCTTGTCTTTTTAATATTGTGTACTCTTTTACTTCATCAAGCAATGCAAATGAAATCTTTTTCTTTTTTCTTTCATGGTTTCCCATTCTATCATGCGTAGCTAACTTTGTTTTGTTCCCTATCGCGATGAGCTTTGCGATAAAATAACTCATCTTAAATTTTATGTTTGCATTTATATTTTTCCTATTTTTGATCCTTCTTTGATTTTTATCGTGTCGACTCCGTATTCCGGTATACGGTAGTAGGCAATTGATCTCATTTCATAGAAGTCGAGAGACTCATTGATGTGAAAGATAACTCAAGGAAGGAAGGAGTTGAACGCAACCCTAGAGATAGGATGACGTAAATCCTCTGTATTGGAGTCAAATCCAATAGTGCGGGTCACTTCGGTAATGCGACTTTAGGCCATTTTGACTTGTAAAGAGATTTTGGTCAAAACATCTATAAGTTAGGGGATTTAATGCTCTAGTGAGATTACTTTCTAATATCGGATCCGACACGGTCTTAATAGAATTGCAAATGATAAACTAATTTATTCTGTTATTTTATTTCAAAGTGAATCGTCGATCGAGCACTCTTTCGCAATAGTTTTTTTTTCTCTTTTAACTAAGTTTATTTTATTTTATTTTCAAAACCCATCAATCGTTCGGTAGGATAATAGAATCGATGTAAGTAATAGTACTTGCCTGGCCCGAGTTTTTAATACGACCTTGATACTACGATTCGATAGGTACACTTGCCTGTTCGGGTTCTAGCCCACCACCTAGCGCGAAAGCCTCACCGGTGACATGGTCGCGCTCCGCCCAGCTGGGGAGGAGGGTCGAGACGAAGACTTGGTTGGTCTCAGGGTCCCACCACAGCAAGGGCTTCCCCTCAACGTCAAGGCACTTCACGCCGAGGCCAAAATTCCTGTGCCCCTTTGGCACCTCCTTAGACGGAGACCGAGTGGAGGTCTCGACAGCCACCCCCTCGCCACCAACCCCTCTTGCAGCTGAAAGGTTCTTCGAAGGTGCCCCGACACAATTCCTGGCAGCGACGGTCATCTCGCTGGCCACCTGCAAGACCTCTTCGAAGGACCGGCCAGGTGCGAGAGGTGGGGCGGGCATTGTTGTCACGGACTTACCTTTGTCGTCAGCAGTTGGATTCGGTCTTTTTAGCGGCTGGGACGAAAAGGCGTTGGGCTTTTGGTTCCTGGCACTGGTCGAAGGAGGCGGGGCAGGCTCGTCCTGGCAAGCCTGAGCCGCAGATTTTGCGAGAGCCAGCAGATCTCTCGCAGCTTGGCCCTCGGTACCCTGAGTCTCGGCAAAGGGTTGGTGCAGAGGAACTTCTTGCTCTCCTGCAAGGGCGGCAATGGAATGTATTGAAATTTAGAATGGGAATATCAGGTTGAGGATAAGACCGTACCTTCACCGAGAGGGACGGGAGGGAGAGAGTCGACATCCCGTTGGAGGAATTGGACATCGAATTCCTTTGTCTCAAAGAACTCCAGAATGGCTCTCTCGCGTGATCCCAGGGTAGGCGGCTTGTATGTGGCATCCTCATACTAGACATGCATGAGAGGAACGCTGCCGAAGTCTCCAGAGACGAAGATAAACTTCTCGCCCCAATGATAATGCTTGTTGGCAAGACCAGTTGTCTTGAGCGGTTGCCCAGAGAAGAAGACTACCCCTCCCTTCGCGCGAAAGATAAACAGCTTTTGGAAAATCGAGAGGCTGATCTCGATCTTCTCCGATCGCATGTAGCAGATGAACACTACAAGGATGGCGATCGAGTAAGGGTTTAGCTGCGTAGGAACCACACTGTAGTAACGGAGGTCCTGGCGCATCTCCGGCAAGAGGGGAAGGAGAATGCCCACCTCGAAGTGTTCGTGGGGGATGGCGAGCTCCCCCTCTCCCGCACTATTTACCCTGTCTTGGTTGCTGGGATTTCTCGCAGTGAAGCCGGCGGGAATATACAGAGAAGTGATCTGTTTGTACTCTTCAAGGGTTAGGCGACAAGTGGGGAATTGATGCTTTCGGAAGGCTTCCGCGCAATGCGAACGTCCCTCGTTCTCGCCCGACATTTTGTTGGGAAGAGCGAAGACGAGATCTCAAAGGAATGGGCGAGAGCGAAAGTTAGGTGAGAATAAGAGAAGAAGGCGGGAGAAAGGGGGAGTTCTCGGCAAGTCGCGAAAGCAACGAGGAGAGGAATGGGGGTTCCGGATCGGAGAAATAAATGTGTTTGGTGAACTCATCTATTTATAGGAAGTCATGGTAATGATGACTTTTCTAAAAAAGAAAAAGAAAAAAATGAAAAAATGAATGATGATGAAAATAGCGGCGGCGGTACAGGCGTCATGCCCTGAGACAGCGACACCTCGGGTTCCGGCCTAGGATGACAGCGATGGGCTGAAGGTTCAGATTCGCATGAGCATTTCGAAACGGCCACGTGGAACATAAACGAAAACTAGAGCAGGGATCGCTCTCGCCGGGCGAGAGCTAAAAAGGAAAAAACAATAATAATAAAAAGTAATTGAAAGGTTACAAGTGAACAGTCCAGAGCATCAAGAAATAGGGTATATTGCGGGAAGGGAAGGCCGAGAGGTGAGAAGGGGCGAGGCTTCTTCGATCAGTATGGCTACCAGCGCCATCATCCTCTCTCCCGTCGTCTGGTCCTCGGGGGCGCCAATGGGTTGTAGTAGGAAGACAGGGTGGTACACCCTAGGTTGATCTGACGATCCTGGTCTCGATTTTGCGCGATACACCTCCCAGGGGAGGACTCGGCGGTAGGCCCACCCGGCCTCCCCATCTCGCCAAAGAAATAGTCGCGCTCTAGGTCCTCAAGCGTCTGCTCCACCATCTCGCAGAATTCTTTCGCCGTAGTGGCGCGAGCCCTCTCCCGCCGCACAAGCTTCGATAGGAGGGCAGCAATCTTTTTCCCTCGTCTTTTCGCGCTCCCGGCATCATTCACAATGTCCTCCATCTCGCAATATGAAGTAAGGGGGGAGCTCTCGCCGTCCTCTTCCTCACCCTCCTCATCATCCTCTTTATCATCTTCATCGGCCCTAGTTCGCGTGTCCGGATCCTCTATGAAAATAGTTTTCGTGGTTAGAGCGAGAACTGAGTAAGATCTACGGTAATGTTTCGCTTACCTGCCGCATGACGAGAGCCACTGGCCGATGGCTGGCGAGAAGGCACGGGCCCCCCCTCAGTCCCATAGAGGAGGTGGAGTGGCTTTCTGCGTCCCGGGTGAAAAGTCTCGCGCACAGTGATCCAGGCCTGGCCGGAAGCATTGGGGAAGTCGTTCTATCTCGCGAGATGGCTGACCTCCTTTTAGGCTATGGAAGGGCCGGTAGACACCCCTCTCGCCAGTATGGCGGGATTAGCCGCTTGACCGAGCAGGTTAGAAGCAATTATTTCACCCTCCCGGGTGGCGAGATCCGGGTCGGCGGAAGCTGAGGATGCGAGAAGTCAGCTTGATAGTATGTGTTGGCTACGAGTGAAATGGTAAGAAAGGGGTAACAAAAAAAGTATACCCTTGATTCTCGGAGAGGTAGCCGGAGGAGTGACCTCCGTGACCCGTGGTCTATCCTTGGGAGGGTTAGGCGACGGGTCCGGAGGTACCAGCGGTGACCCGGTATTGTCACCTCGAGCCGCTTCCTGCGAAAGATATTGCGCCAGTTACCAACCCTTGCGCATGATCAGATCGTAGTTGAATCGCAATCTTGGGGATCAGCAAATCAGAGAGGCATACCTTCTGCGGAGGGGAAGCATCATCCACTCGATTGGGAGTCGGGGTAGGTGAGTCCCTGTTCTCGCGGGAAAGGTCCCGCTGGACCACCTTCGCCTTCTTTTTCTTTTTCTCTTTCTTCTTCTTTAGCGAAGAAGGATTAGCGGCTGGCGACTTCTTCTCCAGCCAAGGGGCAGCTGCAGCACTGTTCGCCAGGGCTCGCGCCTATGCCGCATTGATGCGGTCTTGGAGGTCTTGCGGGAGCGGCTTGTGAACACGTTTGGAACACATGACGAGATCTCGCGAGAGCTCAGGCAGAGAGCAGCGACTGAGGAACAGTTTTACGACCGTCTATCCACTCATATATATAGCCATGGTATGGCCCACCAAAAGATTCTCCATTTTTGAAATGACACGTGCCCAACGAATATTGCTGGGTTGGACGTGTCTTTTCGAGCGCATGGCTAGCTCAAAAAGAGCAGGGTTGTGTACAACCTTATATTCGCTGGATGGTACCCAGAGGAATCAACGGTCGGGGTTGGACCAGCCTCGCGCTAACTTGGGCCTGAAGACCAGAAGAGCTCTCGCGCAAGAGGAGCTCCCGCCTAATGGCAGGCGAGATCCCGCCCATGACCAGAAACTGGCGAGAAGCAGTTGAGTGGTCTCAAGGCCGCGCTGAGTGAGCTCCACTCACCCAACGCCAGGGTAAGCAGCGATAGTGTCAAGATTATAGGAGCTCCCGCCTAGAAACGGGCGAGAGCGTTCACCAGCGGTCAGCCAAGACCTACTTTCGGCAGAGTCGGCGAGAAGGATTGCGTCTCGGGGAAGGCGGGGGCTGACTGAGCTTAAGACTTTCGACACTCCTTTTTGGCTCCAGCCAAATGAAGACGATAGGTTTCTTGTCATAGGGTTCTCACCGGGTGGGGCCCAGGGTTCGGGGTAAAATTACTTAATCGCCCTCAGATAAAATTACCCATGCACCCCTAGGGGCTACATTTAGTACTTTACAAACAGCGGGATTTGGCTATTGACAGACCATCCATGGGTATTTCAGTAACTTCAGGTCAGCAAAAGACAATAAATAGACCCACAAGGTCTCCTTAGAAGGCATACTCTCATTATTCTCCAAATTTCTAGTGCTTTTTGAGGAGCTTCTAGCCAAGATTCTGGCTTTGGAGGGGAAGCTCTCAGAGATCTTCTGGGTGTGAGGTAGGACCTCCCTATTGAGGCTTTGGGTCAGTCCTAGGTACCTAGCAACTAGTCGAGGGTCGGGACTTGAGAGAAGTAGGTGTTGGCTGTACCCTATTTTGAACTCCCGTTGAGGTCAATTTTGGCTTCAACAATTGGGATTAATGGACCCAACAGATATTATTAAAAGGGAGAGTTTGTTGGAGCATATGATTCACATCTATTTAGTTTGATAATATCAAATATAAGGTTGTATTTCATCATACTTGTGTTTGGTATAGTGTGCAGGTTTACAGGTTCAAACAAATCAAAGAACTCTTTTCTGCTACATACCGTCGTGCGCTAGCGCTACCGCCGAGCGCTATCCTGGTGTTATACTGAAAGAGCACTCAGGAACCTACCATATGATGCTAGAGCTACTGCCTGCGCTAGCTTTGGGATTTATTCTTGACATGCTCTCAGGGGCTTACCACATTGTACTAGGCTTTACCGCGGCGCGCTAGCGCTCTCAACATGCATCAAGACGATTCATCGAGAGGATTGAACTACCGCCATACGATATCTGGGTACCGTGATGCGGTAATATTAAAAAGAGGAAAATATTTTTCTGGTATATTTTTCAATTTTTGCTGGACAGCTGGCAACAAAAATGCTGAAATAGGCCTACCGCCATGCGATAACCCTACAATCGTCGGTAGTTTACTTAAGTCGTATAAAAATAATTTCATTTTTCATTCCTAAAAAAGAAGACAAAGAGATTTTCGATTCTAAGTTTTTGTGCCATCTTAGAGCACCGTTCAACCATCTCCATTGAAGGAAGAGAAAGTCGTCTCCCTCTCGTTCGCGCATGAAGAACTCCGGGGAGAAAAAGGATTCAACGACCAGGAAGAGTTGATCTGGTGCAATAAAACGAAGATTCTTAGCACCAGTCATGCACCACTCAACGGAGGAATCGTCTTGAGGGAGAATCAATTAAAATCTTCTTTATTCTATTATTGAATTTCTCTTTTTCTAATTTTTTGTGGGTGAGGAAAATAGATCGGTGAAGGTCATTGGAATCTGGGAAGGATTCTGTGTGAAATTACCTCGGGGAAGGGATGTCTAGATCGAGCGATCTAGAGGGACTCTAAGACACTTCCTTGCATTAAGGTGAAGACTTGGCTCGAAGTCCTTTTCGGAGAATAAAGGGAGAGAGCCAACATGTCCGAGGATAGGGCGGTATAGAAACAAAAATAAATCTTTATCAATCATCGCCTCCAATCTTCGGCATCATGGTGATCTAGTTGTTTGTTATTGTAAATCAATTTTAGTTCTTCTGAATAAAAATATTTCTCATTCTTCATTCTGATTATAATTTTGTGGTTGTATACTAGTAGATCTCTGAAGGATGTGTGTGTGTCTCCAAGGCAAAGTTTATATAGGAAAACGAGTTCTGTGACCTACCGTCGCGCGCTAGCAATCTAGCGCCCCAAGGTACCATCCAGAGCATGCCTTCTCGGGTGAATATTTTTTTAATTTCAATTATATCTAAAAACCTTATTCACCCCATCCCCCTCTAAGGTTGGCAACTCGATCCAACAAACCCCACTATTGGGTTGACCCAAATCCGAAAGATTTTGGTTGTCCTATATTGAGGATTGCATGACAATTCCTTTTGTCTTTGAGTAATCTCCTTGTATCCATAACCTATCGTTATAATCTAGGGTACGGATCTAGGATCGAAGATTATGTAGCGATATGCTTAAGTGATCTCGTCATATCCATAACCTATCAGTAAAATTTAGGATATGGATCTAGGATCGTACTTGCTACACTAGAATTTGAACAAATTATAATCAAAGACAACCCAAAGCAAATTATAATAGAGAGCTTGCTAGATGATTAAAAGAAAACCAAAATTCATATCATTCTAAAGTTTATGATGATCAAGTGCTAAAAGAAGTATAGCTACTCATCGTGACGGGGAAATTACATAAATTGATAGAGACATACACGATTACTACAAAGGAAAAAGCTTGAAATACCAAATTACAAAGCTAAATTACAACTTGGAAAAGGAATTAACTAAGCTAAACTATAAACTAGAAATGAAAAATAAGGAAAGATAGTACCAAATTAAAGAATTTCTCCTCCAAAATATTCCTCCCCAGCCTAAGGAGAAGGCTGGTATTTATAGTAAAATTTGCATAGGAGCCACGCCCCTAGGTCACGCCCATGAACTAGGGCATGTAAGGTACAGAACTGGTGACATGAAAGCCCATAAAATGCTAGGAAGCCAAATAGCTAAGAATCATTTCTTTATGGGTCACGCCCCTGGTCATGCCTGTGACCAGGGCGTGTAGAAAATAGATCTTAAAATTGCGGGAAAAGGGATCGATCTGGAGTGATGACGACAATTACTAAATAGGTCACACCTGGGAGACACGCCCATGAAAAGGGCGTGACTACTGAAATAGTCGATGGAGGAAATTGACTTTCATAACTCTAAAGCATGCGCAGGATCTAGATGCCATTCCCTCCCTATCACTCTTGTGATAGGGGTGTGTTGTTGGATCGTGTGGCCAACCTTAGGAGGGTGAATAAGGTTTTAAGCGCTAATTAAAAATTCGAAATAATTTGAACCTGAAAAACAAGTTCTAGAATCTACCCCAGGGCGCTAACTTGATAGCACACGGCTGTAGGTCACAGACCTCATTTTCAAGGGCAAATTTATCTTTGGAGGAATACACCCCTTCATAAATTCACTGGAGAATAACCAAGACCTTATACGCAGAAATAAGAACACATAATTGTATTCTTTCAAAATCAAAAGTGATTTACAATTACAAAAGTTTGATCTCCGTGATGCCGAAGATTGGAGGCGGTTAATAAAGAAACACTTTCGGTTTTCTATACCGACCTACTATTCGGATCGGTTGGCTCTCTCCCTTTCCATCCAAGAAAGGCCTTCGAGCCGACTCTTCATCTTCATGCAAGGAAGTGTCTTAGATCCCCCACTAGATCCCCCAATCTAGCCATCCTTTCCCCGAGACAATTTCTCACAGAATCCTCGCCGGATTCCGATAACCCTCACTAGTTGATTTTCCTCACCACAAGAACGCAAAAAAAGAAAAGTACAAAAAGGATTAAAGAAGTGTTTAGGATTGAATCTCCCTCAAAAAGATTTCTCTGTTGAGCAATCCATGACCGGTGCTAGCGATCTTCATTTGGTTGCAATCGATCAACTCCATGTAGTCATTGACATCCTTGGCTCGCTAGAGATCTTCGTGGATGAACGGGAGGGAGGCGGTTTTCTTTTCCTTCAACGGAGATGGTGTTTCAGTGCTCTAAGGGCGGCACTTGAACCCAAGGTTTGAGAATAGGGGTCTCCTCATCTCTGTAACGAAAAATAAAGCCTTTTATATGTTTTTCGAAAATAGGCTACCATCGGCGGAAGAGCTAGCGCCCGAAAGTCTGTCGGCGCGCTTGATGCTGACAGCTGTGACCCATATTTGGAAAAAATTTCAAAAAGAATATTTTCCGCTTTTTCATGCTAGCGCGGTGCGGTTGTAAGTTAACGCTTGGCATTATTCTAGTCTTATCAATGCAATCGACACGTACTTCTCAGCAGACATGGAGTGAGCTAGCACAGGAAGTAGAGCTTGCACGATGCTGTTGCAACCCAAGCACCATGTAAATTTAATTCAGGCTAATGCCCGACAGTAACAGCTACCGCCCGACGATAGGTACATAGGAGATTTTCTCGCTTCGCTTGAACCTGTAAACCTGCACGCTCTACCAAACACAATATGTGATCAAATATAACATGAGAATTGATATTATCATACTAAGAAAATTTGAACCGTCGGCTCCAACAAACTCTACCTTTTGAAAATATCAAATCTTGCTCATGAGATATACTAATTGAGATGCATGATATAGTGCAAATAAGAGATAAGCTCTAGATACTCAAGTTTCAGGTTACTGTTAACTCTCTACACACGTGCTCCCCTATATATGTGCTCTACTTGATCCTCCTATCCACCTGCACAAAGTTCAACGAGCTCCCCAACATGAGATCTCCCTAGATCATGACTCATGAACATTCTTTTCTCCCCCTTTTGATATTCGCAAAAGGGGTGGGCTAGATGGAAAAGTCACTATATACATGGACGGGGAAGAATGCAGTCAAAATAAGTGTGTTAAAAATCAAACAATGCACGTGATATAGAAAATCTAGAAGCAAACAAAATTGGGGTGACCAAACATACATCACAGAATATAAATCTTATGGGTCAACTATACGAGCGGAGTACTCATAATCAAATCATATGTGTTTTTCAAAGTAAAAAGAATTCGGACAAAACAGGTGAAACTAAGTACACAATAGTTGGGAGTACAATGCTAAGAGATTTATAGAGTTAACACATTGGAACAATACAAAAGTCAAGATTATAAATCATGTACTAGTATCTATGTACAATAGACATATAGTGCAGTTTCAGTCCAATTCTTATGTATGAAAGCGTTAGATAGAGCAATGACGTGTGAATGTTTAGCATCTAAAGAGAAAAAATCAAGTAGAAATAACCTTAATTATACATTTTATCTCAATAATTTGTTAGGCTATCACAAGAGCAATATAGTGAAAAATCATGTCACGTTTCTATCTATTACATACCAAGACTAGAACAAGGGGCACTACACTTAAGATTTAGTCTTTGCATAAGATTGAAACGATTCGATTAACCAAGATACTCATCCTCATAATGGTCATGAAGACTTATCAGGAGGAGTAAGTAGTGCTTGAGGGGTATCCTTGACATATTAGTTGATAGCATGCATAGTATTTTGTATTTGGTTTTTTTTATACTATCATTATTATGGAATTAAGTTCAATGACCTTGAATCAACCGAAATCTACCCACATAGATAGATGCACTTTAGCTTGTATACACAAGACATGATCGCTAAAGATTTTGCCCAAAGTTCTAACTTTGTATAAGCAGTTGTATATCGTGACGTTGATTATTCAAGTTATTTCTAACGTATTTGACACAATATCATGAGTTCTAACATGTACATGTAGTTTCTACATGAGTGCTCTATCTAGGGATGTGTGAACAGTGTAAATTCATTACACTACCAAAATTCTCAAACATACCTAGAGGTATATTCAACATACACTAACATGTCTAGTCACACTCAGTAGCTAAGCACCTATAGATTTGACACATCATGACATAAGTAGATAATGGTCACAGGGATTAACAATCCTATATCAAACATTGTACGTAATAATTGATCTCTAGGTTCTAGCCAAGCATGTCCTAAGAGTTAACAATCCATATTTTTTTTAATTTTTATTTTATTTTATTTTTTTCTGATTTTACAAAAAAACAAAGTAAACAACACATGAAAATAAACAAAAAAGAACAATACATGTTTTTGGATTTTTAATGGGATTTTTAATGGGTAACTCAAAAAAAATGAAAAAAAACAGAAAAAATGCCCCAATGACAGTTGGTAATAAAGCATGACTAGGTAGGGAGATCCAAAATGCCCAGCTCAAGTCGAAGTAGCAAAAATCGATCATCGGGGAGGGGTTTTGTGAAGATATCAGCTAGTTTATCGTCGATTCCAAAGAAGCTTACTCTCACGTTATCTTTCCTTATATGATCCCGAGTGAAATGATGATTAACATCAATATGTTTGGAGCGAGATTGATGTACTGGATTATTTGTCAGGTCTATGACACTCTTATTGTAGAACCTAAGGTTAACATTCCTAAATGTTATGCCCGAGTCCTCTAACCTCTACTACATCCAAAGTGCTTGTGTGCAACAAATTCCTAATGTAATATACTCGGCTTCAGCAGTAGAGAGCTCAACAAAGTTTTGTTTCTTACTTGACCATGAGACTAGTGTCAGACCTAGGAAGTGATAGGCACCACTTGCGCTCTTGCGATCAAATGAGCATCCAGTGTAATAAGAGTCAGAATACCCATGGAGTGTGAAGCCTGTGGTGTGGGGGTACCAAAGACCAAGATTTTGGGTGCCTATAAGATACCTAAAGATATGTTTAACTACTTTGAAGTGAGATTCTGTAGGATTGGCTTGATACATAACACAAAGATACACCGCGAATGTAATATCATTCCTAGACACACTTAAGTAGAGTAGTGATCCGATCATTCCTCTAAATATAGTTTGGTCCACCGAAATGCCACTTTCATCCTTTCTTAATTTTAGAGATGCACTCATTGGAGTTTTGACATGTTTCAGATTTTCAAAGCCAAAACGCACAAGTATATCTTTTATGTATTTCAATTGAATTATAAAAACTCCATCATTATGTTGAGAAATCTGAAATCTTAGAAAATATGTTAACTCTCCAACTAGGCTCATGAAATTCAGATTGCATTGAAGTTACAATTTCTTTGCATAATTTTTCGTTTGTGGCACCAAAAATTATATCATCCACATAAATTTGTAAAAGAATTAGATCTAGATTCTCATGCTTCAAACAATCGAGTGGTGTCTGCACTACCCATCCTAAAGCCAAGTTTTAGGAGAAAAGTTATGAGATTATCATACAAAGCACGAGGTTCCTACTTCAGTCCATATAAGGCTTTCACTAACTTGTATACGTGATTTGGGTAATCAGCATTCCTGAACCCGGGTGGTTGCTTATCATACACCTCTTCCTTAATATATCCATTTAAGAATGCACTCTTAACATCCATTTTATATAACTTAAATTATTTGTAACTTTCAAACGCCAAAAACATACGAATGGATTCAAGATGTAAAATAGGTGCAAATGATTCTTCAAAGTCCACACCCTCTATTTGTGAGTAACCTTGTGCCACTAATCGGTCGTTATTCCTAGTTATCCTAGGTTCAGCATCAAGTTTATTTTTGTATACCCATTTAAGACTTATAACTGGATGGTCATCAGAACGCTCCACTAATTCCCTGACCTTATTTCTCTCGAACTAATTTTAATCTTCATTCATAAACAAGTACCACGATTCATCCTTTAAAACTTCTGAGATATTTTTGGGTTCAATTTCAGAAATAAAGCATAGGTTCGTGAAGGATTCATGCAGGGCCGACCGAGTTCTAACTCCATGTAAGGGTCTCCTATAACTTTTTCTCATGGATGTTATTTTGAAAAGTTTAAGTGCTTGGAGGCCTATATCCTTCTATGTAAGTTGGAACATCAAACACCACTTCTCTCTCCTAACCCTTATCTCCGAACACCACATCGTCATCAACTTCCTTTTCATTCAGCTTAGATTTTTCAGTTGGTGTATTTTTGTTAAAGTGTACGTGAGTTGATTCTTCAACAACTAAGGTTCTCTTATTATAGACCCTATAGGCACGACTCATACTCGAGTATCTTAAGAGGATATCGTGGTATGATTTTTCGTCAAATTTTCCTAAGTGATCCTTAGTGTTTTGAATGTAACACATGCAATAAAAAACTCTAAAATACGATACAGAAAGCTTATTATCAAAATATAGCTCATACGGAGTTCTCTTAAGAATGGGACGAAGCATGACCCGGTTCATCACATAGCTTGCTGTGTTAACCGCTTCTGCCCAAAAGTATCAAGGTAAGCCAAACTTGGTGAGCATTTCGTGTGCTAGTTCTTGAAGTGTAAAGTTCTTTCTTTCTACTACACCGTTTTGTTGTGGAGTGCGTGGGGCGGAGAACCCGTGCTTTATTCTTAGATTATTACAAAAGTTCGTGAAGTCTCCATTCTCAAACTCTCCCCCATGTTCTGACGTTATGCTTTTTATTTTTAGTTCCTTCTCATTTTGAAGTCTAGTGCATAGATTTGTGAATTCCCTAAATGTGTCAGATTTATTTGCAAGAATGATCGTCCAACAATAATGGGAGTAATAATTTATGAGAACAAACATGTATCATTTTCCACCTAGACCACATATACTAAGAGGACCAAATAGATCCATGTGTATGAGATCAAGTAGTATAGACGTGGAAATGTCATTTTTTGCTTTTGAATGAGGTTTTAACAAATTTCCCTTTTTGAGAGGCAGCGCATAGGGAGTTCAAACTACCGCTTAATTTTTGGAGTCTGCCAACTAGTTAATATCTCGATAGTTTGACAATCAGTTTACTTCCAAAGTGTCCTAACCTCCTATGCCAAAGATAAAATTCCTCATTCTTGGTAACTAAGCATTTCAAATAAGAAGTAGATATTTCTTCAAAACTAATAGTGTAAAAATTTTGAGTTTTATGAGCGGCAAGTAAAACACTATAAGTCTTAGCTTCTATTACCTTGCAGGTGTTTGTAGAAGATTCAAATATAACATTCAGGCCTTTATTACAAAGTTGACTAACTGAAATTAAATTATGCTTAAGTCCATCTACAAACAATACATTTGAATTTGAAAATGCATGTTACCTATAGTGCCGATTCTAAGAATACATCATTTGTTGTTGTCCTCGAACGTCATCATGCCCCTTTCTTCTTCTCTAGGCTAAGGAACTAGTCTTTATCTTCTGTCATGTGCTTGGAACAACCAGAGTCCAAGTACCACAAGTTCTCCTTGTCCGTAGCCTGCTAACACACCTAAAAGGAAGATGAGGGTAAAGATCTGGTTACCCAAGTTGTCCCACCCATGTGATAGGTAAAAGGCTTAGGTAGCCAGACTTGCATAGTTTTCTTGGCACCTTTCCTCAGACACGAGCCGGATGTGTGACCAAAATTTTGATACTTGACATATAAGGTGTAGACAGTAGATGCTGTCTTTTTCATGTTCCTTGGGCTCGTGTTGGAGGATGGGGAAAGACTTTCAAAACTATTGATTTTATTTCGTGATTTATCATAACTAATTTTAGGCTTAGCTTGAAAGTGATTACCGCTCGGTGGTAGTGTAGGACTTACGTACCCTAGTCCAAACTTTCCAGATCCATGACACTATGTACCTAGTAGCATATTAAGAGATTTTTTTCGATTCAAAATTTTTGGATCGTACAGTTAAGACATTGGGTATTGTATCCACAATAACCCTGATTTGAAGAAGTGTCCCTTGAACTAAGACGAATTGGGATTGTATTTGATTGGGTGATTTAGTTATGTGCTTGCAAGAATCTATTGTTAAGTACAACCCAATATCAGGTTATAGTGGGTCATGAAACATAGGACTATACAATGTAATCCCTCATTGTTTAGGCCAATGTGTTGACCCACGTGTAATCTCTCTATTTGAGTGTACTTATATTTCAAGTGCATTAGAAGATTTAAGGAAGGATGTGGTACTGAATACAGGATATACAGAATTTTCTCTAAGGACAATTTTTCGAGTATCATTGAGTAGACTTGTCGAATTCGTTGAGTTTATCTGTTGATACTCGTCAAATTCGTCGGGTATACCTTCTGATACTTATCGAATTCATAGAATTTTCTCAAAGGAAAATTCGTCAAGTATCGTGGAGTAGACTCATCGAATTCATTGAGTTTATCTGTTGACACTCATCAAATTCATCGGGTATACTTTTTGATACTCGTCGAATTCCAAGGAATTCACTTTGCAAATTTTTTATACATCCTTGAAAATCAGCCAAGTAAAAAGCATCGAGTGCACTAGTCGATACTAGTCAAATTCATTGAAAGTTTCTTTCAATACTCATCGAATTCATCGAGTATGTTAATCGATATTCATCGAATTCATCAAGTCTATATAGGAATGCGCTGAGTTCTCAGATAGATTTGTTTGGAATAATCTAAGTTATTTTCGTCGAGATTCGAAGTAGTTCGACAAGTATACCCATACATACTCAACAATACTTGACAAATAATACTTAGGTTTATAGTTTTCTGTTTTCAAATTTCCATCTCAGCTCATCCCGTCCGAAATGAATAGTAACTCACGATTTCTCTATATGGAAGGGATTTCTTGCCATTAAAAGTAGAGCAGTTTGTATAAATACATAGGGTGAATTTCGATCAACCCTAATCGTGCATTTAGAATTCCAAATCAAGAAATTTCAAGAAAAATCTCCCATCGACGTGTGATACCATTTTTCACGATTCTCTGGGCCGACGATGACGACCTTCCGCATGATTAATTATTCTTCTAGTGTGTTGACTAGATCTTTGAGATCTGAAGGTTCACATACTCCTCAGATCTAGTTGATCCTTTTGTTCAGATCAAGACTTCAAAGATTTCAGGATCTCTATTTCCTCAAGGCTTTCAAGATCTACATTCATAGGAAAAAAAGATTGAAGACTTTAGATTTGAAAGAGATTTCTTTTAATATTTTGTTATATAAAACTTTTTGTACTGTTATAGGAGGTCTTGACTCCGAGTTGTAGATCCTTGTTTTTGGATCGAGTTGTAGATCCTTGTTTTCGGATCGAGTTGTAGGAGAGGTGTACTCCGAGTTATAGAAGCTTTGTCTCCGAGTTGTAGGAGTTGAGGCTCTGAGTTATAAGATTGTTTTCAATCTGAGATAAAGGTGAAGTAGCCGAATCTAGTGCTTCGTGGTAGATATGTGAGGTGGGACAGTGCACGTACCCAAATCGGGGAACCACTATAAAATCTCTGTGTTTTTGTGTGCTTGATTATTCTAAATTTTTATTCCACAAAAAGATACAAAACTCACCTATTCACCCCCATCTAGGTGATTTCGGTTGACTACTAGACACTTTCAATTGGTATCAGAGGGGTGTTGTTCGATATAAGGTTCACACCTTGAATAAGATCTCCGTCTAGTTGTCAAGAGACACCGCTTAGCTTAAATGGACAGAATCAAGGATATGTCTTCGATGAAGTTGTCAGTGTTCACCAAGGAGAACTTCCCCATGTGGAAGGAGAGAGTCAGATTCTACATGGAAGCTGATGATCCCTGCATATTTTAGATTGTTGAAGAAGGCCCTCTTGTTCCTACTCAGCCATCTACTATGAATCTTAATGTGATGGTTCTGAAAAAGATGATAGATCTGAATATAGATGAGATTGCTTTTGTCTCCCTTGATAAAAGGCAAAGAATATTATAGCAAGTGAAGTGGGTGACTTGATGCAGCAAAATATATTCCATTGCAAATCTGCCAAGGAGATGTGGGATTATCTCATAGTCCTCATGGAAGGAACTGAAGAAGTTAAGATTATCGGCGATCTATATTAAATCATGAATATGAGGCATTCAAGCAAGGCTCAATTGATATAATTGCAAACAGCTTTGAAAAGTTCTTCAAGATCTTCAACGGCCGAATGGTCAAGGAAATATAAAGTTGTGTCACCAGTAAGGACACGAGCTTCTGGTGCCCAAGAAGATTTTGAGCAAAGCATGTCAGGAAATGAATTGTGTGATTGAGAATTCTTGCTAATCTCCAAGCATTTCAAAAGACTGCTCAGCAAGAGGAGGTTAATGAAAAATCATTCCTCCTCCTCTGACCTTAGAAGATCACATCGTTATGGTGATCGGTCCAAGAAAAGCTATAATAGAGATGACAGGTACAAGTATAAACTGAACAAACACTCTTCTTCTTACATAGTTTGTTATTGCTGCAATAAGTGAGGACATGTTATTGCGGAGTGTCCGTATAAAAATAAAGAAGGATCCAAGAAAGAAGAGAAGAGATCCTTCAAAGGTAAGAAGAAGGAAGAGAAGAGCATCATTGCAAAGAAGTCAAAGACTCTTAGCGATAGTGACTCAAGTGAGTCGAGCTCTAAATATGAAGAAGCCTACTTCGGGCTCATGGCTCATTCAGATGAGGAAGGAGGCGACTCCCAATTCAACGGGAATATAAGACTAATACTATGCTCGCTGAATCTTAAACTTCAATTAATAGTCATGAAGACTATTCTTCTAAGGAAGATGATTCTTACTTGATGGCTCAGCTTCAAGAACTCTTGAGATCCTTTAACAAATGCTGCGAGGTAGTCAAAAAGCAATCAAAAGTGATTGCTTCTCTCAAGACAGTGGAATCACATCTGAAGGAGGAAATTACTTAATAAACTCCTCTTAAGAATGAATTTCACTCCGTGAAAGGGGAATTAAAATGTTTTGCTGAACTATTAAGTCAGAAGGAGAAATACTTAGATGAGCTATAAGAAAAGCTCTTGGTGGAAAGGAAACTTGTTCAAAGTTACTCTAAGCCAAAGACCATTCTTCCTCTCATTCATGAATTCTCTGCTCTTAAGAAGGGTAGTGGTCCTGGCCACGTAACTGAGAAAGGTAAGGCTACTAAGAGAGATGCTATCAAAGACAAAGGAAAGTCACCTCAAAGTCAACCCTCTTTTAAGAAAGTAATCTTTCCCACAAATAAATACAACTTTGAGATGTCTTATGGTCACTTTACTTGGCCAACTTATGTGGAGCCTAAAAATCACTACCAAGGAGGGACCCGTCCCTGAGACTTTGGTGCTAGTGCTTTCAAGGCACCGTATGAAGAAATAATGAGTATGGTCCCTATGCTCGTGGACCAAATTTTAAGAAAGCTCTGAAATCCAAAATTATTGTCCGCAAGGCAAAGAAGACCAAGAAGTTGTGTGTATACTGTACTCATGAGGCTTCTTCCTCCACACAGTAGCCCCTAGTAGACCTCTTATTCAATTACTAATGTAGGATTACTAGAGATGTTACAATAGGATTGACTCTTGGTGCTATGTCAAAATTAGTCACTTTGTCGTGCATTGTTGGTTTTATCCAGTAAAATATGAAACTCCACGAGTTAACATTGCGAGACCGACCACTCGTAATGTTAATGTTCCTAGTGGTGTTAATCTAACAAGGAAACAAGGACTCAAATATGTTTGGGTTCTTAAGCGTAAATGAATCATGAATGCAGGTATGTCCAAAGGCCAACAAAACTCCAATTTTGGTATTTGGACAATGGATGTTATCGGCACATGACCGGGACTAGAAGCCTTTTGAAATAATATACCCTAGTTGAAGACGTTCCAAAAGTCATCATTGGAGGGTCAGATCGGGGAATCACCAAAGGCTACGGTAAAATTACTAACGGTATAGTCGCCTTCATTGAAGTGGCTTATATTAAAGAATCACAACACATTCTCATAAGCAAAAGCCAATTGTGTGATAAAAGCTATATCATTGAGTTTTATACGGACAAATATCTGATAAAATCATGTGCCAATTTGGAGACAATTTTAGTAGACACTCGAAGTAGAAATATTTTCTGCATTAATTTTCTATGTTTAGATAATTCTACACCACTGTGTTTTTTAACAAAAGATAGTGCATCTCTCTATGACCAATGACACAGGAGATTAGCACATAATAATTTCAAAACCATAAGTATGTTATTTTCTCACAACCTAGTAGGTGATGCTTCCAACATTAAGTGCCTTAAAGAGAGTCCATGTCAAACATGTCAAATGGGTAAACAGACAAGGGCTACCTTTAAGGGTGTTGCTGAAAAAGAGTTTTCTAGATGTTTATATCTAATTCATATGGACTTGTTGGGTCATATGCCAGTTCACACTTTAGGAGGTAAAGTCTATACGTTGGTAATTATTGATGACTTCTCTCGTATTACATGGGTGTTCTTTCTGAAACACAAGTCAGAACCCTTCGAGGCTTTCACTAATTTGTCCGGCAAATTCATAACAAATTAAACTGCTCTGTGGTCAAAATCAGAAGTGATCATGAAACAAAATTTGAGTCTGGGGCTATGACATAATTCTGTGGAAGTCAAGGTATCTTTCATGATTTTTCATCTCCGCGTACTCCACAACAAAATGGAGTTGAAGAGCGAAGAAAAAGAACCCTCATTGAAGCATGTACAACAAAATTGTATGATGCTTCACAACAAGAGTACTTTGGGGCAGAAGATGTCAACATAACTTGTCACGTGCAAAACAGAGCATTAATCAACAAAAGCCATTGTAAGACTCCCTATGAAATGTTGAAGGGCAGAAAACGACTGTGTCCTACTTTAGGATATTTGGCAGTAAATGCTTCGTACTTAACAATGGGAATTATTATTGTACGAAGTTTAGTGAAAAGTGTTCTGAAAATATTTTCGTAGGTTATAGTATCCATAGTAAGGCATATAGGATTTTTAATAAGAAAACTATGGTTGTAGAAGAATCTATAATGCTGTATTTGATAAGACAAGTATTCTCCATAACAGTTCATCTAATATTATTAGTGTAGATGCAGGTGCCAGGATAAAGAACTAAACTTGGAAGAAGCAGTATAGGAAGATGCTCCAAGCTCAGTCAAAGTCGTCAATCCAAGTGTGGTAGAAGAAGAACAACTAGATGAAGAAATGCTTTAACCTAAAGGAGATGCAATAGATATGGCAGAACCTGCTGGTGGGAAAGGAAGAAATCTAGTGTTCAGACACCTACGAGATTGTTTATGCGCAAAATGCGACACCGCCCAGTTAACGGGTTTTTCGATCTCACAAGCAAGGTCTATAAGAGGGTTGCGGGGATAGAGGAGAGGTTTGAGAGATTGCCGGGCAGCAGGTTACTCTGAGTCGCGCATGAAGAAAGAGAGAAAAATAGAAGAGAGGGCCGCGAGCAGCGGCAATAACAGACTTCACCCATCGCGACCTAAATGCCTCCCTTGCGACGGGCTTTCCTTTGATAATAATTGAAGTTACAGCTTGAGGCCACCCCTTTACATGGAAAGAAGAATAAAGGGTACAAAGGGTGGAAGCTGGCGGCTAAGGAGAGGAGAATGCAAGAGGTCGCGCGGACTGACCAGAGAGGTCGGTAGACAACGTGGTCAGCTAATCAAGGAGCTCGCTGGGCTAAGCCGGGCGGACTGCTTGATCAACCTGGGAGAAGAAACTGGAGGTCGCGCGGACTGAAAAATGGAGGTCACGCGTGTTGGGTATTGAATCCACAATGTACCTGATTTGAAGAAGCTCCTGAACAAGCTAAGTTAAATAGATAATATATTTGATGATTTTCTTCAAGATGTGCTTGCAGTTATTCTTCGCTAAGTACACACCAATGTCAGGGTGCAGTAGGTCAATATACACGGGTCTGCGCAACGTAATCCCTCGTTGAGCAGATCAGTGTGTTGGCTTACGTGTACTCTCTCTATTGGAGTGTACTTATTTACAAGTACAGGGCTGTGATAGATCAAGAGCAGTCAAGGAGTAAAGATGGGCCAAAGAGCAGCTCACGGGTGGAAAGACGAAATATCGTATGAGTAAGAATCAACGAGAATCACTGGCTGATTCTCGCCGACTATCTCCGGCTGACTCAGCGCGTGTAAATCTCACGCCAAGTCAATATCGTCGAGAGTCATCAAGTGTTTCTCGACGATTCGTCGAGAATGATTCTGCATTCTCGACGATTTGTCGAGAATGATTGATTATTCTTGCCGATCCACTCTGGTTTGCCAAGTTGTTCAGCATGAATTCTGCTAAGTAGAATTCGGCGAGAATCGTAGGTGATTCTCGCCGATTCGTCGAGAATCACCTATGATTCTCGCCAAATTTGCCTTAGGCGAAATTCTGGTGCTCGCTGGACCGGACCAAGTTTCAGGCGCTGTTTTGAACCGGACTTAGGTTTTCTACTGGTGGGGCCCACAACGGTCATATTGGATTAATCTACAGTATAAATACTATCCTACTTTGAACGAAACAGGAAGCGATGAAAAAGAAAACGCACAGCCGCCGTCGTGACCTAGATCGCGGATTTCTCTTCCGCCACTACCATCGCCGCTCGGGAAGTTAGTCGCCGCCGTTGATCGTGGATACCTCCAGATCTTCCGGCGACAGAAGCTTTGCCAAGAAACGCGTCTCACGTGTCCTTCTTGATATCCTTTGTCTCTTGGTTTGTAGATCGGGAATACCTTCCCTTTCCGAATCGATCGAGACGATTGATCCAAGGAAGACCATTAGTACACCTTGCCAACAAGCTACGAAGGTTGGATCTCTAAAGCTCAGCCGCCGCACTTCTTGCCTCAGCCGATCCCGAACGCCAAGCCGCCGCTCTTCTTGCCACCTCCGGTTTTGTGGAGATTCATTCTAAGTGAGAGCTAAGGTCGTGGACTCTTCGCTTTCGTCAAGAACGAGTCATCGAACGAAGAGGGACACCTAGCACTCCATAAGTAGTTTGTATATTTTATACATTCCATTTTATTTTTGTTGTAAAGGAACGTAGGTTCCTCGTTGCAAGGGTTGGGTGCAACCCGTGGTGGAGGAGTGGTGACTCCTTCTTTTGGAAGGGTTCCTTCCGTGAGTGTGAGGATTGGATTTCAATCCGGTTGGTGAAGTGACCGAGTCATCCCTTGTTGGGAGATAGGTCGAAGGGGGAAAGTGGACGTACCCAAATAGGGGAAGCACTATAACTGCCTGTGTCTGTTTGTGCTGTGTTGTTTTGTTTACTTGTGCAGGTAGAATTTTAATTTCGCTAAAATTGCTGCAAGACACCTATTCCTCCCCCCCCCATAGGTGAAGGTAGTTGGCACTAAGTGGACTTTCAAGTGGTATCAGAGGGAGGTTACTCAGCAATAAGGTTAACACCTTGAGTAAGTGCCTGCTACTAGTGTCAAGAAGAAGGCAGATATCTACTATGGACGGACTCAAGTACTCAGGCAAGATCCCAGTGTGCACCAGGCTAAACTTTCCTATCTGGATGGAAAGGATTAGATTTTACATGGAAGCAGTCGACCCTCGACTCTTCATGATCGTGGAGGAGGGAACTTATATTCCCACTAAGGCCTCCACCATTGATCCTACCAAAAAGGTGCCAAAGAAGCTTTCTAAAATGGACAAGGATGAGATGGTGCTGGTCGGACTTGACATGAAGGCACAGAACATACTAATCAGCGCAGTCGATGACTCCATGATGCATAACTTCTGCAACTACAGGACAGCCAAGGATATCTGGCACAGCTTGATTATCCTGATGGAGGGCACAGATGAAGTGAGGGATGATCGGAGATCCCTCCTGAACCAGAAATATGAGGCCTTCAGGCATGGGTCCAAGGAAGAGATCGGAGTTACCTTCGAGAACTTCCTCAAGATCGTCAATGCTCTCAAGGGATATGGAAGAGTGTTCACTGATGGTGAACTTAATGATAAATTCCATAGGTCCCTTACTAAGGAATGAGACACGAATATCTGTGCCATCCAATAGTTTGGCAGATTAGCATAAACTGATCCTCAAATACTGTTTGGGAAGCTGATGTCCTATGAGCTTCAACTGAACACAAGGAAAGCAGAAGAAGAAGTAGAGAAATCTGCAGCCAAAGAAAATACTGTGGCCCTAAAGGCCAACCACTCAAGGAAAGGCAAGGGTGCAACCTCATCCCACTCTCGAAAAATGGATGAGGAAGAAGAATCTGAGCCATGCTCTTCCGGATCAGAGCTATCTGAAGAAGACTTCTCCCTCATCACTCGGGAGTTCAAGAAGTTCCTCAAGTTGAGGAATCAAAGAAAGAGAGACGGCTCCTCCTCCAGACATCAGAAGAAGAGTTATTCTTCTGACAGGTATGCATCTAAACCGAACAAACATCGCTCTACTGACATCATTTGTTTTGGATGCAATAAGATAGGACACGTCGTGGCTGACTGCCAACAAGGCAGGAAAGATAAGGGGAAGGGAGAGGAGCACAGGTCCTCTAGAGATAAAAAGAAGGAGAGAAGCTACATCGCCAAAAAGCTAAAGACACTGAGTGAGTCTGATTCCTCAGACTCCAGTGATGATGAGGAAGCCTACTTCGGTCTAGTGGGTCGCTCTGACTCAGAATGAGAATGCCCCCCATTCACTAGGAAGGTAAAAGCTCGTACCCCCCTCTCTGACTCTGACTATGAGTCTCCTGATGATTATCTCGAGGACAACCCATCTGCCCGTGAAGCTGAGCTCACGAAAAGTATGAGCTTCTGCTCAATACCTTTGAGGAATGCCGCAAGAGGTTGAGGGCTCCGAAAAAGGAAGTCAAATTTCTTAAGGCTGAGGCTGTGTCTCTAAGAGAAGAGATCACTAGCTTGATCTCTCTCCGACAGGAACACTTGGGCCTAACTTCTGAGCACTCAGAGACTCTAAGACTCCTTGACCTAAAATAGGAAGAAGTCAACAAGTTGGAAGAACAACTTGCGGCAGAAAGGAAGATTGTCAAAAGCTTCTCTATGCTAAAGACTGTTCTTCCACTGGTTGATACCTTCTCTGCTCAGGCCAAGGGGGCTGGCTTGGGGCATGTGGGTGTGACTGGTAAATCATCAAGGAGAAACAGAAAGCAGAGGAAAAATAAGGCTGCTAAGAAGGCCTCTGCTGCAGAAAAGGGAAAGGCCCCTCTCAACTTTGTTGTATTCAGCAAGCCTGGCTTTCCCTACAATGAACAGGACTTTGAGTCAACCTTTGGCCACTTCTTCCGGCCCTCGGTTGAAAAGCCCAAGAGCCGGTATGATGGTTGGGCCTTCCCCCGCAACTACGGTGAGAGTGTCTTCAAGGCACCTTATGAGGAAATCCAAATGGAAAATTATGGCCACTTCTCTAGCGGCCATAATAGGAAGCAGACACCAAAAGCCAAGCCTGTTATACTGAAGGAATAGGAAGTGAAGAAATCATGTGATTGCTGTCATCATGATGCCTCCACCTCCAGATCCAAGGCCCCGGCTGGACCCACCGTTCCCAGGGTAAGCTGGAGCCTAGGAAGTGGTATAACTGGTTTGACTGTTGGTGTTGTGGCAGAACTGGTCACTTTGCTGTGGATTGCTGGTTTAATCCAAGATACAATGAGACTCCTCATGTTAGCAATGCGAGGCCGACCACTCGTAGGGTTGACCAACCGAGGGGGAGTGTGCTAACAAGGAACCTAAGACCCAATGCCTATTGGGGTCCTAAGGTAAGGGGGAGATGTTCCAGGCTTGCACTGGAACAAGAAATTTGGGAAAAGAGATAATGCCCTACCACTTCATTCGGGAGAATGTGGAAAACTAAGATATCACTCTCTGCAATGTCCCCACGGATAAGCAGATTACAGATATCTTCACGACGCCCCTAGACGAGGCCAAGTTCAGTCTCTTCAAAACTGAACTTGGCATGCTAAACTATGAAGAGTAAAGTCTGTACGGCTCAAGGCTCTTGAATCAAGGGGGATTATCAGCAAGGAACTCAAGCTCGAGCATGGATGCAAGATCTGAGGGGGAGCATGTGGCTCCAAGTGAAGTCCCGGATTTGCAGAAGCCAAAAAGAGAGAGATTACCCTCTCGGCTAAGGCTAAGGTGGCTCCAAGTGAAGTCCCAGATTTGTAGAAGCCAAAAAGGGGGAGATTATCCTCTCGGCTAAGGCTAAGGTGGCTCCAAGTATGCTCTCAGGCTAGTGGTAATGGTAATGAATTTCTCTCTCAACTGAATTCTTAGTTTAGGGTTTTCATTCCCATATGTTCTATTCACCTTAGCTTGTAGGGTTTAGGCTTCTTCAAATAGGGGGAGATTGTTGGGTATTGTATCCACAATGTACCTGATTTGAAGAAGCTCCTGAACAAGCTAAGTTAAATAGATAATGTATTTGATGATTTTCTTCAAGATGTGCTTGCAGTTATTCCTCACTAAGTACACACCAATGTCAGGGTGCAGTAGGTCAATATATACGGATCTGCGCAACGTAATCCCTCGTTGAGCAGATCAGTGTGTTGGCTTATGTATACTCTCTCTATTGGAGTGTACTTATTTACAAGTACAGGGCTGTGATAGATCAAGAGCAGTCAAGGAGCAAGGATGGGCCAAAGAGTAGCTCACGGGTCGAAAGACGAAATATCGTATAAGGAAGAATCGATGAGAATCACAAAGTGATTCTCGCCGATTCGACGAGAATCACTAGTGATTCTCGCCGAATCGTCGAGAATCACTGGCTGATTCTCGCCGACTATCTCCGGCTGACTCAGCGCGTGCAAATCTCACGCCAAGTCAAAATCGTCGAGAGTCATCAAGTGTTTCTCGACGTTCGTCGAGAATGATTCTGTATTCTCGACGATTTGTCGAGAATGATTGATGATTCTCGCCGATCCACTCTGGTTTGCCAAGTTGTTCAGCATGAATTCTGCTAAGTAGAATTCAATGAGAATCGTAGGTGATTCTCGCCGATTCGTCGAGAATCACCTATGATTCTCGCCGAATTTGCCTTAGGCGAAATTCTGGTGCTCGCTGGACCGGACCAAGTTTCAGGCGCTGTTTTGAACCGGACTTAGGGTTTCTACTGGTGGGGCCCACAACGGTCATATTTGATTAATCTACAGTATAAATACTATCCTACTTTGAACGAAACAGGAAGCGAAGAAAAAGAAAACGCACAGCCGTCGTCGTGACCTAGATCGCGGATTTCTCTTCTGCCACTGCCATCGCCGCTCGGGAAGTTTGTCGCCGCAGTTGATCGTGGATACCTCCAGATCTTCCGACAACAGAAGCTTTGCCAAGCAACGCGTCTCACGTGTCCTTCTTGAGATACTTTGTCTCTTGGTTTGTAGATCGGGAATACCTTCCCTTTTGGAATCGATCAAGACGATTGATCCAAGGAAGACCGTTGGTAGACCTTGTCAGTATAGCTACGAAGGTTGGATCTCTAAAGCTCAGCCGCCGCACTTCTTGCCGCCGCCGATCCTGAACGCCAAGCCGCCTCTCTTCTTGCCGCAGCCGGTTTCGTGGAGATTCATTCTAAGTGAGAGCTCAGCCGGTCGTGGACTCTTCGTCTTCATCAAGAAGCGTCATCAAACGAAGTGGGACACCTAGCACTCCATAAGTAGTTTGTATATTTTATACATTCCATTTTATTTTTGTTATAAAGGAACGTAGGTTCCTCGTTGTAAGGGTTGGGTGCAACCCGTGGTGGAGGAGTGGTGACTCCTTCTTTCAGAAGGGTTCTTTCCGTGAGTGTGAAGATTGGATTTCAATCCGGTTGATGAAGTGACCGAGTCATCCCTTATTGGGAGATAGGTCGAAGGGGGAAAGTGGACGTACCCAAATCGGGGAACCACTATAACTGCTTGTGTATGTTTGTGCTGTGTTGTTTTGTTTACTTGTGCAGGTAGAATTTTAATTCCGCTAAAATCATTGCAAGACACCTATTCCCCCCCACAGATGAAGGTAGTTGGCACTAAGTGGACTTTCAACGCGGACTGAGAACTGGACGTCGCGCGGATGGAGAACTGGAGTCTACATAAATTAATGCCTGAACCTTTTCCCCTCCTCTATCATCTTCTCCCGCATGAATGAGAGGTATGGGAGCCTATTTATAGGCCTGAGTAGGAAAACGTCTTGGTAACGTCACCCCCGGTGAGTCGGTGAGTCGTGCGAGTATGATGCTTAGTCCGCGAAGTATTCTCCCGGCCGTGGGGTCTGGACTTGTCTGGAGCCAGTCTTGCTTTTGGCGCCTAGGACGAGTCCGCTCCCGCTGCTGAGCGAGCTAGCGCTATGCTGTGCGAGCTGAGGAGGAGTTCGCCCGCTATTGGGAAGAAGCGGACACCAGGAACTGAAGGGCTAGCTGGTGGACTACGGAACGAGTCCGCCCAGACCGCTACGGCGAGGAGGAGCAATTTGGCTGCCGAGCTAGGGTAACGCTAACGAACTGCGCAACGAGTCTGTCTAACTTGCAGTGGACGGGTTAGGCAGGCCTCCTCCTGCAGGAGGCTTGTCACCATTGCTTGGCGATAAGGATTGCTGACCTGGCAGACAGAAGATTCCAGGCCGCGCCTATTGTTGATAGCCGCTGTTGACTGGTGGCATCCTTTGTTTGGGGATGAGGGTTGGCGACCTAGCGGACTGAAATTGAGTCCGCCTATAGCTGGCGGACAAAACGGCTGGCCTACATCTGGATGTGTGGGCTGGAGAGCTGGTGGGTGGAGTGTGTCCGCCTCCCTTATGCGGACTGAAGACTGAGTCCGCCACCTTCTGCCGAATAGAAGGAGTAGGTCGTCGCCTCTGGCTGAGCATTTAGCGTGCCATCTAGACGGATAAGAATTCGAGTCCACCACTCAGTTGAGTAGCTCTCACCTTAGAGGAAGAATGGACCACCATACGGTTAACTGATCTAACCATGCGGTGTGCAGGAGCAGACTGAGGAAGCAGTCTACAGCCCCTACAGAACGAGCGTCTACTGCGTGACCTGGGCGGTAAGACCGAGGAGACCTCCCTTGCCGCGCAAACGGAGCGGACTGAGAAGTCAGTCCGCCCACCCTTAGAAGAAAAGTTTGACAGGCCGCGACCTCTTGGAGCAGGCCGCGACCTCTTGGAGCAGGCCGCGACTTGTGAGCTGGCTACCTTGGTAGGGATCACCGATTTCGGGGTTAACATTATCCCCACACTTTTTCAAGTTCTGAAGAAAACTTCAAAAAAGTAGAAGACCCACGAAAATCATGATCCTTACCACGAGAAAATGAAAAGGATAAGGAGAGATGGAACCTTGTGCCTATCCTCAGAAAAAATTTGCTAATGCATGTCTTTTTCCTACGAAGGAAAGAATTAACATAGGCGAAAATGGGTACATCTTATGCGTACCTGTGTTGCTTTTGCAAAACGAAGAAGGCTTGAATGTCTCCTAATGGGCTCTGGAAAATAGCGAAGAGAGGAAAGCATATAAGAATGATAAATTGCAAGTACCTGAAGGAGGCTTGCAAGCACCTGTTAACTTCTACAAAAAGAAGAGTGAGTGGCAGATATGAAATAAAACTGAGTTTCAAGTACCTAAAAAGAACCAGCTAATATCTTATAATCTCTGCAAGAGAAGAGTAAGCAACAGATATGATAGAAAAGTAAGCTGCAAGTACCTGAAGGGAACTTGATAATATTTGTTGATCTCTGCAAAAGAAGAGTAAGCCGCAGATATGATAGAAATGTAAGGTGCAAGTACCTAAAGGAAACTTGCTAATATCTGCTAATCTCTACAAAAGAAGAGTAAGCCGAAAAATATGATAGAAAAGTAAGGTGCAAGTACCTGAAGAGAACTTGCTAATATTTGCTAATCTCTACAAAAGAAGAGTAAGAAGCAGATACGATGGAAAAGTAAGGTGCAAGTAACTGAGGGAATCTTGTTAATATCTACTAATCACTGTAAAAGAAGAATAAGTCGCAAATATGATAGAAAAGTAAGGTGCAAGTACCTGAAGAGAACTTGCTAATATCTGCTAATCTTTGCAAAAGAAGAGTAAGAAGCAGATACGATGGAAAAGTAAGGTTCAAGTACCTGAAGTGAACTTGCTAATATCTGTTAATCTCTGCAAAAGAAGAGTTAGAAGCAGATATGATAGAAAAGTAAGTTGCAAGTACCTGAAGGGAACTTGCTAATATCTGCTAATATCTGCAAACGAAAAGTAAGTAGTAGATATAGAAGAAAGAAAACTAAGTCACAACTACCTGGATTGAATCTTTGAATGCTGATTGTTGATATGATAAGATATAATTAGATAGCAGAAGAGATACCCGGCAAACTCTGCTATTAACTGAATAAAGATCAAACCATGATAATGATTGTCTTGTGTGATCAAGTATGATGTTTTATACATGAAATCCTGATCAGCTAGATGGAAACATCTTGATTAAACTTCAATAGCATAGCTTGTCAGGAAATAGAAATAGATTCCTAGATTGAGTAGTAGATGTCAAGATTAAGCATAATCAATCGTTCAACGGATAGAATATATATGAAATCACAAGCAGCCACGCAAAATGGACATGAGTATAGAAAGTTCTTGGGCTATCTCTAAGAAGTGAATTTGACTGCTCTATGAAATGCCATCACGAGGAATGAACCTGATGTCGAACTGGAAATTTGGATACCACATAAAGTTGGTTTAATTGCCACACGTTTCCTTAAACAATTAAAAAGCAGACTTGGTTGCCACTTTGGAAAATGGGCGACCACTTGAAAAGTGTGTTTTATTGCCGCTAAGAACTTTTAAGCGACCACACAAAGTGGGTTTATTGCTGCAAGAAGTTCTCTTTTCCAAACCAACCACTAGAAAGCGGGCTTGATTGCCTTTTTGGAAATATGGCTACCACATGAAGTGGGTTTAATTGCCGAACGTTTCCAAAATAGGTTCAATCAAGCGAGACAATGAAGCAATAAATGCTTTCGTTAAACAAATCATACCACTAATAATTTGAGAGTAAGCACTCGACGCTGCAAAAGAGGCCTTTACAATGATACTTTAAAGCGATATACTCTTGCAACTTGCCTTCTTTCAGCAATTTCTCAACGAGCTTTTGAAGAGCTCGACATTTATCTATATCGTGACCCACACATATGTGGTATTGACAGAATAAATCCTTGTGACATCTCCGACAAGGTCGCGGGAAAGAAGGCCTTATGAAATCCGGCTCTTGCTGAAAAATTTGAAGAACTTGTTCCATAGAAATAGTCAAGCTTATATAAATTCTTTTAGGCTCAGCTTGCTTGTATTGGCGAGAAGCATGAGGCTCATTGTCATAAATTTGAATTGATGTACCAGAGGTTTCAAGACTTGATTCTGAATACTTTGATTGAGATGTAGATGAATTCCCACGACCATAACATATATGTCGAGATACCGGGAGGTTAGGATCTTGATCATATTGTAATAGGTTGCTATTATGATTAAGAGGTAAATAATTGTGAAGAGGTCCATCGTCTAGCTGATGAGGTGAGAACTTCTCTTGTATTTGAGCAATTTGATTCAGACGAGATATATAGCCGGAATTCATGGCTTCAGCTCCAACGAACCGATTTGCACAATCAATAAGATCCCCATAGGTGTCGGGCAATTTTGTAGTGACTTTGAATTTAAGAGGACCTTGCCGAAGTCCGCTTATGAAAGCAACTTTATAGAAGTCTTGATCAACATTAACAATGTCAAGAGTTTCCTTCTAGAATCGATCGATGAAGTGAGCATAAGACTCATCGTCTCCTTGCTTTATCTGAAAAGGAGCTCCTACGTCTTTCTTTCCCTTCCTAAAGGTTTCAAACCTTGAGATTAATTTTCTTTGAAGATCGCTGAAGCAAGTTATTGACTGAGGCGGTAGGTGGTAGAACCATTCCAACACTTGAGCACAAAAATATATGATGAATAGATTGCATTTGATTCCATCTAATAGAGCTTTTAATGAAACAATTGATTCAAAAGCTTGTACGTGAGAAACTGGATCGCTCGTCCCCGAGTAACCTGGCAGACGAGGCTCTTTGAAATCATATGGAACAACTTCCCTTCGGATATGATGTTTGAAGGGAGAGGAAACTTGTTCTTCTCCTGCAAAAGATGTTAGTCCATTTGGTATATGGGGATAAGCATTCATGCTTACCTTATGAAGCTTGCGATGAGAGATGTAAACTCCTTAGATAATATGAGATCGTAGTCGCTACTTGAGATGAACACTTCTGAATGATTTGAGATGTTCTCAAGATCTTTTTGATGGAAAATCCCTATTCATCGGGGGGCAGATCTCCTTGAGCCAGTCCCGACAAGCTTTGAATTTCTGAAATCGGACCCTCGGATCAAAAGTTATGGCTGTTTGAAGTTAAGGTACGCTCTGAGCTTAATCTCATGTCTTTATTGCAACTGTTGTTCAACTGCTCAGGATATGAATGTTGCATGTTAACTGTTGATGCACGAAATGCGACACCTCCCAGTTAATAGGTTGTTCAATCTCACAAGCTAAGTGAATAAGAGGGTTGCGGGGATAGAGGAGAGGTTTGAGAGACTGCCAGGCAGTTGGTTACTCTGAATCACGCATGAAGAAAGAGAGAAAAATAGAAGAGAGGGCCGCGATCAGCGACAACACAAGACTTCGCCCGTCGCGGCCTGAATGCCTCTCTTGCGACGGGCTTTCCTTTGATTATAATTGAAGTTATAGCTTGAGGCCACCCCTTTATATGGAAAGAAGAATAAAGGGTACAAAGGGGGTAAGCTGGCGGCTAAAGAGAGGAGAATGCCAGAGGCCGTGCGGACTGACCAGAGAGGTCGGCAGACCGCATGGTCAACTGATTAAGGAGCTCACTAGGCTAAGCCGAGCGGACTGCGTGATCAAGCTGGGAAAAGAAACTGGAGGTCGCCCGAACTTATAACTGGAGGTTGCGCGGACTGAGAACTGGAGGTCGCGCGTACTAAGAACTGGAGTTCGCATGAATTGATGCTTGGACCTTGTCCCCTCCTCTATCATCTTCTCCCTCCTGAATAAGAGGTATGGGGACCGATTTATAGGCCTGAAGAGGTAACGGTCTTGGTAACGTCACCACCGGTGAGTCGGTGAGTCGTGCGAGTATGATGCTGAGTCCGCGGAGTCTGTGCCAGGCCACACGGTCTGGGACTTGTCTTGAGCCAGTCTAACTGTTGGCGGACTGGGATGAGTCCGCCCTCGCTGCTGAGCAAGCTCGCTATAGGCTGTGCGATCTGAGGAGGAGTTCGCCCGCTACTGGGAGGAAGCGGACACCGGGAACTGAAGGGATAGCTGGCGGACTACAGAACGAGTCCGTCCAGACTACTGCGGAGAGGAGGAGCAATTTGTCTTCCGAGCTGGGGTAACTCTAGTGGACTATGCAACGAGTCCGCCTAACTTGTGATGGACGGGTTGGGCAGGCCGTCTCCTGCTAGACGCTTGTCGCCATTGTTTTGCGACAAGGACTGCCGACGTGGCGGTCTGAAGAGTCTAGGTCACGCCTATTGGAGAGAGCCACTGTTGACTGGTGGCATCCTTTATTTGGGGACGAGGGTTGGCGACCTGGCTGACTGAAATCGAGTCAACCTACAGCTGGCGGACATGAGTGCTAGTCGTCATCTGGATGTGCGGGCTGGAGAGCTTGTGGGAGGAGCGAGTCCGCCTTTCTTATGCGGACTGAAGACTGAGTCTGCCACCTTCTGCCGAATATAAGGAGCAGGTTGCCGCCTTTGGCTGAGCATTTAGCGTACGGTCTTGATGGATAGGAATTCGAGTCCGCTTCACAGTTGAGTAGCTCGCACCATAGAGGAAGAATGAACCACCACACAGTTACTTGATCTAACCGCGCGGCCTGCAGGGGCGGACTGAGGAAACAGTCCATAGCCCCTGTAGAACGAGCGGCTACTGCATGACCTGGGCGGTCATAGCGGGGATACCGCGCTAGCCACGCGGACTCAGCGGACTGAGAGGTCAGTCCGCCCACCCTTAGAAGAAAAGGCTGATAGGTCTCAACCTCCTGGATTAGGTCGCGACTTGCGAGCTTGCTACCTTTGGAGGGATCACCGATTTCGGGGTTAACAGATATCACCCAGTTGATCTGATCATTAGAGAGCCAGGCGACGACATTAGTATCAAAAGAGGTACTACTAAAGAAGTATTATACCTCAGCTTTCTTTCTCAGGTTAAGCCAAAGAAATTTCAACAAGCAATCAAAGACACATCTTGGAAAATGGCTATGTAAGAGGGACTCAACCAGTTTGAAAGGTGCAAGGTTTGGGAGTTTGTGCCCAGACCCAATGGACAGATCATGATTGGTACTAAATGGGTATTCATAAACAAGCTGAACTAGAATGGAGTAATTACAAAGAATAAAGCCAGGCTTGTAGCACAAGGGTACAGACAAGAAGAAGGGATCGACTTCGATCAGACCTTTTCTTCAGTGGCCAGACTCGAAGCGATGAGGTTGTTCCTTGCGTATGCTACTCACAAAGGCTTCAAGGCCTATCAAATGGACATAAAGTATGCATACCTCAATGACCATCTAAAAGAGGAAGTATACGTAGCACAACCCCCAGGTTTTGTCGACTCAACTTTCCTTGATCATGTATATTTTCTTAATAAGGCTCTATATGATTTAAATAAAGCTCCCCGAGCTTGATATGAGGCGCTGTCTTGCTTTCTTCTTGAGAACAAGTTCGTAAGAGGAAAGATAGATAAGACATTATTTCTCAGGGAAGTTAAAGGAAAGATTTTTCTAGTGCAAATCTATGCCGACGAGATTATCTTTGGCTCTACAGATGACCACCTTTGCAAGAAGTTTTCTAAATTTATGCAATGAAAGTTTGATATGAGCAGTATGGGAGAGCTGAAGTATTTCTAAAGACTTCATGTGAAACAATATGACGATAGAATTTTCATCTCTCAGACGAAGTTCACTAAGGAGTTGCTTAAGAAATTTGGAATGGAGAATGCAACCTCGATGAGGACTCTAATGGGCTTAAATATGTCTCTAGACAAGTATGAGAAAGGGAAACCTTTTGATGAAACCAAGTACAGAAAAATAATTTGGTCCTGGCTCTATCTTACTGGTAGTAGACCCGATATAATGTTTTCAACATGTGTATGCACTATATTTCAGGTGAACTCTAAGGAATCTCATTACGCTGCTGCAAAGAGGATCTTGAGATACCTTAAGGGAACTCCAAATCTTGTCTTATAGTGCCCAAGAAGTAATGATGTCGAGCTAATTGGATTTTCATATGTTGATTTTGCAGGTAGCAGGGATGACAAGAAAGGCACTTCAGAGACTTGCCAATTGCTGGGAAGAAAGCTGATTTCATGGAGCAGCAAAAAGTAAAATTGTGTGGCAACCTCCACAGCCGAGTCTGAGTATATATCTGCTGGCAGCTATTCTGCATAGCTTCTCTGGATCAGGAATCAACCTGAATACTACAACTTGAAATTTAAGGAGATTCCTATGTTTTGCGACTCCTCCAGTGCGATTGCGATTGCAAATAATCCAGTCTCTCACGGCCTGACAAAGCACAAAAAAATCAGATATCATTTCATCCAGAAGCATGTGGTGAATAGAGACAAAATTCTCAGCTATGTACCGACGGATAAGCATGTCGCAGACATATTCACGAAGACACTGTATGAGGCCAAGTTATTATTCTTCAAAATGGAATTGGGTATGCTCAACAAGGAATCATGAAGATGGCTAAGGAGTAAGAAATCTATCAGTAAATTACATCTCAAAGAAGTCTAAATTTTTCAAGGCAAATTCATCAAGAAGTATTCATGGAAACTCATCGATTCGTCAAAACCACGTGTATTTCCTCGACGAGACTCGACGATATTCAACAAATCTTACTTAGCTCAGGTGGGATTTCAATGAATTTAACAAAGGTCATTTTTTTTTATATTGGATCCGAAGAGTCAGCCAGTTTAAGGTATAGACCTATTTCTCTCGCCTCAGAACTTTAAGTATATATATAGGGATGTCGGGGTAAATCAATTCACTTTGTCGAAATAGAACTCCCAAATCCCATCAAAAATTTCTCTGCCGCATCAGATTCCGCAACAGCAGCGCTCGTCTTCTCCTCTAATCGATTCGCCATTAGATTTTTGTTCTTCTTCATGGCTCCCCGCAGAACTGGTAACTTGCTTGTAGGTGGAGAGCTAGTC
This sequence comes from Platanthera zijinensis, assembly GCA_039513925.1. NCBI lineage: Eukaryota > Viridiplantae > Streptophyta > Magnoliopsida > Asparagales > Orchidaceae > Platanthera > Platanthera zijinensis. The sequence goes on along the minus strand of CM077087.1, from coordinate 142,938,507 downwards.
AAAACAGGGTTTGTGTCAGCCACATAAGGTTCTCAAACACTCTTGCAAAATGTTAGATAAGAATGTTCTGGAGTTCTTCCAAAATGCAAAGCTCCACCACGAAGACACTCTCATCAAGAGTAAGGTCTGACAAGTCAAAGTCAAAGTGAAGGCTTACCTCTTCACGAGGTTTCTACGGCTTCAATAGTAAGAAGAAATGACTGATTATAAGACGATGATTTCACAAGGGATCTGTTGTTTTGTGGGCTGACAAGAGGAACAATAGCTATCAAGCTGAAAAGGATGAACAATTAAGGCATACTACTTTTAGACATTTTTGGAAAAGTACTTTTGTGTAAAGTTGGTTCACATGATTACCTGCCCTCAGAAATGTTTAAGATTCTGGCCGCTTTCATCTGCCAGAAGAGAATTGATTGGGGAGCAGTATTGTTTGGTAGAATAAAGGATTGTCTCCGCGCATCGAACTTTGGAAGAAAACTCAACCTATATTTGAAACAGCTTGACAGAGACATGTTTGACATGACAAAAGGAGTACCAGTTCATCACTTGAATAAAATAAATTCTTCAATCTTCTCAACTTGGGAAAGAAAGATCCCAAGGCAATGTGGTATCCAGGAAGTGCCTGAGGAAGAGGAGGATCTTGTACCTGAGGATAGGATTCCTCCTCCTTCCCCCCATGAAATACTTGAGAGCTCGAGTGCAGCAATTGAGGAGGAGTCTTGTGAAACTCAAGTGGGTACTTATGTTTATGTGCCTTTGGTTGTTCCTTCTTCTTTTGTGACAGATGTTCCAGATGCAGTTGTTCAGGATGTTGAGATTCACATTCCTCAAAAGTCAGTTAGTACAGAGATAGTGGTACCAGTTATAATTGTAGAGGCAGTTGATCTACATACGGTGATTGCTGAGATGTGTTGTGTTGCTGTTGTTGATGTTGTGCCTTGAAAGTGAGGGATAGATCTACTTTACACTAGGGGGGTGAATAGTGTATTTTAAAAACTTTATTTAATTTTTGTAGCATATTTAAAGTAAGTGATATATATGTATGTATAAAGAAAAAATCACAGCACACAAATAAGAAAGAATAATAATCACAGACGACACAAGGAAATTATAGTGGTTCCCAAGTAAACCTGGGTACATCCACTCTTATACCACCCTGGTAGGAATCCACTACAGGTTTTTGATCAGGTGCCTTGCCACCACAATTTTTAATCAGGTGCCCTGCCACCATAAGATCAATTTTTTCTAAGGGAGATCTAGCAACTCTTTGAGCTTTTGATCAGGTGCCCACAAACCAAAATTAAGTCTTTTGATCAGGAGACTTAGAAACCAAAAGATAACTTTGGAAGGGAGTTAAAAACCCTATACATAGTTTATGAGAATAAACAAAAAGTGATGATGTCTTCTTTGTCAATATTCTCTGAGAAGAATAGTGGATGTTGAAGCAGAAAGCTCCCCCTGATTTGAATAGAGTTTATGATCAGGAGATGGAGTCCTTCCTTCAGGGTGTAGGCTTTTTGTATCTGAGAGATGAAGACTTTGCACAAGCAGAAACTATTAGCCTTAAACTCTATGATAAATCCATATTTAATGTTGTCTCTAAACGACTATATTCGTTAGAATATTTGGCATTAAATATCAGAGTCATAGCTGTCTGTAATTAAGCCTTTAAATTATTCTTCCTTGAGAATATAATCAGCCTGAAACTGTTCTGCCTTCTGTAAATAAAACTGTCTAAAACACTGCACAGAATTAGTCGAACTCAACAAGCATTTCGTCGACCTGAGCCTGGAGTTCGTCAAGCAGAGCTTGACTTTTGTTGAGATGAAATTCTAAGTAGAGATCGGAGTTCATCGTCTAGAGCTCAAAGTTCGTCGAGCTAAACTCAGAGTTAAGACTCTAATTCGTTGAACTGAGATCGTCGTTCTTCGAACACAGCTCTGCTTTCGTCGAACTTAATTCTACTATCGTCAATCTGCATTTCTACTTGAATTCTTCTGAGGCAATGACCCTATAAATTAACCTATTACCCTAGACTTTTCAAAATGGGTAAAACAAAACATCCTAATAGTAATCCTAGCCCAAATTAGTAATAGGGTTCCAACAATCTCCCCCAATTTGGGTGAGGATACTATAAAACAAAATCAAAACAAAAAGCATAAAATATCTTGTAGAAAAACTTTCTGCAGATATAAAATAAGTGTTTTGAGAATACAAAAACATAAAAACAAAGTTTAAACTTTAATCAAAAACTAAAAGTCCTTTTTAAGAGCAGCTGTAAGAGAATATGAAGAAGATTTAGGGAAGATTAACTTCATGTTGGGGTCTTCAGCTTATTTTTTAGTCATCTTTAAATCTCGAGATCCAATAATCTTTAAAGAAGTGGCTCTGGGCACAACTACTTCTGGATGCAGACTCATGTATTTATCAACATTGAATAAGTTCTTTACCTAATAATTGTTAAGCTCTTTCTTTCTGTAAGTGGACATGATTTAGAACTTAGAGGTGTCCTTTCCTTCTGCCTTATCTTTATTAATCTGAGATAGAGAAATAAGCTCATTAAATCTTGCCATTCTGAAGTTTGGGTCCATTTCTGTATCATATGTTGGTGAAGGAGGCTTTTCTTGATTAGATTGTTGTTGACTGCTGCTTTGATTTATCTGCTGTTATTTACTGCTTTGATTTCCCTGAGTATCAGACCTTGAGGGTCTATCTTGTCTGCTTTGAGTAGGTCTATATTGATAATGAGAAGAGGCAGACCTTTGAGAGTGAGAAGTATTTCCTGCTGCACCTGCTGCTGGAGGAGGAGGAGGAGGAGGTCCTCTGCTAGACCATGTAGGTGAATGGTACCTTTTCATTTTCTTCCTCCTGTTCTATTCATTCTTAGAATATCTCGACCAATAGGGAAGGTTTGGAGTGAGGGTTAATCTATGCAAGATGTAATAGGGGATATCATCGGTAGAGGGAGGTTGAGGAGCAACCTTTGTAGGAGCCTTTTTCTTAAACTTCCTATTCTTAGAACTTGAATCATCTGAGTCATCTGATTCTTAATCATCATCAGAAACTTCTGCTGATCATATTGATCATCTAGTTATTTATTCAAATCTGACTGATCAGGAATTGAAACTACTTGTAGTGAACTTACAATATATGTATCTGCTGCTTGAATATGTATACTGTCCTCTTGTTCCATATCTTCAAAAAGGATGTCATCAAGAATTGACATTGGAGTTTCATCCCAAGCATAAGTAGGAGGGGAAGAAACTGGCTCTATAATATCTATATTCTCAATAGCACCTATAGTCTCAAGGATTAGATTATAACTGGGAGAAACAACTGAAAAACTGGTCCTTAGTTGTTCCAGAACTAAAGAACTAGTAGGAGTTGTATAACATACTATATCTTTAGAAGAATGCTCAAAAACTGGAAAATAACTATTATGCAGAGTATTAAAATCTTATAATAAATAGAACAAGTTGACTATGGGACGAATAGACACATCACAAACAGGAACAACTTCTGGAATTTCTGCAACTACTTCTTCAACTGAATCTTCAAACATTTCTGAATCATCAAGTTGACTGACCACTACTACTATTGCTACTACTAAAACCTCTGGAACTGAAACTACAGATAGAGGAGCTTCTTCATGAAACATCACCCCCTGCCAAGATCAAGGGAGACTTGAATCTAGGCCCGCAGAAGAAGGGACAGTAGAGGAAGAGGATAGCTGAGAAGAAAGAGCAGAAATAGAAGCAGCAAGAGGAGCTATAGCTTCATCTATGAGTTGCCTCAAAGTGGGAGTGTTGAAATCAAGAAGATTGTTTACAATGGAAGAGAAATCCAAAAACATAAACTCAGAAGAATTCTGAGCAGATGTGGATGTAGGACTCTGAGTTGAAGAAGATGGAGTAGATCTATTTGCACTGGTTTGGCAGATGATGAAGGATTGAGGAATGGATGATGGAGGAATGCTAGTAGGAATTGTGTCTGGAATTATTTCCTGTACAGGTGAGTGTGATGGAGATACATGTGGTAGAGCTGTATGAGATGGAGATGTATGCAGTCGAGAAAATTGAGGACCAGAAGATAGTAATGGAGATGTAGGTAGAGACAGATGAATTGAGGATTCTTGATATAATGAATTGGATTGAATATCTTCAGATATAATAGGTGATAGAGGTGACTGAGGAAGAGTGTCATCAACATGTGGATTTGATGATGGAAGTTGGTTAGATATAGATGGTAGTGGAGAATGTTGTGGAGATGGTGGTGAGATGGTGTAGATAGCTGTCTAGTGGAATTGTGTGGAGATGGAGGAGGAGAAGAAAAGTGAGGAGCAGAAACTTCTGCTGGGGTTGGGTGAGTGGCTGGAAAAATCCAAACAAGGCATAAGTAAGCCTTTTGGGTGCATTAATATGGGTGGTCTGTGACCAGGAGTTCAGGGCACTTAGCCTATAGGAAAATTCCTAGTACCCTACTATAACAGACATCCTTCTTATTAATTTTCTTCTTAATTGAATCAAATATAATTGTTCCCCGGTTAATGGTTTTCTTTTCAACTAAAGCACACATCAACATAAATTGTTTCCTGGTTACATAATCATGAGCAAAGTGTTTGCCCAATAGAACCTTACCTACAACATCAGACAAAAATTTATACTCTATGGAAAAATTCTTTTTCAAGAGATGGTTAGGGTTTCCCTAATTATGTCTCATTCTATCTAGCATTTCATCAAATTCAATACTAGATATTTCTATGTCATCATCACCATTGACAAAACAAAAAATTATAGATAAGATATCAGGTGTTAGAGAAACCTGATTTCCTACGACCGATCCAGTAATAGTTTTAGGGTCTTGAATTCTTGCAGTATCGACCCATTCCTTGATTTCCAAGATGTTGAGTTTGATTCTTTTAGACAAAAAATTCCGCAGATGTTGGGCCTCAAACAGTTGCAATATATCCTTGAAAATCTGATCTGAATGGCTGAAGGAGTCCATATATATGTCAAAACCTGCGTCAAATTTCATTCCAGTGAGAATCGCCCGCGACACCGCCATTTTCCTACAAAACCGATAAGATCATGCTCAAGAGACGGGAAATGGAGAAAGCGCGAGATAAAGTTCAATGAAAACCTATTTATAAGTTTTCAAAAGTTGAAAAGACAAACTCTGTCCGATGAAAAACAAAACATCGAACTCTTGTTCGACGAAAATTCTCAAAGGAAATACATTTCGTCGATCTCTGGTCGACGAAAGTTTTGCGAAAGAAATATATTTCATCGAGCTCTGTTCTATGAAAAATACTTGAAACTAATCTGTCGATATCTGTTTGACAAAAATTTCTAGAACAAGGTTCGTCGATCTCCGTTCGACGAACGATTCACAAAAAGAACACAGTTCGTCGAACTCCGTTCGACGAAAGGTGTGCAATTCGTCGATCTCAGAAATAAAAATCAAATTAATGATTCTCCATTTATCATGCCTAGCTGATTTATGAATAAAAGATGTTTCTTTTTATGTAAGGGTTTAGTGAAAATTTCTGCCTTTTGTACATCAGTAGAAATGAAGACAAGATTAATTTTATTTTTTTCTACATTATCTCTAAGAAAATGATGTCTTATTTTTATATGTTTAATCATTTATGATGGACTGGATTTTGTGAATAGAAATTGCATTGGTATTATCACAAAATATGTTTGAATTATTTAAGTTATAATTATAATCTAGTAGTTGATTTTGAATTCACAAAATCTGTGAACAACAACTACCAGCTGCAATGTATTCAACTTCAGCAGTTGAATTAGAAACAGATGTTTGCTTTTTGCAAAACCATGACACAAGCCTATCACCAAGAAGCTCATAAGTTCCAGATGTACTTTTTCTGTCAATTCTTCATCCATCATAGTCAGCATCTGAGAATCCAGTTAATTAAAATTCTGACTCTATTGGATACCAGAGTTCTAGATTTGGGCAACCTTTTATTTATCTTAAAATTCTTTTTACTAAAATTAAGTGATATTTTGTGGGATTTGCTTGAAACCTAGCACAAATGCAGGTAGCAAATATTATGTCCGGTCTACTAGCTGTTAAGTATAATAAGAACCCAATGATAGTCTTATATATTTTCTGATCAACAGGTTTGCCCTATTTTTCATTATCAACAACAACATTAGGGGCATGGGTATTTTCATAGCTAAGGCATCTGACATCCCAAATCTTTTAGTTAGCTCTTTAGCATATTTTGATTGGGATATAAAAATACCATCAGGAGTTTTCTTCACTTGTAAACCAAGGAAGTAGGATAGCTCACCCATGCTACTCATTTCAAACTTAGAATGCATTAGGTCAGAAAACCTTTTGCATAGTTAAGAATCAGTAGAACCAAATATTTTGTCATCTACATATATTTGAACAAGTAAAATTACAGATTTATGATGTCTAAAGAATAATGTTCTATCTACTATGCCCCTACTAAATTTATTTTATAAAAGGAAACTAGCAAGAGTCTCATACCAAGCTTTTGGAGTTTGTTTAAGACCATAAAGAGCTTTGTTAAGTCTAAAAACATAATTAGAATTAGTTGGAGAGATAAAACCTGGTGGTTGTTCAACAAAAACTTCCTCTTGATCTCTCCATTTAAAAAAGCACTCTTCAAATTCATCTGATATACTTTGAATCTCTTGAATACAATAAATGCATGAAAGATCCTGATAGCCTCTAATCTTACAACAAGAGCAAATGTATGATCATAGCCTATGCCTTCCTCCTGTGAATATTTTTGAGTTACCAATCTTGTTTTATTTATTACAGTAATTCCTTGAGCATCCCTCTTATTCCTAAAGACCCACTTTGTTGCATTGACTGGATAGTCTTTGGGTCTTGGAAATAAGTCTCAAACTCTATATCTCTCAAACTGATTGAGTTCCTCTTGCATTGCAAGGATCTAGTGGGGATCTTGATCTACATCTTTGATGGATTGAGGTTCAATCAGAGAGATAAAACAAGCATGCATCTGATCTTGATTCAATTAATGCCTTACTTGAACACCAGTTAATATTTCTCCAATCACTTGAGATCTAGGGTGATCTCTAAATGTGACAAGATCAACAGGTAGAGTTGGTTCTTCAACTATTTGTGGTGTTAATTCCTCTGTTGGAATTTCATTTCCCATAATATTTTCAGCATAAATCTCATGATTTTCTTCATCACTATCTTCAGCAATCTGTTGAGAAGTATGTATTGTATCCTCTTATGTTAGGATTAATTAATCCATTTTCTCACACAGATTTGGTACCTAAAAAAATTCTATGGTAGAGACATTTCTCTCCTTGTAAAACATATTAGTCTCATCAAAAGTTACATGTACTGATTCTTCCATTTTAAGAGTAGATTTATAAAAAACCCTATAATACTTGCTGACATTGATTTAAGTAACACTTACAACCAAAAACATAAAAATAATTTACTTTAGGTTTCTTAGATTTAAGTAATTCATAGGGACTCTTACCCTTAAGTTTTTGTATTATACTTCTGTTAAGGACATAGTTTGTCGTGCTTACTAACTCTGACGAAAATGATAGGGGCAAGTGAGAATCTGCAAGTAATGTACCAGCAGATTCAATTAGGGTTCTATTTTTCCTTTCAGCTACCCCATTTTGTTGAGGAGTTTTAGGAGAAAAAAAAAGTCTGATACCTTCCTTCTTATAGAATTCTTGCATTAGACGAGATTTAAACTCAGTGTCATGATGACTTCTGAACAATTCAATCTGAGTAGAGTACTCAATCTTGATGCTCTTAAGAAAATCTGCAAGAACTTTAAAGTTATCTAACTTATTTCTCAGAAAGAATACTTAAGTGAATCTAGAGAAATCATCTACAATAACTAAGGTATATGACTTTCCTCCCAAACATTGTACATCAATAGGTCCAAAAAGGTTCATATGAAGAAAATAAAAAATTCTAGGTAAATCACTCTTAGAAATGGATTTAAAACTATTTTTGATTTATTTGCCTAATTGACAAGCCCTGTAGAGTCCTTACTTCTTGTAAGAATAAGAAGGTAGTCCCCTAACAAGGTTGTCCTTAGATAGTTTATCAATCGTCCTAAGGTTTATATGTCGTAATCTTTTATGCCATAAATCATTGTTTTATTAATTTGATTAAATAGGAAAATTTCTGAATTAGTAGAATTAAAATTAACTAAGTAAATATTACCTTCTCTAATTCCAATTAAAACAATTTTTTTTTATTTGAAGTAATAAAACATGATGGCTTATTAAAAGATACTTGATAACCTTCATCACATAACTGACTTATGGAGACGAGGTTATGCTTGAGACCATTCATATAAGCTACCTTCCTGAAGATAAATACTCCAACTTTGACATTTTTATAGCCTTCTGTCTGGCCATAGTTGGAGTCTCAAAAGATTAGTTTAGATCCAAGCTTAGCTTTAAAATCTTTTAGATTTTCTTTGCATCATGTCATATGTTTTGAGCAACCACTATCCAGATACCACTACTCCTCTATGGTAGGATAGTTTTCCATGCATGAAACAAATTAAATGTTTTTGACCATGGTTACCTTGGGTCATACTTTCTTAATATAATCAGTAGAAATAAAATAATATTTAGGTTGGTCTTTATAGCCCAGTGGATGATATCTTCTAGGAGGAATTATCCACTTAGTAAAAGGATTCTTAAAATTCTGTGTTTGATTATATTGTTGAAAAGTAAAAAATTTATGTTATAAAAATTTGGGTTCGACGAATTAGAATTATTTCGACGAATTTCGTTCGACGAATAGTACTGATTTCGTTGAGCTCAGTTCATAGAATGATAGTATTCATTTTTTGTGTTCCACGTTCGTCGATCTCTGTTCAATGAATCATATTGATTTCGTCGAGCACCAACTGTTGAGTAGTTATACCCAAATTCTCGATTCAGAGTTCGTCGATCGCCGTTCGACGAATAATACTGATTTCATCGATCTTGGTTCGACGAATTTTGTTGAACATAATTTTTATGAAAAATTTTAGTTTGTTTAGGCATGTTCTTTTGTGAAACCTCAATAACTTTTTCTAAATTTTCGAATTTCTCTTTTCCTTTTTTTAGAGATAAATTTAATAGGTTTTTGTTGGGTCCATCTATCCCAATGTCACAGATTTGTAAGAAGTCAAACTGGTCAATGACATACATATATAATGTATTTGATGTGTGCTTGAGTTCATGCATGTAGTTTATCCTTGATTGGACTGGTGAACAAGAAGAGGAAGATGGAAGTCAGATAATTTGACTAAGGCATAACCGCTGAGACACCTGAGATAGCTGAGAATAAAGTCTTAGCAGAACCGCTGAGACAGCTGAGAAGCTCAACACAAAACATTGAGAGAAGTGTTGGTCTCAGCTATACCGTTGAGACAGAAGACAGTCTCAGCTGTGAAAAAGAAACCGCTGAGATAGTTGAGAAGGAATCGTTGAGATAGAAGAGTCTCAACAGTGAAGAAAAAACCGCTGATACAGTTGAGAAAGAACTATTGAGACAGAAGAGTCTCAACTATGAAGAAGAAACCGCTAAGTTAGTTGAGAAGGAACCACTGAGACAAAGCCAGCAAAAATTTTATAAGTCAAGAAAGTGGAGTTCATTGAACTGAGTTCAGAGTTCATCGAGCTCAGCTCACAGATCATCGAGCTCAAGTTAAAGGTTGAAGATTTAGAGTTCATCGAGCTGAGCTAACCTTTCGTCGCGCTTAAGTTAAAATTTCAAGATTCAAAGTTCGCTGAGCTGAGCTCACCTTTCATTTAGCTCATGTTAAAGGTTGAAGATTAAGAGTTCATTGAGCTCAGTACAGAGTTTATCTATCTCAGCTCGACAATCATCGAGCTCAGTCCAACTATATCATGTCGTGCAAAGACAACACATTTTGTCGAGCTCAGTCCAAGTACTTCATGTTGTTGCGGGAAAGCTACATTAGCGCCAAAAGCTACTATTTGTCCTCTTCTGAGGAAAGTAACACTCACCATCCTTGGCTGGGCCCACATTCAAAATGTGTCGTTGATTCAAATCAATAGATATAAAAGGAAGAGAATATAAGAAGATTAGTGTTAATGAAAACAAAAACGTAAGTAGAAATCGAAATAGAGGCTGCTGGACTTCATCTTCTTGGACAAGCTTGAAAGCAAAGTCCAGTAGTGAAACCCAGAAGGAAAAGATAGTTGAAGCTTCTTCTAGTTCAACAAGATTGTTCCTTGAAGAACAAGTTGGCTGATTCAATC